>VYXC01003885.1:0-56451 GCA_013397175.1 Platysteira castanea
TTCAGATGAAGCTTCCTCTCCAAGCTCATCCATTCACAGTGTTTCATTTTAGGAATTTCTCTATCTTAATTCAGATAATTCTTCCTCTTATTCACACTTCCTTTATTTTAGAAGTAGTGAATGAAACTGCATTTGCCACAATAACTCAGCAGAACTTCAGCACCTTTGGGCGAGAGAGTGGGGCAAGAGCATCCTGCCACCTCTATGTGTGTCCAAGAGCAGTGGTGCTAACAAATGGCTAACTGATATCATATTGTTCTTCTTTTCAGTCTCATGAAAAAGACCTCTCAAAGGAGAATAAACTTCATTCAACTGAAGTTTTAATATTGGCCTGTATCTCATCAGCTCTGGCATTAATATGATATTGTGGTGACTTAACCTAGGAGTGTGGGAATTGCTGAGGGATGTGCTTATTTTTCTAACAAAAGTTCAGGCATGCTATTATTAGCAATCTCTGGTATGTCATCAGTGTCAAAGGCCAAATACTTTCTTGAAATGTTTAGGAATCAAGTGTGTTCTGAATCTGAGGAGTCTGTTCTCACTCTGCCATTCACATGCACACACAGCAACATGCGGCAAGAAGACTCCATCTTGCCAGGATGCTCCTGAACACTCCCAATGCATCTGTTTTGACAGTGTTCAGGTTCTCAGCAGGGCAAATATTGCCCTCAGAGAGCAGACTAACCTCGCCAGCCAGTAGTTCACAAACACTGGACCTTGGAGCCTGAACTCACCCTATTTTAGAGACCTCTTTACACCACATACGGCTCTTGGCATACATAAGTGTATCTGCCAGCTTTATACCTCAATAATACTCAGTCAGATGCCTTAGCCTGTCACTAGGAACACACAAATAAGACACACAGAGAGTATTGACATAAAATCCTTCAAACAATTGTATCATCAGGTAGATCAAGAAGAAGGTGTTCCTGAGCACGCTCAAGATCTATCTCTGAGAGCAGCATAGATCTACCACATCACTCTGAGAGCTGGCTCTTAACAGTTCTATGCTTCCTCACAGACTTTTGGATTGAACTTTCCCTGTCGCATTTTATGAACAGAAAGAGAGTGATCAATGTGAAAATCAAACCCGAGACAAGTAACCATTCTTTCATTTAAAACTGGCTATAGTTTTTTCAACCAAAAACTTTTTTGTCTTTGTTATCATGGTCATTTACAGAAAATATGAATGGCACTTGCAAGACACTTCATAGAAATCAAAAGATAAAACAGTGGAAAATCAGGTCCAAGCCTTTTCTTTCCCAAGGAAAGGGTTAACTAATATAATTATTTCATTAGAAGCAGTGGCCATCTGTTATGCTTTATAAAAAGACTGGCAAACAATGTTAAAAACATCCATTACATGCAACAGAGAAGAGAAAAATATGTTTATTTAGCAAATGTTAATGTTTCTGAAAGATGTTTGATTAGAGTCTGGAATTTATCATCATTTGCTAGAGCTCAGTCTAGAAGCCTAGCATCATCAACACATATTGTCAACAGGCATTAGCAAACAGTTTCATCTCCATGTGAAAAAACAGTGATTAAGTTCTTCCAACCACATTACTAGGTGTACCATCCTCCACAAAATATAATGTATGCTTTTTTACATCCCCTTCCAAGAAATCTCTCTCCAATCTCTTAGTACTTTTTTTTTTTCCTGTGTAGTATAAAGACTTATTAAAAAGTCTTTAGAAACAAAAAGACAGGAGGGCTTTCTAGCAGAAACAAGAGTCTTTAAATTTTCACAGGAAATTTTTATGCAAGAAGAAAGAGTAATGTGATTACGCATCAGAAGAAAACTGAAATGATTTCTTAATAACAAAAGGCAATGTCAAGAAACATGTAGTGCAAGTCCAAAACTGAAAGGAAACCGTGGTTTCTATTTTGATTGTTTGCTTCTCAACAAATATAAAAATACTTTAAAAAACCCCCAAAATCCAGGATAGTGGAGCTTGTCTGCTGCTGCTGCGGCTGCCAGATATCATCATGGATATTCTAATGGGAGAAGAGAGAGTGATGCTAAATTGTAAACCAAGGTTTTCTGTGAACTTCAGTTTGAAGAAAATACTCTCTTTCTTCAGTCCCCCAATAAGAACAGCTGCACTTCAGAACTGTTTTCTTTGCACTGATCCTCAATGCAGCCTGGATGGTTTTCTTGTTTTGGTGCTGTTTTGCTACAACATCGCTGCACAACATTTTGTGATGGAAAAAGGAGGGGGACAGGGTAAGAGTAGACACACCTTTGTTAAACTGTGTATACGTATATACACACAAAGCTCCATTTGAATCAAACAGTAGATGTCCACAGGCTAGTTCATGCATAATGCAGTATTTCCCCAAAATCAGAAATTTGTGGGAGAAGCAAAGCAGAGGGATAGCAGGGCTATACATAATGGGGAAAACTTGCCCACGTGTGCTTCATTCTACACCCACACAAGAAAAAAAAAAATATATATATATATACTGCATACAGTAGGTAAAAGAGCTGAAGTCAAGATATTCCATTTGACTTAATTTGAAATCATGGGGATTTAACAATTTTTAGGATAAAATTCTCCCAGGAGAAATCTACCTGTTCGTGGCTTGGTTTATAACACCTCCAGAGTGCTACCACGCCTTGCCTTGAGGCGAGTTTGCGCTGAGCAGGTCCTGACTGTGAGAGAACCTTGTTGAGGAATGAGACTCATCAGGCCAGGAACTGCAGAACCCTATACACATGGTTGAGAAGACCATGTCTGTTTTGTGATCACTTCCTTCGGAGCATATTACTACTTTATTATGGCTTCTGAATTCCCCATAACTCATTGCACATTTGTGACTTATACCAGCCTGTTGGGGCTCGCCCCCCCCTCCTTCCCCCCGGGGGCAGGGGGGCCTGGGATGGACGCCTGGTGGGGCATGGGGTTTTTTGGACCCCTGTTTTCAGGTCACACGTTCTCGGGCTCTGTTTGCTATTGGGGGTTTCGTGTTACCCAGCCCGGGAAATTGGGGAGTTTTTCCCAGGGGCATTCAGTCTGGGCCCAGCTGCCAGCCATGCCAGCTGGAAGAGAAATAAAATCAGTGAACACCCATGAAATATCATGTCCCTGATTCTTCCATGGGCCAGAACTGTCTTCAGAAGGGCATTCTGACTGCAACACCTGCCTGTCTTGAAACACATTAAAATGGCTGTAAGATTTTATTTCCTCCCAGACTTAGCAATAATTAAACATAACAGGCTTTAATATTGGAATCCATTTCAAGGGAATGAGGATACACTGAAGGCCGTGGGGAGGGGCATGTGCTTTGTGAATGCAAAGAGCACATGGAAATGTTTTCATCCCATTAGCACAGGCACAGAGGTTGCCTCAACACAGCTGCAGCTGTTGGAGAAGAGTGTGCAGGCTGATATGAGCTCATGGCTGGGTCCAAATGGGACAAGGGTCCTGCTCTCTTTCCGAGGAACATCACCGAGGAAGAACAAGCTGTTCACTGTATTGTCCCTCCACCTCTGTTCTTCTCGAATTTTCTAGGCGTTTAATGCCAAGAAGCCACTCATAACTGATTCTGGCCCCATCTGTGCCCACGAATCATTAACTTTTGCACAGTATCTCACATCTTGTTACCATTTTACTGCCACAACCATCAAATTAACTCCATGCAATGCTTGAGTGAGCAGCTATAACAATACAGGGGTCTGGAGCACAAATGACAATGCCCAACACACAGCATAGGAGCAGTATTGTCTCCTGTCACTGGGACTACATATATTCTTGGTCATCTGTCTCAGAGAACGTTCAAAGACTACTACAACTGAGATGTTACTCTATGGGATAATGAGGCATTGCCATTCCTTACAGTTCTGTCACCAGGCTTAGGCTATTTGATCTTTTCTGTGAAGCCTCAGCTCCAGATACCAAGTCATTATGTGAGAACTGAAGATTTATTTTCTTTTTTAAAAAGGGTTTAGCCTTTAGACTGTTACAGAGAAAGAGCTGACAGTCTGACCTGAATATAACCCCTACGATTTGGAAGCCAGAGGCTAGAAAAAAGGAATGCAGAATTGTCTTTAACATGTTATGATTTTTAACGTAAAATATTATGATTGTGAAAGAGGTGGAGTCTGGCAGGAGGTTAATGCTTTTTGAAAGCTAGCTCTCCTCTACAGGTAAGAAAAGACCTCATTTTGTGCTCATGCCAGCCTAGGCAGAGAGTTCCTGGAAGGGAAAATATGTCTTTTGATAGCCAGAAGGGCTGCTGCAAGCTCCCTTCCTCTGCAGAGCAGATGCAGAGTAGGTTGTGCAAAGCATGGTACCTTTCAGGTTAAATACCTCTTGCTTTAAACAGCCTGCTGACTCCATGGCATTCACCAGCTTTAGCTCAGGCTTTGCAATCTCTCTAAGTGGAAGGGACTATAGAAATATTTGTTTCTGAAGACAACCCACAAACTATCCCATTTCCCACACTATTTGCTCTTTGGAAGGGCAGATATCAAAAAGACTCTAACCACACTGATTCTGAATGCATTGCCTTTTGGAAAAAAGCAGTTAATTGTACAGTCAATGTTATCAGCATTTTAAGACATTCGTTACCTGCCCTGCTGACTTACCCTGTAGCCCATCACTGACACACACTTCTGTGTAACTACATGTGCATGTAGTTCTGGGGGTTATATTTTTCCTTTTTATGCCAGTGTTACATGGAGCACACAAACCACGACAGCCAGCTCTAGGAACATAAGGGAGGCAGCCAGGTGGTGGGGGCAGAAGAGCGACTTTGGCCTTGCTGCCTGGTTTGCCAGGAGGAGATGGGTGCCAGTGGGTGCCCCACAGAACCAGAGAAGGGCAGCTACAGGGCAGCAGAGAAGCCCAGGGAAAGCTGCTCCTTCCCAGCTGGCTCCCAAACCTCAGCCCTTTGTGCCACTTAGCACCTGCAGCAGACAAGAAGTCCCTTTTCCCAGAGGTCTTGCCTTGACCTCCTTTCCAGGGTTTCTTTTTCTCCCAGTGCTCCCTTAGAGCAGCACCCAGATCCCACTCCACTTAGTCCTTCATGAGATGGCTTTTGCCTGTGACTACTGGCATGATCTGAAAAGTAAGGCAATTGTTCCCTTAACTCTAGCTAAAACATTATTGTTTAGAAACCTCCGGGCTTCTTATCATACCTCTTCATTTTATTTTTATTTGAGATCCCACTGCAATTCCAAAGTGCAAAATTACAGATTAATAGGGAGTCTTGGGTGAGTTAATGAGGCAAAATGGGCCCCAGTCACTACACGGTTAAAAAAACTGGGTCCTGTGGCAACAGTATTGATAGCCTTCACCCCCATCTAGAAAAGGGTAACAAGCAGGAAGGATGTGTTAACAGAGCTATATAGATATGGAAAGAAAGAAAGAAAGAAAGAAAGAAAGAAAGAAAGAAAGAAAGAAAGAAAGAAAGAAAGAAAGAAAGAAAGAAAGAAAGAAAGAAAGAAAGAAAGAAAGAAAGAAAGAAAGAAAGAAAGAAAGAAAGAAAGAAAGAAAGAAAGAAAGAAAGGATCAACTAAGCAATTAAAGTGGAGCTGTTAAAAAATCAGATATAAGAGTTGTAAATGTTGTGCATGCATGTCTGTATGGATGCTCGTAGGCATGTAATCTTATTATTATGATAATCATTTAAGAATGCCTCCCATAATCCTGTGTACTGTAAGGCAGAGAATAAACAGAAAGAAAACCCTTGATTGCATCCAAGCTATTCCACCCAGACTACAAAAGTAGCAATTTCCTGGCACTACCCCAAATCAAATTCTACCACTTCAAATGCAGTAGCAGACAGATACACATGTTGTTGCTTATTTTTATAGTGAAAATACTGAGTATATAATCCCAGAAACATTCTATTAAATGTTTTAACAAATTAACCAATTAAGCAAATATAATCAGATAAATCCAACCTTGATGTCAGGAATAGAAGAGAGACTTGTAAACAGTGGGAACTATGCAGTTACTGCAAGAAAGCTTACTCACAAAGTGATTTAGGGAGGAAATTACAGGCACATGCTACTATCATGTTGCATCAAAAACAGATAATGAGAACTCACAAATTCTAAAAATTGTTCAGTTGGTGGAGTCAGGAATTTCAGGCTAAATACATTGTCTCCAGGCAATGACTGACCCTTTTGCCTTAAAAACTTAACTTTATTTGGGCTCAAGAGGCTTATCCACCCTTGCATCCTTTCAGCTACCCCAAATCTCACCATAAGCTTTATGAAGGAATCTGCTTGCTCCGCATTTCCCCTGTGATTGAGTTCTTATCCCAGGTCTTCCTTGCTCCATGGAGCTTGAGCCACATACCTTGCTGTTCAAGTTACTTGAATTGGCTTGAAATACTTCAAGTTGGGGACTTGAATTAGGGCAGCTCAGGGAAGGTTTACCCAGGTAATGCAGGAAGCTACACAGAAGGAGTCCAATATATTGGGAGCACTCATAAGACAGTGCTATGCTCAAGCTAAATGTGACAATACTGGCTCTGAGTTCAAGCTCCCCACAAGATTTGTCAGCTCAGGTCAGGCACACACCCCCGAGTCCTGAGTGCACAGAGACAGAGCCAACTCAGATGTCTCTGCTCAGGCAGCATAGGTTGCCCTAAAGAAGGTACTAAAAACCTGCCCACCTTGCTTAGCTGCTTAGGAGGTCTTCTCTCCAAATTACTGCGTGTATCCTACTTCATAGGTCTGTGCATGATGTCAGCACAACCAGACTAAAGCGTTTCACAGTGTACGACTAAAGCTGAGAAGACCAGGCCTTGCTGAATGTTCAGAATACAAGGCCTAAGGGAAAAGAAGATGTCAATAATTTTAAGATAGTGGGTGAAAAATATCTCAAAACTTTGATGTCATCTTTTATGGATGTAAGAGACAGGGAGGAAGAGGAAGCAGAAAAAAAATAACATCAGTTTTTCTGGCCACTATTGCTTTTTTTAATAAATCAAGCTCTGCTTTTTGAAATGCTTTGTGATCTCCTGCTAAGCACCTAATATCGTCTCAGCCTTCCTCCTTTCTCCCTGTGCTAGCAGTATCTCACTTATGTTGTTGTAAGGTGCTTTGAGCCATAACAAGTATGAAAGGAGCTGTACAAAACACAATTCTATTCTCTCATATCCTAGTTAACTTTCAAAACCACAATACTGCATTTGGATTCACACATGCAGCTTTTGCTGTAGCCATTGGGAGTTTTCTGCCTATATCTGCAGAGAAAACATGGATCTTTATGCTTTCAAACTGCTCAGATACTGGGGGTGAAGAGGATGGGCGTGGGGTCCTTTCACCTTGGAGTAATCTTTAAAAAATGCCTGCATCATACTGCATGCATTTGAAACCCCTAAATGTTCATATCCGCCCCAGTCCTGTGGGTCACCTGCCATGGAAAAAAATTTCCCTTGATGGAAAGGTCTTAAAATATTTTATTACAGAAATATACTTTTCAGGCCTTAAAACAGATTAAATATATGAGAATTCCTAGAAGTCTTTATTGTTCCCCTCAGGGGTGCCAAACTTTATTTACAAAGCTTATATATTGCTATAGCAAGGACTTTTCATGGATGAAAACTGCTCAGGGCATTATGATGGATAGGTGGATGGCAGTGAATGAGAAAAAAAGCGCATAGAAGCTCCACCTGGCTGACTGGCATTAAGATTCCCCATGGGGGTCATATTAGGATGCAAGGTTTTTCTCTGCTGTTTGCTCTAACAATGACATACATACATACATACATAAATGAAATCACCCACAGCTCTTAATAATTTATTTGCTTCATCCTGGCCATGAATGTGCTAGAATAATAAACCACCATATGGGTGATAGTACAGTCACAACTAGCGATCCACACTACTGTAGCTTTGCAAGAAGATAGCTTAATCTTTGTTTCTTTTGAAAGACTGAAAGGAATGGACAATTACAGCCCTGCTTTAGAATCATATTTTCTGTTGTTTGCTTTTCCTGGTATTAAAAAGAGTCCACGAATATCTCTCCTTAACAGCTACGCTCTCAAGGGCAAAAGTAAATCTAGCAGAACAAGGATTCCAAATTCTGAAGATGCTAATGGCAAATACTCACATGTGTGTAAATAATTAATTGCTTTCTTGTTAACAAGTCCAGGTTTTTCACTCTTTGTTAGTGACCTCAAGGGTTGTTTTTTCTATGAGAAATAGAAACATTAAGGATTGTATCTTCCTAGTCCATGACTAATTTATAGGCTCTTGTGGCGTCAGGTGCAAAGATTCGAGATTCTATTTGTCACCCTAGGCAATTCCCACTTAAAAGATGGAGCAGGTATTCTGCAGAAATAAATGAAGGAAAACATTAATGATGTAAAACCAACAGTAATATCCCCTATGGAGGTCACATCTTTCAAATTCATAGAGACACATCAAGATATTGAATGTCTTTTGTACTGGTCTGGAAAGACCATACAGCCCTCTAATGATCTCCTACAGAAAAAAAATAGAAAGAATTAACATCACATTTTTCACACTGAACCGTATCAGCTACAGCTGGTTGGGGTTTTTTGGCCTGCTTTTTCCCAGAATTTTGTATGGTGGGTTTTGGGGGTTTTTTTACTTTTAATTCTTTCAATTTGGCCTAGCATTTCCAAGCCTACAGCTCTATACAAAGATGACAACATGAAAATGGCATAACAGAGAGTCAGACATCTAACAAAATAATTTTTTTTTCCCCATTTTCTACTTTTTCCATCTAGATCACCAGTAACATAAATATTTACTTTCTGTGTATATTCAGCTCAGTGGATCCATTGTTAATGACTACAACTGTACTCAAACAAATGTGTCTTGTTAATAAGTCCCTACCTGCTTCCCCAGTGTCTCTCTGGGACTGGTTCTGGGAAAAACTCTCCTCATGGAGGAGAGGGGAGCATATGTGAAAGATATCCTGACCTCTGATCATGAACATTGGAGACCTACTTGGCTCAGAAATTCCAGAATCAGATCAAAACACTGAACCTCTGTCTATGTTTTCCTTTCTGTAAAATGGGAGCACTTTGTACAGATTTCCTTATGCTGAAAAATACCATGCAAATGCAAGTTAATTATAGTGTAAGTACTTGAATACTTCCAGGAGGATGACTGATTATGGGGATATACCAACATGATGAATTCTGTGTATGAGACATAATATTTTAATCTCTTTTCCTCTTTGAAATTCATTTTAAGCACTTATATATGGTATGGAAAACCATACTACTGTAGAAAACAGTTGTTTACTCTTAGGAATTGCAAACAAAGTATCTTTAAAAAACGCTGCTCACACCGCTTCACCACATTTTAATATTTTCCTGTGCTTCTTGATTGCATTCACTTGAATTCAGTATTTAATCTAAGAACTCAAGAAATCCTTAGAAAATAATTTTCTAAGACTGTAAGACTGTTGAAAATAGGTGCCACAACTTTCCAGAGTAAAACAGGTTACACAATAATATACGCTTTTTACTGTCAGCTGTTAATTTTAAAGAATGATTAAGTATTTTAGACGTGTCTCCTCTTTAAAAACTTTTGCAGTGTATATGTGTAGGGATGGTATTTTATGTTCTTTAAATGTCAAGATAGTTCTGCAGACTTTAACATTATAATGGCATTAAATTTAAGTCATTAAAGGAGAGATTTATCTCGCGTTTTAAACACTGAAGTTAGGAGTTAAATCTAAGTACGTGAGCTTCTGCTATAATGCAGAAAAACACAAACCTCCAGAAGGCACGTATGAAAAGACTTATCCTTTAGAATTAACAATGAAACAATCTGTCATTTTGATTCATGGAGGTTAGCAAAGATAAATCTCCATTTTTAATTAGTTATCCAGGATGGATATCAGAAGGAAAAGTAACAGGGAATAATATAAAACATATTAGTAATATGAATCTAACAAAAGATGAAGCAGAGACCAAGCACAGTTTCCTCCTTTGGTGTTCAAGAGGAGGTAAGGCTGAAGTGATCACCATCTGTCAGAAAAGTTTCCTTCTGGATCTAAAGGGAACAGTTTTCAGTGCTATTGTCCCTAGTTAAAAAAATATCCAAACTCCAGATACAAAAATCATCTAAAGAATCAGTGTTTAAAGGTCTCAAAAGACGCTTTTTCTTGTATTTTTAGCCACTAAAGACTGAGATTTCTGGCTTTAGTCATGTTACTCATCCAAACATCCATTTTCGGTTACCACATGACATCTGCAGACTGCAGTAACCTCAGTGGGAGCTCTATCAATATGTGTTTAGGCTTAAAAAAAAATTGTACCCATCAATTTCTTTGTACTTAGGTCAAGAAATGTTGGTAGCATCCACATTAATGCAATATGGTAATTGTGCTTAGCTGCTGAATTTTTTAAATGCCTGGCTCCACAAAGATTAAAATTGCTCTTTTTTAGCCTAAGATATTTCAAGTACTATATGTCAAGGCAATTTCTGTCTCTCCATATTTCAAGGCATGAAATTTTTATTTTATGATTGTAAACATAAGGGCTTCAATAGCCTTATAGGTTTGCTTTTCACAAAATTCTCACCATTCCTCTGAAACTTACAGTATATTTAGATACGTAATAAAAATGTTTTTATAATTATGTACAGAGTACTTCTTTTGTTTAGTGACCTGAGTTGAAGGGAGCAGGATGATTTGTACTACAAGCATGAGCATGAAGTGAACATTTAATACCAAGAAAATAAACCTCTAAATAAGTGTCCAGACTGTCACTAAAACCTACAGGAGTGGATTGTACATAATGCAGCCTTTGAGAGGATATGAGAAATAAGACATTGGCAGGCAAATAGACTGAGGAAGCTTCCTGGATCTTTTCCACTAATAAATTCTCTCCATTTTGGCAAGAGATATCTGTAATTTGTAAGTGGTTTTGATCTCAGGGAAACTTTCCTGATTTCTGCAATGAGGGAAGACTTTCTATATGGGAGGCTCTGATAGCAGTCCCTTTGGGTGGAAGGCCAGGATGGAATCTGACACTCATGCAGTGACTGGTACTGCTTTCAAAGATAGTTCTTATCTCTTCTTCTCAGAAACCAAGCAGAAAATCACAATGTTGTGCCTGAAGACAGTAGAAAATATAAGGTCATAAATTGCTCCCTGTTTTGCTCAGGTGCCAATTCCACACAACACAACAGATGTTTTTCTCCCTGTCACCACCAGTGGCTCTTACACCAGCTATCATGAAAGCAAGAGCAGAAATTATACAGTGTACATGCTATTTGCATTTTTATTCTGCATACTTGTGATAGCGGAAACGTATAATAAGGGAGATAATTTTCTGGTTTCATTCAATAAAAGAACGTTCTCCCACTAAAATCAAACATTTCATAACAATATTTTCCCTTTGAAAATAAAAATAAATATACATCTAACATTTCCATCTACATAATATTGTGTATATTTTGCAGCAGTAAAAGATGTACAGCAAGGAATCAAATGGAGAAAAATTCTAAACATTTCCTTGTCCCACTGGGAGTTAGTCCTCAGACAGGCTAGCTTTTAAAAACAATATTTGATAGTATTCAAGGAATTTAAAAACATATCTGTGTGGAGAAAGTTGATTTTTACTTGTAAAATAAATTAGCTGCAGACTAGCAAGCCTTTAAACAAAATATCAGGAGAGACATTGTTACCAGAGATGAAGTCCTGCCCAGCAGGTTACTCAACTACAAAGGCATACTTAAATTCTGCTTATCCCAATTCCATGTGGGCTCCTGTGGAGAGATTCCTGGGGCTGTGTACATGTGGAACTAATCAATCAGATAAAAACAGCCACAGTTCTTAAAAAACACATTCTGCACTCAATGTGATTTTGGCACAAATGTGTTATTTAATATCATACCTGATCCAGGTTACAAATTGGCTGGGACCTGCCCTCTAACGAAGATGCTTTGCTACCTCAGGTGTTCTACAATGGCCAAACAGTTTTTAACTAACTTCCCTCATTAGAGCAATTATTAAGGTCTTAGCTCTAGCAATGCTAAGGAAAACATATTGAGGAATCTGTATTTATTTGCTTGGCAAAAAATCTCAGGGGTCGGAAGACAGGCACCAATACCTCATGATGTGCTTCTGGCTAATTAAGATGTTGACTGAGCCTATGTTAATCAAGCTTCATTAACATGTAAATTGGTAAACTCTTTCACAACTGCCCTACCATCTGAACTCTAGCTATGGGCCTCAAAACAGACAATAACTGGACTTATAATTCATGTTTTTCTCTTGGGGAAATCATTTTCTCCTCACAAAGGAATTGTGAGGTAGAGAGCAAATGTATATTGTTTCAAAATACACATGGATACATTAGACAAACACTATAGATATGCATAAACAATGTGAAAGTTTAAAGATATGTCAGCAGAAGGACTTCATGTGAGTGATAAATAACAAAGGAAAGCATTTCATTCCTCAGAGTAATTTCTCAGAGGTGATGGTCCCACAGAGATGACAAAAAGAGGTACATCTAGAAGTCAGTTTCAACCATTTAAGAGTGAAGTCATGCCAAATTAGATTAATAGAATATAATGATAGATGTCTTGAAAAGAACTGTTGGTTCAATCTCTTTTAGTCTGAACACATATTAACAGAACTTAGAATAACTTTAGGAAAGTGTAATATTCAGGTGACCATATATAATGAGCATGCCTGATGTTTTCTATCAACTAGTCCTAGATGTTACCAGCTCAGCATCTTACCAAGGCCACATGAATCAGTCCAAGGAGACTGTCTCCCCTTGTCTAGGGATTTATACAGAATTTAAATAATTGAGCTAAGGTCTATATAGATCTCAATTGTTTCCAAAGCTGACGAGTGTCCTAATTTAGGCATTCAAAGCAGGTGCCTTCAGAAGATAGGGCAAATACAATTTCCTCCTTCCTTCCTGCTTTCTTTTTTCCTCCTATTACCGTAATGAACAGGAACACTTTAATGTTAGTCCATAAATAACTCTTTTTCTTAAATAAAAGTGACATAATAAAAATATATTAAAAAATCAGCACTTATTGAAACTGGGGATAGCTGCCTGTAGACAGGCTAACTGTGAAAGCTGGCAGTGTAGCCAGTGATGATCTAGCCCACATGGGCAGTGGAATGGGCAGAGTTGTTGAGATAGCCTCCCTGTTGAGGGGTCTCATAGGGGCCTCATTTCAGATGCCCTGGCAGAGCTGTTTCTCCAGAAAGGCGATGTGTCCATATGTCCTGTGTCACCTCTCAGTCCCACGTGGACATCTGAGCTACCTTAATGCATCTCTAGCGGCACTAGATCCCCGTGTGTGGGCAGCAGAATTGTACTTCAGGTGTCAGCTGTCATTTGAGCTGGATCACATGTAGACATTTACGCACAGACGCCCAAGTTTAGAATCTTAATCTGGAACTGAATGCCAACCAGGTTGTGTTGCATGTGCTCCCAGCTTTCACTCTTATTGTTCTCTCAGCATCTACTGGTATTTCAAAAAACTTTCGAGGCAATTTATTGACTTAGACAGCAAAAGGTGTGGAGTACAGAAATAGTCATAAAATGGAGTAGCACTCAGTGCAGTCTAGTATGTGGGAGAGGTGCAGAGGCAATCAAAATTCATTGTTCCTTCATTTGCCTCCTGAGAATGCTCTGAAAGTCTTTGAAGTCCCAAAATCTCAGTTTACACCAGTTCTACACTGGGTTTGCACTGGTTAAGAAGGACCAATGCAGGAAAAATTTCCTGCATTTTTGTAATGTAGATGAGTTTTGACTGACAGGTTGACCCTTAGCTTCCTTTATTTAGCACTGAACTATGATACTCCTATTCATGGAAGTAAAAATAATCCATTTCTCTACTCTGTCTGTATGCAATCCAGAAGACTTCAAAAGTTCTTACAAATCTCCACAGAAGTCAGATAATAATGTACTGGGCTTGGACAGACTCAGGTATTGCTGGAGGCTAAAAGTTCTTTCTCCTTAGGAAATCACTGGTGGTCTTTCCAAAGTGTCAGCCAAAAAACCATTAACATTTCAGTCAGTTTTAATTGGATAAGACCACACACCTCTATAATTTCACTCTGCACCAGCTATGACAGACAGCATCCTGCCCAGTCTGCCACTCCATGGGGGCTGAATTTTAACTTTTAATGGACCACAAGTCAATCTGTTAAAACCTGAAATGTTATCATGGAAAATGAATACTTCTTTTCCAGAAAAAAATGAGATTTCAAAGGTGGAGGTTACTTACATCCAACCAGGAGGTACAACATACTTGTAAATGTTGTAACTTTTCAAAGATGAAGGGATATGGCCATACATTACTGAAGCACAGCCCAGTAAGAGAGTGGGATGTTTGTGAACTCTTCAAACCTTAGCCATATATCGTTACAATCTCCCACATATCCCACAGATCATACATTCAAACCATCCTGCAGATGATCTCCTACTCAGCAGCTAAATTTCTGCCTGTTTACAATGGATTTAAAACCAGGAAAATTCCAAGCTAGGGAACACACTGTGATTCTAAGGCGCTGGAGGATGTGCATAACAGAAAGATGCATCAGCAATCATGCAGATTTCCATCACAAAGTTTCGAAAGCTACATAGACATATCTAGAAACTATAAGTATCATTGAAACATATATGACAAAAATACTCAGTCTTTTCTATATTGTATTTCTTCATGAGTGAAAAAATACCAAGTTGGTATCTAACTACTTTCAGAGCAATTTTAGAAAATGATAAATGATGATTTTGAAGCAGCATTCAAAATCTCCTGTTTTGTCAGGCAGTCAAGTGGGAGTTGTGCTTGCTAATTCCTATCCTTTCCCACCAGACTGGACCTCCTGCTGCCTACTGTTTGCAATGTGGCAGCTTCCCGGGAGAGCCCAGGTGTGTTTTCCTCCTGTTAAGAATAAGACAAGTAGAATTCTTTTGGAGTGTGCTTAGCCTGACTTACTGTGACATTCGCTTCAGGTAGTAATTCCTAGGAAGTTGGGCAGCCTTCAGCTCTAAGTGTAAGCTTTGTGAATCCTCTGTGTAATAACAAACATAGAAAGCGTTTAGTTAACACAGAAGATGTTTGATGTTTGCATGAGTCTTTTCAGATCTGTTCAAACAACAGATCTTACAGCGAGGCAAGCAAGAGTACAAGGAAAAGAATACTAACAAAACCAGCCAGGAAAAGATCTGCAGTGTGCCAAGTACATTTTAATAAATTTTCATTGACGTTTTTATATACATATATAGGTATGTATGTATGCAATATAGAAAACACACCTTTTTTTTCTTGTTGGGGTTTGTTGGGGCTTTCTTTTGCTCTACATGGTGTTTATGTGACACTTGGACCAAGAAATGCGAAAAAACTCACCAAAAAATCACCAAACTCCAGCATAGCACCAGCACAACAACTCCACCTTTACAATTTATTTTACAGAATTGTTTATGTTTTGAGAAGCAATACTATTGTTTTGATCTGCCTAAACCTTTCAGTTGTGACAAACAGCTGATAGCTAATGACTGCTGGAATATGTTTAGATTGATCTAATTTTATAAGTAAATGAATGTTATGTTTGCTTATGTGTGTTTCCTTCCACCACTGGAATTTTGTTCGGCTTTAACTTAATAAAAGTTATTTATAGCCAAGATTTACTACTTTATGCATAGATGTGATGATGGTTGTGATCAAGGCCCTTTTTCTAATAATAATGGCCATATAAAAGTCTGTGTATCTCTGCTTTTTAAAAATTGATAGGATAGCCAGTTCTCTGTTTCAGACAGGTAATTTCAGAGCTCTTTGGCACAACACTTTTAGTATAGTTCCTTTACCATCTACATGCAGGGGTGTAACACCAGTTGTGAGTTCTGTTAAATTAGATGCCTATTGTTCCTCCAAAATACCATTTGGCAATTTAGTATTCATGAAAACTAGGGAAGATGTAGCAGCAAATACATCTATTTTATCTCTGTAGACTAAAGGATGCTGTTGAACAGTTTAGAAACACTGAACCAAATTTCTCTATTAGAGAACTGAGGAGCCTTAACTGCTGTATCAATTACCAGAGAACACATCCTGCTTCTTGTTTGCTTGCAGTGAAACCAAGGATGTGAAATAAACATTGCACCCTGGAGATACTGTTACCTTTGCCTACAGACAACCAGGAGAAGCCTAACCAGAAATATCAGTTTATTGTCATTTGCTAGGACTGACACTTATCACTAAGAGTAGGGGCAAGTACTTGATAAAGACCATCCTAAATTAGCTTTTATTTTTAAGGTGAGGAATATCTCATAGTTGTGGTGGTATTTCAAGAGTCATGGCCATATCTAGTGGTACAACTCAAAAAGATTAATTAGGTTTCCCTTGCTTCTAAAGCTGTTAATAATCTGAAGAGAGGGAACATTTTTGTTATAATTCATAAAATACCCCTGTCACATTCTTATATTAATACTGTGTTCTTATACTAAATCACTGATTTTTCTATCCTTGGGCCCCTCTAACAGATCTCATTAGTGGTTGTTTTCATGGGGATTTTTGTTTTTAAGCCAAAAGAGAACCATAGTAACTGTGCATTTCTCAAACCATTTCATTCATGAATGGGAAATGAGTCTCCAAATCTTTACTCACATGAGTAACCACATTGATATCCTTGGGCCTTCCATTATTAACAGCTAGAACTGTGAGTATAAACCTGCAGGATTTGGATGTGGCACTTCATTACTTCATGGGAATGAAATCTGCAGCTGAAATCAATAGCTAAGCATGTGAGGCATATAAAAGATACACATTCTTTCATGGAGGTCTGATTGCAATGCATCTCTCAATTTTGTTTCAGCATCAACAAATAAGCATATCATTGTGAAGAGACATACAGACTATAGGCAATAATTACAAAGACACATTTTAGATAGACATTCTAGCCTCAATAAAAGAGCTGGGAATAGTCCATCAGAAAGAACAGAATAATAGTGAAAAAGGTCAACACTTCTTGAAAAACTAACATAGTAAGTCACAGGCCAAGTTTTTGGTTCTCTGTCAATCAGTAGTGTAACTGTTGTCAATCATTCCCTCTTACCTTGTTTGTGATTTTTGAATGGCCACAAAGGAAACTTTTGTTGGTAATTATGGTCTTTACAATTCGTCTGAGTCACAGGCAGGATTTTCAGAGCCTGCCCGAGGAATAGGCTTGGTATACCCCAAGCTGCGCTCACGTATGTCTGACCAATTCAAGCTAAAGTTTCCCACGATAATATGAAAGGAAATAAAAGATTCTGATCAACACAAGTCACTATTCTAGAAATAACAAAAGAAACAGGATAGCCAGGATCTTCTGGTTTAGCATTCCTTTTTTTTTCCTTAAAGAAGGTAAATATGATAACTTTTCCTTTGGAAGGGTGAAGTTAGGATATGCACCTGTGCATCTTGGATCTTCTGAAAGAGTATTTATATTCTCTGCCTAACCACATGCTTCCCATTACACTGCTAGAAGGATTCTGCTAAAAATTACTGCCAAGAATTAATGCTTCTTCATTTATTTTTCAATTCCTGAATTCCCCAGGGATTTTTCCTTTCCTTAAATATTTTCACCTTCCACAGAGACATTTTTGTTTTGTTTTCTTTGGCTATCAGTTTAAGTGACCTATCTTGGCCCTGCTGAAAACATGAAAAGATTTGTGAAGAAAGGTTCTCAAATAAAACCCAGTTTTGGAGTTGATTCAGCAAAGTAACAAATCTGATAACATCAAAGCAAGAACATCTGAAACTAAGAATTAGGCAGAACAGCTTTTTCAACAAATTTCAGTCTCTATAAATTTACCCATTTCTAAACAGCCAAGTCTGTTATTTGCTAATTTTCCTAGTTTTGCTGAAAGAAAGGTTCAAAAAACTTCGGAAAAATAACAGGAAAGTTATTCAGCAGAAACCAGCCCCTGTACTGTAAACAGTGCCTCTCCCCAAACTGCAGCTGCACAAAGCAGAGACAATGCAGGGACCCTCAGCATCATTAACCAACTTCCCTTCCTCACCAAACAGTCGCTTCGATAAAGCAATTACAATAGCATCGTGGAACAGTAGAACAAGGAAAAAAAATAACCTTACCAGCTTCTCCTACAGTACACAGCTGAAAGGAAAACAAAACCCCAGCTGCCGTATCGCATGCAATTGGTCTCTCAGAATGAATTGACTGAAAGACCTATGAAAGGCTAAAGTCTTTCGGCCCCTCTGTTCAGCCTCTCTTCAGCTCCCACTCTCCGAGCTTCCTCACAAAGCCATTCTCCTACTCCCTAATCCTCGCACAGGAAAAAGCAGCGCGCACCAAATGACTTCAGCAGGAGCGATCCTGCGGGGGGTGGGGGTAGAGATGCTGCTGCCGCTCAGCCCCCAGCCCCGCCGCCGCGCAGCATCCTCAGGGAGGGATCCTGAGCGTGCCAGGCGCTCGGGCAGCGCACCCGTACACAGGCTGCGCGACAGGACAAGGCACGGAGGGGTGCACATCTCCGGTCATCACCCTCTCAGCCACTCGTTTCTGGAATGAGCACACCCCTGGGTGACTGCAAGAGTCCCCCGCATGCATCTCAGTTAGCCTGCACTGAAGTAGTTAGGCTTTTCTCTTCTTTTAGTCACGTGACTTCCTAAAGTCCTTGTTGGGCCTAAGATTTTTCTTTTTAAAAAAGAACATGTGAGTAAATCTTAAATATTTCAAAGAGCAAAACAACAACAAAGATGTTACCGCAGAAAATCAATAACAAAAAGTATCCCAACAGACACAAAATCAATAACATTATGAGTCACCATATTGAAAAATCACTGGTGCCTCCCTGAAATGCCTCAGACAGCTAAAATCAGAACAAGCAATTGCATTTTTCACAATGAGAATAGGATTCTATCTTCATTTTTAGTTTATGTAAAGAGAGACAATGTTTTTTAATATAATTGGTCTTGAAAACATGAGATAGATATTGAGATAACAAACATCTGCACATCCTCTGCTTTTCAAGAAAGCATTAAATCTTTGTTAAAGAAACACTGTTTTCATAATAGTTTTTAGCACAAGTTTTATTTCTCTTCAAGATGCAAAAAACTCGAAAACAGGCAGCTGCCACAAAGTAAATCAAAGACCTAGAAAAGCAGATGGCATAATTTCACATCTTAAATGTTGGCTGTGAGCCTTCCAGTAATAATTTATAAGGAGACTTCCTCCTGCTTGTTCCTCTGCTTGGCAGCATGCTGTTTGAGCCTTTCAAAGAAAATAAAGAGACTCCAAGCCACCAGCTTCACACACACTAACACTTACCAATGCTATTTCAACCTGACACAAGCTGACTTTGTTCCTCTGTGACCCTGGAGAGAAAACCAAGGTGACAGTTTGATGGATGCGATCGCTTTTCACAATGTGGGTTGTGACTTCACAGCCCTGTCTCCCCATTATTGCTTAGCTGAAGGAGAAGCCAGGAGCAGAGGAGAATCTTCCACCATACAGAGCCATTTTAACTGTGAAAATGAACCAAACATGCAATAAATGCCTGGAACACATTTTCCTACCTCAGAAATGTGAATTTGAGGGAATCCTTTTCCACTTTTCTTGGAATTGGGGTCTAAGGGCAGAAGGAAAAGGCTTCAAGAAGAGGAATTAATCCAAATTGTTTATTTAAGACATATTTTAGCTTAAGAAAATAGCAACATCACCAGAGAACAAAGGAAAGAAGGAAGGAAAGAAAGAATTTGGTTTGTTTCATTTATGACCAAAGAACACTTGGGGAGTGGCTTTTGTGAATTATCTCTTAACTGTGCTAATTCAATTATTGAACCATGAATCTTGAACAATTCTTTACTGGACAAAGGTCTCACTGCAGTAATCTGAGGCAAACAACCTTTTTTGTGTGATCGCTTTTATTTATTACCTAAAAGGCACCATGAAATATCAGAGGATTCATATATCTTAAAATCGGTGTCTGCAAATTCAGTATTTGAATGCAGAATCTCTGCTAAAATGAATTCAGAAATCTTTTTTATAAGATTAACATAGTTAACATAAAAATCTTGCCAGATTTCACAGAACTCTTCATGAAGAAATTGACTTTCCATGAAAAAGGTTGAAAAAAGAAGATGGTGAATGAACTCTGAAAGGTAGGGCTCCATCTCTGCAGGCTTGAGCTCATTAACAGACATCCCAATGATCGTATTTAGCCTCTAATTTCCTTAAAGAGGAGCACAGGTTGTTGATATATTTCAGTCTTTGTTTCTGATTGTTCATCTAATCAGATCTATTCATAATCATGAATACTGGAAGGTGTCAAATCTCTGATTTTCAGGTGAATACTGGGGCCAAATGACCTGGCTCAAGGAAGTCTCTGGCAGAAAGCCAAATTTCTGCTGTTCCAGAATAGTTCACCCCAGCTCCAGTGATCCTCATGCTCTAAAAGATGATTTCTGAAAACCAGAACTAGTCTACTTTGTGTTTGAGATAAAGTTTAATATGGTCTGTATTTGTTATCACCAATTATGTTATTATTGTTTCTAGCTTGGGATTTGATATTTACAAATCTGTCCAGAAATATGGACTCCTGCTCATTCTTCCAAAAAATACTACTGTCTTTTCAAAAAGATTCACTTTGTTCCAGATAACAGTATTTAAGTGCTTCCATATTTACAAATATTTCTATTTCTGTAGAGTATCTATGAGGTATTACCCAATTTATGATACTGAAAGATAATCAAAGAAAAGACAGAAATTGATTGATATGCAAAAAAGCAAAATCTGACAGCTTTATGCAGAGAAATATCAGCAATTATCCTGTTTCATCAATTCAATTCCAATTTTTATGGGTTTTTTTCCCTAAGAACAACCTTTGAATTACACCCTTGGTATAGGTGACCCCATTCTGGGACTTAGGGGGGACTCTTGCACAATGAAAGTCATGTGGTATGAATTTCACCCTTTAAAAAAGTTTTAAGAGATATACTTGTGAATCATTTATATCCCAATTACAGCTTCTAAACTGCCACCATTGCTTCTTTGTTTCTCCCTAACAATCTGAGAGCATTCCCATTTTAAAGAAGGAAGTACCTTGAACGTTTTAGAAACAATAAGGTCCCTTCACAGACCACTTGATATAAATAAATTACCTCTAAATAAAAAAGTTTGTACCATCCAGCAGGTGGTTACCTATGTTATGCACAAATGAGATGAGCTCTGCTAATCAAAAGGAAGAATGAAGCACAAAACATGTAGCCAACTTTGTGCTTGGAAGCTTGCATAGAGGAACAAAAATTCACAACAGGACAAAAGCAACAGGTACTAAAATTTTGGAAGAGCTCATTTTTCTCATTCTTGTAGCAGAATGTAACTTTCATACTCATGATAAATATCTGAAGGCAATTTGAGCTTTAGGAAATATCTGCAGGTTTGCATACTTGCTCCATAAGTTTTTCTCTGCTTGCTCCCACCTATGTCCTCTTATCTGTATAATCTGTCCAAAGCACCTTTTTTTGCTTTGGACAACATTTACTCCTTTCTATATTTCTTGGATTAACAAAAAGCATAAAGCTCTTGGATAAGGCTTTCATTTGGATAACAGCCATACATATTTAATAGCAATCATAAGAGCAGTTCAAAGAATCTTTTCTGCAAGCAGAGTGGTTCAGGCAACTGCACTAGAAAAGATTCCAGGAAAACTGAAGATTACTAAGCTCTTTGAGACTCACTGGTGTGACTTATTAGTGCAATCCACTGCAGTTCTTTGATTTTTTTTTTTTTTTTTACCTTAAACTCCAGTAATTCTTAAAGGCAGTGTAAAAAATGCCATCATAGAAAGACTTGGGTTGGAAGGGACCTTAAAGATCATCTACATCAGCTGGACGCAGCATATTTTTATACACAGAAGGAAATGCACATGTTAAGGTTACACCATCTAACTTCTAAGCATATGATTAAGAAATGTGAGTTCCGTAGTCAGTAAATGCTCGAGAATACACTTTTTAATGGGCTCCTTAACACAGTCAATTAATTTCAAAAGTTTACTATTCAGCGGTAAGGTTGTTTAAGGATCTATGCTCAGCTAGTCTATAATATATGTCTGTTGACTTTCAGGGATATTCTTTATCTACTAGACTGGATTTTTCTTCTGAGAAAGCAGTAGGGTGGCAGTTCTGCAAACTGGAAGAGGAATGACCTGGCAAGAAGGAAGGAAGGATCAGCAATGAGAGGAGAACACAGTAAAAATACATAGTTGGGTAAAAAGGGAGAGAAATTAAAAACTCAGGTAACTAGAGTTACTTGAGCAAGAATGTTACTTAAGTCAATGTTTCACTTTGTCAAGGGTTATCTAATAGCATTTCCCTGGGGTTTGATCTTCATGGGTTCAGTGTAAACCCACTCTGCTTTTGTTTCAGAGTTGGATGAAAGCAAGGATTCGGCAGTTCAGCTGGGTTTACATTAGGAGTGTATGTGTGAAGCTGAGGGTGTCTAGCTTGGAACTTCAAAGCACGTCAGCCAAGGCTGGTGCATCAGCCTGCAAACTTCAGTAAATATGTCAGTCTTCCTAAGGCTGGATAGAAGAGCAAAATTAAAACAGCAAAGGAAAAGAACAGCATGTGGCTTGCACAACACTAAATCTTCATTCCTCCTTCAGCAATAAGATACAAGGAGCAAAAAGATATGTTTTTCTCTGTAAACTGGGCAAGAAAACACATTCTGAGTACCTTTTCAGAGGCTTTGGCATCTATGGCATACTGGTCAAAGACGAGCCAACACCATCATTTTGTACAGTGGGATACATCTCCTGTGCAGCCAGGAAAAATTCCTATAATCCAGCCTATCTTCTGCAGCCTCCTGCGTCAGCCTAGGGATGATGGGCAGTGTGGGGTCAGGAGATGTCCGTATTATGGACATTCCCTGGTACTTGTTAAAGAGCAGATAGTGCCACCACAACTGTGCTACAGACAGACAGATATGAGCAGGCACACAGACATAGGCATTGAGAAGACTGGAAGGCCTTTAAGGTCCAACCATCAAGATTTTTGTAACCCCTTTAGCATTTAAAGACAAACATCTGCTAAAAAATTCTTAGGCTTGGAGCCTCAGACTGTTAAGTCTTTTGCAGAAGACACATTATTTTCCCTGTAGTTCAGAGGTTTGCAGCACAGCTGGAATTCCAACTTTTGAATATTACTTCAGTGAAAACATACACACAATGATTTACATAGTGGTATTCTTGCCCATTTTTCCAAAACAAAGAGAAATTAATAGAGTTAACTAGGGTATATTTGGGAAGGGGGAGGAGAAGTAAGGAGTGAAGTTGGGTATTGACATATGGTATAAATAGCTTATGGGAAACTGCCCTGCAAACTGCTGCAAACACAAGCATCATCAATGCCTTACAGTTAATCAGACTCCATACAAGAAATCTTGTATGGAGTATACATATATATACCAACAAGAATTTGTAGTACTGAGCTGGAACATAAGCACTATTGCATATTTACTCCCTCATTAAAGATTCCTCCCAGGAATTATTATCATATTCATATGACAAGAAAAAATAACATATGACTTTATCTGGACATTATCCAATAATGTATGCAAGAAAAGTAGTAGAATATTAGGTGTGAGAAATGCCTGAGTTAATACCATGTACATACTGCTCTTGCTGTGAGAAAATATGTTTGTTTTTTTTAGTTCTGCAAAATAATGTAAGATAAACCTTACAAGTTTACAATCCAGGACAGATTTCAGAGTATATATTGAGTGGCAGAGGATTCAGAAAGCAATAATATGCCCTAGAACTGAAATAAGAAGAGGAGAAACTTGAAAAGGCAGCTTTGCAAGGCTGGCAAACCTACTTTCCTGTTTGAGTCCACTGGGAGCTCTCATTCCAGGTACCACAAGTGCTGTGTCCATGACATCTCAGCAGCAATCTCCATCCCTCTTTCAGAAGCCACCTCACCCGCAGTGCCCCAGCTGAGGGTATGATGAGGAAGAGGATGGCACACCTGATGGTCGAACATAAGGGAAGAAGCCTCTGGCCATCGCAAAAGGGAGCCTCAAACTGAATCACCAAGCAAAACTAACCCAGGAAATGATTTTTGACCACATACAAACTTTAGGGTACCTTCCTTTACATCTCATTTATACAGATTTATGCAGTTAAACTGTGTAAAATTTAATTTAATTTGGGTTTTAAGCTCTTATAATGTTTTATGCTATTCTTTTGCTCAAGCTTCTCTAACCATTCTGGTTTTTCTCTCTAATGATGTATTCCCCTTCTGCATTTATTTTGTGCTTTTTAATTTGACTTACTAATTTCTTTTTCTCTTATAGCAGCTTACTGGTCCAATTCAACATAATCAAAGTAGGCAGAAATTTTAATATACTCAGACAAGGGTTTCCTTCCACCTAAAGGAACCCCACTAAAGCATAAGTTTTATTATGAACTGCATAAACTTTGTGCTAAGGTCAAACCTAACTTGAATTAATGGACAACAACCAAAATACTGACTGTCCAATGCTTATTGTCTTTAATGAAGAAAAATATACCATGAAAAAGGCCAGAGTATAACCTCTGCAGCACCAGGTAAACAACATTCTTTCCTGCACCAGCTGGACAATGCAGTGGTGCTCGCAGATACTTACATGACCCAGCTATTTTCAAAAAAGCCTGAATCCCTCTTATGTGCAGGTATGATCTTGCACTCTTAAAATCCACTGGGAGCAGGTTTGGTAGTTTCTGCATAGCTGTTTGTGGAACTGGCAGGCCTGACTCCCATGTAAATGGACCTGCCTGTGAAACTGCAGTGGACCAGCCTCATAGGAAAAAAAAGGAAGCATTTACACTTCCAGATGCAAATCGTCAGGAAGGTACCTGCCAAGGCCCACGACTGCAGCTCCCTGCGTTAACTTTGGAAGAGGAGAGGCTCCCTCCTATGGCTAAACCGTGTAAAACTGTGAGTATCACCGTAACCACGGATGCTTCAGACAGAAAGTCGAGAAAGAAGGAAAACTATAAAAAAATCTCCCTGTTACATATACGAGACACATGGAAACTGAAATCTAGAAATCCATATTTTGCAGACACCAAAGAAAATTATAATGATGTAATGATAATGATAATGATAATGATAATGATAATAATAATAATAATAATAATAATAATGGCATTAATCTTAGTTTTGTAGCCAAACACCTCACACCTCCCTACAGAAATTATTTTTAAAGACTGTTTTGTTATCCTTTTGTAATATTTTGAAAGCTAACATAGCATGGCAGTCAGAGAAAGGCCACCTTTCTGGAATAAATATGAGACATAGAATAATAACGCACTGCACAAAACAACCAATGTGTTTAACATTATATCAAACCCATTAGGCATGTATGAAGCATAACACCAGAAACAAATAGTGTGTGATTGGATCCCTACTTATGATCTACTCTTAGCTTTTACATTTTATTTTCTTACACTGTAAAGCCAAGGTTCTGAAACTACAAACTTGGAATTACTGAACTGAATGGTTCAGACGCACAATTTTAATTATTTAAAAGAAATAACATCTGTATCCCAGGTCCAATAATGCCACTTGCCTAAAAAACATAAGCATGCCAAGAAGAGGGGGAAAATGTTGAAGACAGTATTCAGTTATTCATTTTTTACTTGAAACAGATCACGGTTTTTAAATTTCCTTTATTACAATTACAGCAAGTAAACCCTTTCACTAACTCTCTCTGGGCAGCTCAGCTTACGTTCGAGCCTAACAGACTTAAATGAGTTGTCATGAGTTCTTGGTTTCCATTGTTTTTATGACAATAGCATTTATCATGTAAAAGAAAAAGAAAAATCCTGGATAGTCTGCTTGGAGAAATAATATTAATTCCTTTAAATTAATCATGCATTTTTTTACATTTGTAAAAAAGGGCACAGTGGCTAAAAATGTTTTTCTTTAATTTATTTCCCATTTTAAGAGGCTCTAATCTTGGTTTTTCATTTGTTCCATTTTAGTCTCAATACCTGTGAGTGCAAAAGAATATGTGACCAAGTACAATAAACAACCTCTTGACTGCTAAAATTTTATTGTGGTATACTCAGCACCTGCACTAGCAAACTTTTCATTAATGGACTACAGTAAATGTTTATATAACTACCAAGAGAGTTTATTAATGTGAACAAAAATTCTAGCAGATAGATCATCCTTTGCAGCAATTAAACTTTACAATAAAACACAGTCTGACATATACACAGTTCTCTGAGGCACCTTAGATTAATGAAAAGGGGGATATAAAATCAACCCTGATCCAGTGGTAGGAAATCCCAGTTGTCCTACATACCAGCTTTTTTGTAGAGTTTAAACCATTACAGCGTTTATTAAAAACAAAAAGGACAGCTTTAATTTTCAAATAATCAATTCTTGTGCAACAAAACTTCATATTTGAGTTTTGACATGCCAACAATCATTAGGTTTTCTGAGGGCTTTGAGGGTCTGTTCCAACTCCCCCTGAAGCCAGAAGGACAGTATATGATAAATTCCATGCCAGCTAAGTTGAATTGTGACTGGGTGGCTCCGGTATCTTCCCTGGGTCACCACTAGCCCACTGGTACTGGACCAGGGCCATGACCTGTGCTGGCATGCGAAGAGAAAGCTTAGGAAAAGTACTTAATTTACATGTAATAATAGCTGGCTTTTAACAATACTATCTCTGCCTGCCACTGTCTCAAAAGTTGGCCCGTTTGAGAGCAGCAGCAGAGCTCTGTAAAACCAGCCAGGACATCTGGGCTGGCCCTCCACAGTCAGGACCACTGTAAGTCTTCAGTCAAACTGAATAAACCCTGAGTATAAACACAGAATGATCTTTCCACCTCTAGTCACAGCTGGAGTACTGGGTCCAGTTCTGAGCTGCCCACTGCACGAGAGACAGGGATTCTCCACTGGAGAGAGTCCAGTGAAGGGCCATGAAGATGATTAAGAGACTGAAACATCTCTCTTATGAGGAAAGGCTGAGAGGCCTGAGACTGCTCAGCCCAGAGAAGAGAAGGCTCAGCAGTATCTTATCCATGTATATAAATACCTGAAGGGAGGGTACAAAGGAGACGAAGCCAGGCTCATTTCAGTGGTGCCCAGAAACAGGAGTAGCAGGGGTGGGCACGAGCCAAAATTCAGGCAGGTTCTCTCCAAATATCAGGAAACACTTTTTCACTGAGAGGGTGATCAAGCATTGGTGCAGGTTGCCTATAGAGGTTGTGGAGTCTCCATCTTTGGAGATGATTAAAAATCTCTCTGGACACAGTCTTGAGTAACCAGCTCTAGGTCACCTGGCTTGACTGGGGGTGTTGGACCAGGTGACCTCCAATCTCAGCCTGTGATACCACAGATAAGGAAAAAAAACTAATAGAAACTGAAACACATAAGAAACCTTCATGATTTCATAGTTTTATCCACATCTATTTACATACAACTAAATATGCTGTGAGAATTGTCACAATAAGAGTGGCGCCTTAAAAAATATAAAAAATAAATTAAAAAATCCTTGCGAGGAATGGGCTTTAAAAAGTCATTGCCAGTAGCAGCCAGGGCATCTCATATTTCACATGTAGCATGTAAAACAATTTTGCATACCATCTTTGTCCATTTATAGCCATTGCTGTAGTAAATTATTTAAAAATGCATTCTTCAAGGCTGGATATAAACTACAATTTTATTTAAATAACGAATAACATAAATACATATATCTAGCTAATTGCACTAGTCCCTGAGTTGAGAATATTCACTCTTCCTCATCTCCTTTACCATTTCCCTACCTCTCTTCTAGGATGCTACATCTCTTTTTCATCTTGATGAACAAATATATTCTCTCAGACTTCTACAGGTGAGTGGAAGTTGAAGAAGATCTGGGAAAAGCTACACAGAGATATTCTAAACCACAGTAACCCAAGAAGTAATCTGCTGGATAGAAACCTTCATGTCTGGAATGTACCAGGTTTCAAGGCCTTTCAGTCTGTCTTCCTCGCCTTCTCTTATTCAAGGATGTGGAGGAGAAATGAATCTAATCCTCAGACTGTAAATCTCCTCTGAGTGAAATTCAATTTGAACTGTTAAATATCATGGGCACTAGAAGGTAAGAAGTAACAACACTGTAAGTACTGTATCCTGCAAATGTCCGATTTTTCTATAATGCAGCTATTTGATTTTTTTTCCACATGATGAAGTAATGGAAATGATATTGAAAGTGCTTGAAGTAACTTTTATATCAAATATGCAAAATGCGTTGGTTTTCAGTTGTATGTCATTTTAACCTCCACAGTGGCCTCTTGCTGGGACTAACAAGATGTGGAATCTCTCATTCATACAAATAGTCCACTGAATTCAACAAGGTTACTTGAAGGAAGCTAGCTTAATTACATATGAACCTTCTCTATGCCATGGATAACCTTTATCAAATAATTCAGACATCCCTGTGGTTTTTTTTGATGGTGATGATCTACAGCAACATGTTGTTTTACTCCCTGCACACCTGGACTTACTACATGTACATATGTACTTAGGCATATATATCTATACATATGTGCATACATATCACAGAAATTACACTAGAAATCACTGTAGAAAAAGCATCCCTTTTATATTTTTCTAATTGCCAGGGAAGCTTGACAGCATTCTTCTATTTTTCTCTCACTGAGATTTCACACAGCTTTTAGAACAAGTGAAGTCTTGAATATGCACCCTATTTAAATAAGAATGGGGGTGAAGATACTCTTTGGCAGTCGAAGTGCCTCCAAAGACAAATGTTTTCTCCTATTACCGTTTTTGTTGCCAAAAGCCATGCTCAGAGCCTTGCACTCTGGCTGGGAGTCTGCTTGAGCCCATTTCAGCTGGGCTGGCAGGGGTCGTGCTCCCCGGGGAAGGAGGTCAGTCCCGTGGCCTGGGAGCAGAGGGCAGGGGAGCTGCAGGGTGACCCCACACACCACACATTGTGTTCAGGGGCTGGAAGCCAGCTCTGCTTATGCTGGATCACGCAGTGAACCAGCCCGATGTGTCTGACAGACAGAGGTCACCTTCCATCGTGAGGATCCATTCATACAGGCATATCTCTTTTTCTGTATGTTTCTATCATTTGAATAGCAACTGTGACAACAAGAATGGTTCACCAGAGACATTTGGGTCTCCGATTCACTAATGAACTCATTTTCAAGGAGTGTTGGAAAAAGACACATAACTGTGGGTGCCTTGCAATTAACAGAAAGCCAAATCACACAATATGTGATGGTCCTTACAAATAAAAGCAGTATGTGGCAGTAGAAAGGATATTGTGGAGAGAGAGAGACTAGATATTAATACACCATTTTGAAGTTTGCACTTCACCTTTATTGCTATTGTGTGCTTCCACCGTGACCTTGACTAATCCTAATCTCGCAGTTCTTTCCTTACCTGTCCTTATAGTGGAGTTTTTGTTCCCTCAAAAGATAAGCATTGTTAAGAAAAAGCCATTAAACTTTATGAGATACCAGCTATGATGTGGAGAAGTATCATAAAAAGCTTTTGAGTCTATAAATAAAAGATACATATAAGAGAGGATTACCCAACAAAGTCTATATCTTTTTGTCTATATCTACATCTTAAAAAACCCTTCATTTTTAGTTGCTGTTCTTGTTCCATTTGAACTATTTAACGAAAGTAATCATGAAGCTACCAGCTCTATTTTTGGTATCTTAAGAAATAAACTGGTGGGTAGAGCTGTTTCCACTCTTTAGAATTATTTAGCATTTTTATTTTCCCACCAGGGAAATTAACAGTATCTTTCAGAAATTATTTATACACCAGTAGTCAGGAAAGTATCAAAAAAAGCTATTCATTGCTGTTTTCCTTTTATTGCTGATCTTTTCACAGAATGAATAGAAATAATCATAAATTAGAAGAGAGATTTATAGGATGTAGTATTTAGCATAGTATGTAGTATCCAGTCATTTTGCCTACGCAGAATTCCATTTCTAAATGATTCACTTACAATTAATAAGATACTGAAATCATATTCAACAAATCATGCTGTCTTCAGAGAGAAAGGTGATGTGTTGAACACCCAGGAGCTGCACTGATAGAGTAACCCAGTATTTCCCAGTTCTTTGCAGTGTGCCAGGTGCCCCAGAGCCAGATGTGCCAGCACAGTTTCTCCATATACACTGGCCCAGTACTGGCAGCTTCTTGACAGACATCACACATCATTGGTAGTGCTACAAAGAAAAATCTAGGAGTGAACAGACACTCTGAGGATATTCCTGAGAGCCAGCAGATTAAACATTATCTATGGGAAAAACTGCTGGAAGCCTTATTGTTGCATTCAGTGAGGACAGCATCATACTCTGTGCCAAAGCAGGCACACACTGCATTCACCAAGGCTGCTCCTGCACACGAAGACATTCTGAAGCAGCATTAGGGAGGGTTTTGAAGCAGTTCTAGTGTTCAATCAGCTGCTGATCTGCACTGTGAAAATCTGCAGGGTTCATAGTTACCCAGTGTACAAGTACAGTGCTATTTCTCATTCATATGACAATTAGGTCTAGGCCTTCTTAGCCTTCAACCCTGTAAGAGACTTAAAAATCCTAATTGTCTTAAACACTGTTAGGATCACCAAAGGATTTGCTCACTATGGCAAACCATAAAAGCTGCAATTACCAAAACCCAACCCCCACCCTGAATATGCCTCCTGAATTTCTGTAATTTGGACTTTGAGTTAAGCCACCTGATGGGACTTGAGATAAGATAAAGGTGGTGCTATTGTCCAGTTATCTCAGGTCTAAGGAGAAGTAAACAAGGCTGGGGGATGCCATAGCCCACAGACTCGTTTGTTGAGGCCAGGTTTATACACTCTTTCCCTGCCAGTCAAGGGGGAGGAGGAGTTTTTGAGAGTGTGATGGTGAAACCTCTGGTCCACATAAGACAAAGCAAGTGAAAACCCCATTACCAGAGGCTACAAGTTGGGCTAAATAAGCAGACCCTGAGGAGATGGGATGGTGCTTTTTATCATGCCAATTGTCTTCCCTGACACAAACTGGCCCAGTCATAAAACTGCCCCACCCCAGGAAGGTCACATTCACATGGCACATTCATGTGAGAGGCAGCTGCCATGTCTTAGAAAGGGTCATATTCTATCAAAGACCCTCGAAGTGCACCCAGACTCATTCCTGAGGCCTTCTACCAGAGAACTGCATGTGATCCTCAAATGTTGCAACATACCTAGTGTTGCAAAAAGCAGTGGAAATCTTCCCTGGCTCCTGCAGGGGTGGTGCTTTGGTGTTCCCACATATACCTGAACACATATCAACCCCCTGGACTCTATGCTTCAGAGGACCCCCACAACCAAGAATAGCAGAAGACGAGAACCAGTGGGCTGCCGCTGGATCCGCAGGGGTGGTGACTACCTTTCTACTCTAATCTGTCTCTCTGTCACACTCTTTCTCTCCTCCCTCTCTCTTTTTCCTATTTTTCTATCACTCTACCTCACATTTATTGTTAAATAAAATCCCTGTTAGTGGCTTCAGCATAGGATCTCCTTTGCATCTTAATTTGGGCAGAGGTATCTCTCACTAATCATAATAATCAGATCATAAATAATCCCCAATGTGTGTATAACTTCAGTGAAAAAAAATAGCCTACTCTTTCCCTTTCTTCTCCTTTCCCACTACCCCTTAGGAGCCAACACCTTCATGGACATGGAATATATGTTAGGTCAGAATTTCCAATGAGCAGACCTTTTAAAGTTATATACTGCAGTATGAATTTGGGTTAAATAAATCAAGACTCTAAATCCTTAGATCTTCAGTTTTAGGCTGTGAAAGTGTCATCTACTATGCTTGTAAAGCATCTAGAATAAAGGGCTTTTCAAGTACAATATAATATACAAACAACAGCATAAAATGCAGTATAATATTATGAATAATAAAATGAAGCACTAAAGTTAGAGCCAAAACTGACAGTTAGATGAGTAATATAATGAAAAAGGTATGGGTTTACATCCTCCACTTTTACAGGAAAGCCCCCTGTTAACAGACATTTACCTACTGTTCCTATTAGATTTGTGTCATGGACAGTGACTACAAAGAAAAAGGAGGCAGGAAATCCAATTCATACTCTCAGCAGATACATCAAATGATGCTATATGAAGCATGGATGATCTGTGCTGGTGAGAGGGATATTAGTGTGCCATGTCTGCTTTTCCCAAAGCACTGGCAGTTGCTCAAGTGGAAAAAAATTATGCTTTTCAACTAGGACAGATCATCTATGTGCAAATAGTGGCTCTGGTACATAGAAATAATCAGGAATTTGGGATATTAAATTCTCTTCATCAGAAATTATTGTTTCAAAAGGTTTATTCAAAAAGACAAACATTTCACGAGGATATGTAATTTGCAGTTTGGAATCTGAATTTCCACATCTGAAGTGACTGTCACAAGGACAAGCTATTTTGGGGGTGAACCTTGGGGGTTTTTACCCCTTCTGGGGAACAGCCTAAAAATACTCTTTTTTTTTTTTTCTTTTTTTTTTTTTTTTTTTTTTTNCTGAAGATTTTAATGGGATGAGAAAATTGTTTCCTGCCCAGCTCTCATGGTGAGTGGCTGGCAAATGATAGCAACACACAGAATGCTAACAGCTGGATTCAATCACTGCTCTTAGTAGATCCATGAAATGTGATTGTGGATGCACCAGGAACTCTAAGAACCAGTAAAGAGAGTTCTTGCAGACTCCAGGACAGGCATCTGGCATTAACAGAGTTCTGAGACTGTCGGGGAACATGGCACACCACACACCCAATTGATGGATTAATTAATCACACTGTAATTAACATAAATGTGTAATGACCTGTGCTTTGTTGTCTTTAGAGATAAATATTCAGATACAAGAAGACACAGGAAATTCTTAAACTGTCTTACTGAGATGCTGGTACTTGAAACCAAAGTCACTGTCACACCTTTCTAAAAATACAAATATGTGTTTCTACAGTAAAGCTACTTTTAGGAGGAGCATTGCCTAACACTTCTCACTCACAGCGCCATTTGGTGGAAAAATCACTCTGTGTGAAAGAAGACATCTTTCTAGAGAAAAATGTACAGATTCAAACTCAAAAGAAATGCATTCCTACCCTCCTGTCCTCTTGTTTTCTAAAATCCGTTACTTTTAGTAAAATTTATATCCATCCCACCACATTACTGATTTAATGGTTAGAATAAGTGTTTTCACATAATCATATAATAGAATGATATTATAAAAGTGATGTGTTATTTTTTTCACTGATGGTGTTATCAGATGAAAGATTGAGGTGTGGATGAAACTTAAAAAATAAACATATTACAAATCTTTGTAACTGTCAGCTTTGCTAAGTCACACACACATAAATTGAAATTTTATAAACATGGGAAAAGTTGTGGTAGCTGAATGGGTTTTGTAAGCTTACTTAAATAACATGTTTTATATCATCACTCAGGTTCCAACAAAAATATGTAATTTGAAATTTAAAAAAGAGAACTTAAGGAACTCCTTTTTCCTGTAGGTTAGTACCTTATTGCTAAGCAAGGAGTTAGTCTAGATTGTCTTCTAGACTTCCTTCCATCCTGAATTGTCCTATGATCCTATCAACTGACTTTTTAAAGTTTAAAGCCTCTGAAAAGAATGAACTAATGATTTTGCTACTTGGATGATTTGTAATTTAAAAAAAAAAAAAAGGAAAATAAAAAGGCAGAATAATTTCAACAGCACCAATGTGTAACACAACCCTACCACAGTCTTCAGTGCTGCACCTCTCAGACAACCTTGAGGACAACTCACCCAAGCAGCAGGAGTTTGGTGTGTCTATGGTGAGATCCACAGGGATTATTACAATGGCCTCTTCACTGTCACCCCTTTTGCCACAGCAAAAGACCACCCACCGATCCCAAGTTTTTAAACAAATGTGATAATTGAAGCAGGGGTAGAAACCCATTTGTAGACTTGGGAATGTGTGATCAGGATATGTTACTGGAGGTTTGGAGGAGCCAAATTGACTTTTAGAACAGATTTCCTAGTGTAGGCAGATTATTTTATAAGATTGGACAGGACACATTTGTTTCCATTTAAAGGTGGAAAATTAATGCCCAAGTATAGCAGTTAATAAACAAATTTAACAATATTCCACTGAATGAAAAATGCCTTATAATATGAAGTAATAATTTCCTGTTTGAATAAACCAAGTCTATATAAAGGCATGTAATGAAGACTGAAGCTAAAATGCAGTAGCTTTTTGTCTGCAGGCATTAGAGTGAAAGCTTTCTGAGGAGGCTTTGCAGAAAACAACACTGAAAAAGCAGGAAAGCAACGCTTCGGTCAGAGGGGGTTCTTACAGTTTCTTTGCACAAGTTTGTCTTCTCATAATTTCTCTCCTATACCCAGGTAAAGTGTAAGGTATGAAGAAAAAGAACTAAAAATTGTTAGCAGAATCATGTTAGCCTTTGTTTGACTTGTATGTGCGTATAATAAAATAACATATTGTTATACATCCAGAAGAATTTGTATTCAACAAAAGCCGAATACAGCATAGACAGGACACAGAGAATCTACTGAACTGCTGTCCTGCACAATCACTGATCCCCTTCATGAGTCCTATGCTTTATATCTATACCTCACTTGAAACATATTTTTCTCTTCTGCTCCCTCATACCTCCTTTTGCTAGATAAAGAGGAATGAGAAAAATAATGAAAAACGTAAGAGATTGGAGGACATCTCAGGGGCATGCTGGAGATTTCGGGACACAGAATAATCTCTCTGACACAAACTTGCTCATAGTGGATGAAAGTGCAGTTCAAATGAATTATTTGGAGGAGTTAGTGTCCTCACAAGCATATTTAGTGGTTTTTCCTCATTTCACATGAATCTTCCATCTATTATTTGAGATGAATTGTTTTTATTACCTTTATTTGTGCATGGTAAAAAATTGCATCTGATGTTTTGCATTTCACTCCTTACTATAAACAGCATTTTTGTGTGACTTTAGAGACCACACATACATTGTGGGAAGTAATTCCACATTTCAGAGAATTGTTCAATTCAGAGAAATATTCACTCTCATTCCAGAGAATGGGAGTAACTAAAGCTAGAAATATATGCACAATACACTTTTCTGGGTATGAATTCTGCCACTCTCTTCATTACTACATTTTTTACTGGTAAGTTAATTACTTCATTTACCTGTCACAGAAGGAGATCTGACTAAATACTCAATACTAATGACTTAAAAATATATTGCATTCATCTCTAAAAGCTCCAGTCAGAATAGAATCACCATTTCACTGAATCTTAAGATATATGCAGAAGCAGCGTCCCTTCCCCGTGCTGTAATATTATGCACATATATTACAGTTTAAAACGTAATAAACAAGAAAGGAAAAATTAGGGGAAATATAGTTTTTCTAAACAGATTAAGATGTCTTTATTAGCACAAAGTGTCAGTGACCTCTCCCTGTTGCTAACCCACGAACCAGCTTTCATGTCCTGAGAGCCGGGAGAACAGTGACTCTGTATCTAGTTTTTATAACACAAAACTTCAAGTAAGCTGTTGAATGGCTGCACTACAAATTTGAAACATCTGCATCTCCACTCCATTCACAAATTCAGCCGGGTCATCAAACATATTCGTATATGAAAGATTGAATTCCTTTAAAGTTCACATTTCAAGGCAACTTTTTGGCACATTAATTTAAATGACGCAATAGAAATGAAAAATACGTTTTACAATAGCAGATCAGAAAAGAAAACCATGTCTTTGATTATGAAACTCAAAGTAGATACCTAGCAGTCTTGATTTGTGATCCTACCAATAATATTCCACAGAGCAGTGCATACAGTGTCAGCAAACTATGTGTCAGAATAACCTTTAAGAGGCACTGAAAAGAGAGAACATTGCAGAATAGCAAAGAACCAATATTATTTCTCCAATTTTACAGCAAATTACAGGTATTTAAGGAGCACACCACTCTAAAAAAAGTATGCAAGACTTGAAAACAATGTTGAAATGCAGAACTAGGGGGTAACTACATGTTTCTTTAAACACTCCTGAGTTCTTGAATTTGCTTAACTGCAAAGAAAGACTATCAGCTCCTTTAATTTCCTATTTAACCTTCTGTAGATGAACTGTACTCTAAAAGCAGAGTCTAGAATTACTTCTGAAGATTTGGATAGTATTTATGTATTAAAAATATTTCATGTAATTTAGGAATTTTAGAACTTCAACAGAGAAAGACCTGTTAATATCTAGAAAGATGATAGTATTGAAGCACTTTCATTCTAGTGTTTCACTGAGAGCCAGAAGACATATCTTTAACAATTATAACAGACCAGAGGTAGCTACTCAAAAGAAAAAAGAACAAAATAATTCAAATAAAAAAGAAAGCCTGCATGGCCTGTTGAGCTATCTTTTACAGATTTAATTGCTTACATGAGCAATGACTCATTAAAAGTCTAACTGGTAGCTGGTGTCTGTCAGATCTCTTGTCTTAGTCAAATACCTCCACACCTTTTAAAAATGCATATACTTACAACTTAAAATGAAACAGCTGTTGTGGGATCACAGAGCCACAGAAACAATTAGGTTGGAAAGGACCTTCAAGATTGGGTCCAATCTTTGACCAATCACAACCTTGTCAACTTCACCATGGCACAGAGTGCCATGTCCAGTCATTTCTTGAACACCTCCAGGTGACTCCACCACCACGTTGGGCAACCCATTCCCATACTTAACTTTTCAGTGAAGAAATTCCTCCTAACATTCAATCTGAACCTCCTCTGGCACAGCTTGAGACTGAGTCCTCTTGTCCTGTCGCTGGTTGCCTCGGAGAGGAGGCCGACCCTCACCTGTCTATAACCCTACAGGGGGTTGTACAGAGTGACAAGGTCTTCCCTGAGCCTCCTTTTCTCCAGGCTAAACAACCCCAGCTCCCTCAGCCACTCCTTGTATGAGTCACTCTCTAGATCCTTCACCAGCTCCATTGCCCTTCTCTGGATGTATCAGGCACATACCGAACAAACATTGGTGAAATATGACTTTAGTAATTGATAAGAAAACAAACAAACACACACAAACAAGACAAGAAATTTTAAATACTGTCTCTTAACAAAGACTTTTCATATGTGACATTATTCTGAAGCATCTTTTTGCAGCTTGCAAACCAGCCCAAAATATGAGGAGAGGAGAGGAGAAATAATCAAGGATACAAGCTAGTACAAAATTTGATTTTCTGAGATGAAGAATTTGTGGTCCAGGCACATGACTTGCAGCCAGGAAATCTGACTTTTATTCTCAGAACTCCCAGCTTCCTTGCCTCTCTCAAAAAAGCCCTTTCAAAGCTGTAAATGCTGAAATAAGTTAGAACAAATAAAAAGATGGTGATGGAAAAAAGACCAATACAAAACAAAACGCTATATGTTAATCCAAATTCTTTGGTACTCCAGGTACCATTGTGGACTTGGTTCAAGCAGTTCGTTCCCTGGCAGTCACGGTTCTCTGTGTTACTGTCATGGAATGCACAGCCTCTGAATGTGCTGGCTTTGTGCCACAAGCCCCTGCACATCTAGCAGGTACCCCAAAACCACAGGCACTGGAGTCTGTAAATACGCAGACAGAGAGACACATGGAAAAAAGTGAGCAAGAGCAGTAGGTATTTGAAATTGCAAGTAAAATTGTTCCTTTCTCATCATCACTAAGGATGATTTTACCAAGGCATGACGACTTACACTAAGGATATAATCAGATTTTACACATCTGTGCAGAAAATCAGGCATAGCAATGACTCCAGATGATCTGCCACAACCCAAGTTTTAGACTAGCTGCTGTGGGAAAGGCTGCTCTCCAATTTTAACCAGGAATTGTGTTTCAGCCTTGGTTTTTCCAAATTAATTTGTCGAACTAATTTCTTTTTAGCATGATATAGTTACACCAGTAGGCATTTACCACAAAGAATACTTCTCTTTAAAAATGTCTTAGATGCCAACAGGGATGAGGTGAGAGCCAAACTCTTGGAGAGTCATGGCTACTTATGAACTTTGTTTTAAAATTCTAAGTATTAAATGATTTAGCACATGTTTGTATGAACCTGCATCTTGTGGAGAAAATAAAAAATGTTTAGTGCCAAATGTGATGTCAAACCCTCTGTGTGAAAAAAGATCTTTTAAAGCTTTTACTCATCTGCTAAATGACCTCTTATTCACTTTATCTTAGAAATCTGTCTAATTCTCAGAGCAGTGCTGGAAGTTATTAACTTCCATTTCTTGGACCTTTAAAAACTAAAATTTGTAAAAATTCTAATGGAACAATTTGCAGTTATGACAAATAAGCTCTTCCTTTAATCTACTGCATTTCCTTTCTCTCTCTCTCTCTTTTTTTTTTTTTTTTAATGGCTTGCTGAGCTGAGATGGTTGTTAGGAAGATATATTCAATCCAGTGCTTCCACCATGAATCAGTAAAGTTGCCAAAGACAGAAACACAAATAAAGAGAATGCTGTTTCTCTCCAGCTCCCCAGCTGCCAAGACAGTAAGTTTAGGATTACGGGGCTAAGTACTGTATCTTATTCAAGAGCCAAAATTGCTTTTGTAACCACGTCAGATAAAAAAATCTGCAGAGGAATACATTCAACAGCATTTATAAGCTTGGATTTAAGTAAAATTAATAAATATTCTTCCTTTTAGAAATCGAACAATTGCAGTGAACATGTCAGTCTTGCCTGTACTAAAATGAAATATCTGTAAGTAATCCCTGATTTTCAGGCCTGCATTTCCATAAGCTGTTCAGATTCATGGCAAGGCCAGCACACAGATACAAGCAAACACCACCTCTCCAAAGATAAACAGGAAAAGTATGCAATATTATAATTTATTAGCCTTTGAAAATTAAGTAGAATGAATATCTTTTGTGGTTGGATAAAGAAATGCCAGCTGGGCAAGATTCCTTTGGCCAAGAGAAAGGAATCAAAAGTAAAAATTAGGGAAAAGTGGTCAATTTTCCTCAAAAAAGGGCCTATATATCTGAAGGTATAACACTGCAATTAATGAGAAGGGGAAAAATATTACTGTAATGTCAAAATTTCCAGTGTGTTCTTCAGTCACATGAACTGTTTTTATTCATGGTGTGTACTACTCTGAAATTATTAAAGTAAGAATAATAACCACCCCATAGAACTCCCAAGGAAAAGGTTAGGAAAAAAGAAAGGAAAATATATTATTGCTGTAAATATCCTAAATAACTACAAATTAAAGATACATGCCACTGAACCAGCCATAACCAACTGGAGTACTATATTGGTCGCAGCTTATGTTTCTCATGCTTCAAAGCACCAAGCTTTCTAAAACATGAAGAAGCTGAGTTGGCCATCAGATCATCATTTCACTTTAAACCAAGTGAGGGGGAATATTTGCCTGGCACAAATGATCTTGATTCATGTGCCTTGTTCTGTTTGTGCTCCCTGTATCTGAAAACTGGAAGCCATGTGATCACTTGCACGGAACAAAGAGTTCCTCAAATTTAATTTTTTTATTAAAAAATACTCAGAGAAAACAACATATCTTTTTGACTGTATGCACTTCCCAAATATATTTAATAACCATTTCCGCTAATCTCTTCTGATTATTATAAATAAACTGATAACAAATACTTGTGAATTCAAATTATATTATTGCATTACTGTGACCAAGAACTTTGCTCTTGGCTATTGTTCTGGTAGTATTTTGGATGCCTGTACTTCTGAAAATCTTTTCCAGCCTGAATACTTCCTTTTCAGAATGAAACCAACTGCAGCTGCCTGAGCTAGTAAAAGATCTATGGCCACTTACTGCTCACAATTTTAAAGGTTTAAACACAGTTTAAAGAGCAGCTTTTCCTCTGGACTCCCTAGATCATTCTCCAGAAATGTTTTCTTTATACAGGCAGTTAATGAATGTTTTTGAAGAATATTTGGAGAAAATATTCACAACAAAGCATGCATTAAGAATGGCAGCAGTTTCATGTTAGCAACATTTCTGAGATTGTTAAGGTTGACTGCAAAGTTGGACTTCAGCTCTTGCAAATCCACAGAAAGCTTGCAGGGCTGAGCAGCTTAACCTGAAAATGCATAGAAATGGTTTGTCTAGTCATGCAATGTCATCTTATATTTTACTAGCCCACTAAGTCATTTATTAGGTCACTAAAGCCATGCAAAAGCTAGCATAACTGCTTAAATGTTAGATTTTTCTTTTTATACAATGCTTACTATCTTATAAAAAATAATACAAACATTTATTGCAGTTTGAGGTGCCAGATCCTTTCCCAGTTGTAATCACAGAGCAATGCAACACAACGTTTCAGTGTACCAATTGTGCCAAACAGAAGCACCACTGTTTTCATCCACCGCTACAAATCATTTGGGTGAACATTTTTGGTGCTTCATAATGCAGATGCAAAGAAAAATTAGTGTGTTCAATTTTACCCTGAATTCCTTTCTGACAGAAAGTGTTGCCTGTATATTCTTGGCAGAATTTTTGATGTGAACTTCATAGCAGGGCACAGATGTCTCCCAGTGACAGGAACAAGAGTTTTATCATTCATTTTCATGAAATCAAAAATAAGACCAAGACTTGAGCAAAACCAGACGAGGTTGCAAAACACCATATCTGCCAGTTTTTGATGTCTGGATTACAATGATCTTAAGTGAAATTCTAGTGAGTTGAGGGACCTGTGTCAACAGAATGTTTCTTGTTTAGTATTGCTTTCTATTTCAAAGCACACAACAAACTGTCACAGATGTTAAAAACCTCTCGAATTCCATGCACTCATGCTCAGCTGAATTCTTTCTTGTGGAAGATCCTTGACACTTTATGTAATATTTTTTGTTTTGCTCTGCAGAAAATATAGACATAAAATGGAAAGATTTTTTTGTAACATTTGTTTCTTTCCTGAGGCTTTTAATGTTATTTACCAATTTCCTGGGCCAATAGCTTTGTTTCCTCACTGTAAAATAAACACCAGTGGAAATTTTGTCAAATAATTTTCACTTGAAATCATTTTGCCTTTTTTTTTCTCCTTCTGCTGTTTAAAAGCTGTACATCTATCTTTAGTTAAACTGGAATGTTATTCTAACTGCACGGGATACACTGTCACTCCTGAAGCCTGCTCCAGGTCATAAAGATGTAATGGGAAATCTTAACAGAAACTTCAGTGGCAGCTGGAAGGAGCCTGTGATATGCACACTAATGGCTTTCTTTAAGTAGTGCCAAGGTCAATTAATCGTATGTTTCAGATTTGCTTATTATTTGAGCTTATCCATAACGTTGCACTATTTCAAAAGCATATACACAATAAAATGTAGTAAGAAACCAGAGAAATCTTGCTTCAGTAGTAAAGGTATGTGTATGGGATCAGTTCCTCCCTCTACCACAGACTGTCAGTGTGGCATTAGGCAACTTGCTTTAGTCCAGAGTCACAGTCTATACCTTGAGTATATACTAGAGGCAGTGGGAAATAACTTCAGTGGCCATATGGCAATGAAAGCACCTGAGGATCCAACCAGCTGATACCTTGCAGATACTATTTTGGTATTCCCATATTCTTTTGTGTATTAAAAAAGCAATAGCCTTTTATATATGCAGAAACATAAATGCAGAAAATAAATATATACGCAGAAAATAAAAATAGAGAACTATATTGTCAGCAACACATTCTGCTGTAATAATCTCAAGCATACACTGGAATGATGGGAAATTATCAATATTACTCAATCAGGAATAATTTTATATGCCATTGATCTTTGCATATTAATGTATATTTAATAGCTGGAAACTAATACTGTTGGCTATATAAGCTACTAGCAAGAAGTAGCAAGCAGAAACTGAAACAAAGAGAAATATCAGACAAATGTACTGAAGGAAAGAGAGGTGGTACAACAGTTACGGTCACTGGCACCAGCTGTGAAATACCAGCCCTTTAGTAGTCTGGGAAAAATCAGAAAATCAGAAGCAGCAAAGGTAAATCAGTCTGGTTGAACATTGCATTATTCCATTCAAGAAAAAAAGGTTACAGACCTTTTGGGCAAGGATAGATATTTAGGTCTAATTTTTCAGTTACTTCACTCTTCCAGGAGGAAAGCAACATGGGAAGACTAAGAAAACCTATGAATAATTATGCATAAGTGCAGCTGATCCTCCATAAAAGCATGTGAAAAAATGTAGTGAAAAGTCCATCAGTTCTTTCACAATCTCCCAGAAAGCAAAAAGGCTGAATAGCAAAAGCTGATCAATACTCAAACTTAAGGAGAGGGAAGGAAGAGTGGAATGAATTTCTGTTAACCTGCAGTCAATATGCAGTATAAGCAATTTATGCAGTATAAGCAATGTTCTTTGAGATTTAAGTGGAATTTACAGTATCATAAACCTTCCCTTGTGAGTCCAGTGCTTTAGGCCTCTAAAACAACACTGCAGTTTAGCTTCATTGGCATTTTCAGATGAGGAGCCAACCACTGAAATACTTGTGTTTTTTCTCAAAGGAAAGAATTTCAAATTGAAAGATGTTTTGGGTTCAAAGAAAAATGAAAAGCACTTAATTTGTCTACTCAGAAGTACTTTTGAGAATACACAAACAGAGTTTCCCTAGAGAACCAGTCTGTAATTACTTAGATGTCCTGAGGATGTCTGGGGCCTCTTCACCCCTAGGAAAAGCATAGATAATCCCAAACCTGTGCCTATGCTTCCTGTTACTGTTTGTGAAGTCAAATTTATGAGATTTGAAGCTGGTCTGAGTAATTTTTTTAATAGATTGCTATAGTTCTGTTACACTATCCTAGCTCACAATTTTCACTCTCAAATCCATTTTTCCTGTGGGAGGTGAATAATAAAACCTGAAGACTTTCACATATTTGATGTGTGGATTAAACTGAAATCTATTATTATACTTTTTATACAAGGTAGAAACCAAAGATTGTGATGTTTATAAATAATTTTATTAAAAATTACTCCATGCCGATGATAGTTTTTCATCTAGAAATACACATATACATATCAGTTAAATAGATTTTTAATTTGGAGGATGTTTTTACATATTTACAAGCTTAATTAACTTTCTGCTTTCTCTAACTCTGGCCACAGCCCTCAAACCATCTACAAATTTCTCCTTTCAATGACTTGTCAGTGCCTGCCCACTTGTTCAAAAATCAGCAGAACAGGATCCTAGGTTAACAACTAACAATGGCGACTTCTGTTTTCTACAATTCCCGACCCTATCTTGCATTCCTAAAATGCAATGGGGACTTTAGATACTCAAATCTTCTTACTTGCCAAAGCAGAATAAAAGCAACGTGCTGTCAGCATGTTTTCCCTCTCTGTTTGAATGTAGCAATTTAATCACTTTCAGGAAATTCTCCAAAGTGATGAGCTTAGAAACAAGGGGTTTAATTCTCTTATTTCTCCCTTCGGAGTACTTTAATGGAACGGAGACATTATTTGTATTAATATATTAATTTTCAGGTTAAGAGCAAGCAGGCTTTTCTTGGAAGAGCGTTGTGTTTTGTTAGCAATTTAAAAGCTAGTGTGTACAGATGATTTCTCAGGGATTTCATTTTGGTCCTTCCACTCAGGGAGGCACACATTACCCCTGTCTCACTGTGTCTCCCCGCTGCTGCTGCCCCAGGCAGGGAAGGGATCCCCATGGACACGCCGCTGGCAGAACATCCAGCAGTTCACAGCAGCCTCTTGGGCCTTTGCTGGGGCAGCAGCATGAGTCCCACTCTTCTGCCCAGGGCATTCCCAGTACAAATCCCATAGAAATCCATCCCCTTTGAGGGCTGTCTGGTTGAAGGAGGCCAGGAGGTTTTGAAGTTATCACGTGGAAAGTGGCAGAAAACATATTCAGGCACACAATGCTATAAAGATGGAACAAGGCTGAAAACATCTTCGTATCATCCTGGGGGTAGAAAAACAATATAAGGCCCAGACCTTGCCCTGTTTTTGGCAAGCACAAAGCCCTGAGTCCTCATTTTCATGGGTAATTGGAGAAGCTGAAGGAATGCAACATGGGTCAAGCAAGTTAGGAACAAATCTCAACAAAGGCTATGGCTCCCTAAGCCTGCTCAGAAACTTCAGGTACTGCAGTGGTACCTATACAAATTTCTGCAAAACTCCTCTTCCCGTCATTCTGCTTTTTTTCAGATAATGAGAAAAAAATAGGAAGTCCTTCCAGCTGAAGGAACACTGGCGCTTAAATGGAGCAAGTAAGTACTGCACATTATATTTCAGTTCCTGAGCATCTCTAACTTAATTTTGGTGTTAAATGGGATGCATTCAGTAGGAATCTTCCTCCTTTGAAAATATCACCGTGACTGATGACAAAGACAGAGAAGATAAACATCACAAAATGCTATTGGGGAAATTTAGGCAATATATATTAACTTTGATGTAAGCTTTTTATGGCATATATAAAAATAAATTATCTTAAAAGTTAATACCAATCACCAAGCACATATATGTGAAATCACAAGAGCCATCAGTGAATTATAGATCAGTATCTCAGTAACAGGACCCATGTGCTACAGCTTTGGATAAGTCATATTTACATAATCTGGCTGTGCTCCCTTGCACATATCTCTGCAAAGCATCTTTTCATTATCAAGACTGTTTCTTCCCTGTGAAATGTAAACCTTGCAGTAGAAGCCTGCTGAGATGCAGGCCTGAGTGCAATGTGACTCCACCATGCTAATTAGCTAACAGGCAGGCTCAATCTCAAAGTAAATGTCAGTCCATGTGATCAGAGAAACTGCTGCACTGGCATTTTCTTTACTGCCTAAAGAAAGTTACTTCAGAGTCATTCTTTACTTTAAATGCCAAACTAGAGCACACTCTCTTGTCCTAAGCTACCATTCAAGTTTGTCCCCCTGCTTAGTTGCTCTATCATTACCTTGATTTGTTAATTTCCTCCCTTTTAAAAGTCAAATATTACAGGATAACATTATATAGCATATATAAAACTATAGAGGTATAATAGGTATCAAGACGTATAATTTAACATGACTTTTCTTGAAAATAATAAAATTAAACATAAGACAAATGACATTAAAACAAGAGACTAGAAAGAAATCACATTGTAACGAAAATAGAGTAAGTTAGAGCTCTCTCTAGCTCATATCAGGAAAAAACATGGACTAACACATAAAGTAAACCACTATTATTATCTGTCCCAGGAATTATTTAGTATAATTTTCTGGCAGTTCAAAGAATGCAAGTACACAGTTCTGAAGCCATCAGCTTGCTCTTTTTTTCCCTACTGTCTGAAAGCGTTTTCCACAAAAATTTTTTTATCAAATCTTTTAAACAAACAGCTGCAACCTCAGATACTTGCTCTTTCTCTTCTCAGGACAGAGAAAAGGCAAGGACAAAACAGCCTGCAGGTAAATATGTCAGGTGTCAAATTCTAACCCCAGGTTCTTTCCACACCAGTTCCATCTTTACATTTGTGTCAGGATCCCCATTTCCATCAAGTTCCTACAGGCAAAGTGGATCAAGCTCAGGGGCCTTCATTTAACAGTGGTGGAAATCACTTCTGATAAACAGAAAAGTGGCATTTGGTTTTGCCGGTAGCTGTTCAGATTACAGACATCAATTCTCTTCCCCACACACGTAGAGATTCCCAGTGGAAAGCAAGCCAGGCATGCAGGAACAGAGGCAGGTGCTAAGCACTCCCCTGGCCCACATCACCAAGGGCTGAGAAGCACAACTCAGACCTTAAAGTACAGCTCAAGGGCCTGATCATTACTGTGAGAGGAAGGGGATACAGTCACCCAGAACTTCTTCAAATGCTTTTGTCTAATCAGGAATGCATGAACATTGTATGGGGTGTGCCTTTAATTCAGTGCCTTGCAGAAAGACACTTTGATTGACTCTTACAGATACTGGTTTCAAGTATAGTATCAAACTGAGTTCCTCCTGAAGGTTTGCTCCATTCTTGTTTTTAAGCCAAACTATTTTTCATGTTTAATTTGTAAGTTTTTTACCAAAATGGGAAACTCAAAGCAGGATCTGACCATTTTTACTGATTGGATTTTGGATTTTAAGGCTTCAGACCAGTCTAGCTTTTGCATGCTTTGTTGGTTGGTGAGTGAAAGTAGAAAGAAATCTCTATGCAAGCTTCTCTCCAAAACGTCTCTGCTGTATCTCCTCTTCCACACTGAAATTTGATCCCACTTAAACCACACATAATACCACCCTCTTATCTCTCCTTACTGCTGCCATGGTTAAGCCACAGCCAGCAGCCAAGTTCCATGCAACTGCTCACTCACTCCCCCACCAGCAGAATCAGGGAGAGAATTGGAAGGGTAAAAAATAGAAAACTCATGGATTTAGATAAAGACAGTTTAATGGGAAAAGCAAAAGGCACACATACAAGCAAAGAAAAACAAGGAATTAATTAACTACTTCCCTTGGGGAGGCACGTGTTCAGCCATCTCCAGGAGAGCAGGGCCTCCTCATGTGTAACAGTGACTTGGGAAGACAAACACCATCACTCCAAATGTCCCCCCCGCTTTCTCCTTCTCCTTCTTCTGCCCACTTTATATACTAAGTATGGTCTGGAATATCTCTTTAGTCAGTTGGGGTCACCTGTCCTGGCTGTGTCTCCCCTCAGCCTCCCGTGCACTCCCAACTTCCTCACCACTGTGGCAGTAGGAAAGGCAGAAAGGCCTTGGCTCTGTGTAAGCACCACTCAACAAGAACAAACACATCTCTATATTATCAGTCCTGTGTTCAACACAAATCCAAAACAAAGCCACTGTGAAGAATGTTAACTTGATTCTAGCCAAAACGAGCACAACTGTTTATGAATTTCAGTCTCTCTCAGCAACAAAATGCTTATTCACTCACATGACTCCTTAAACCACGTGTCACCTAACAGAGTTTTGAGGTATGGTCTTTGAATCCCTCTCCCAGAGGGCTCATATTTGGGTTACATTGCATTCACTGGTTAAGGACATAGAACTTCTCAACTTTTTACCTCTGAGGAAGGGAAAGAGCTCAGCAGATTAGCACTTATTTCACATTTGCTGATAAAATTGGTTACACACGTGAAAAAAACTTTGATCAAAACAATCTAGATAAAGTAGCAGCAGCTCTACATAGATGTGGTGGCTTGAACCTGAGTTGATGGACAGTCATTTAGACCAATAACGTTTCTCAAAATTTACATATTTAAACCGCGGGGAGACGTGGGAACTTCCCTGTTGGTGTTCGAGCGCCCCGCGGGGTTGGGGTGGGGGGGTAATGGGCCCTGGGCTCCGTCTCTTGGAACAGCCCCGGACCCCTCCTTCCCCGGCACCCGGGCACAGCCCCGGGTAGCAGTGGGAGAACTCAGAGCCACGGGCAGCTAAGAAAACAACCATTAAGCTGCTGCATGGCCGATACCACCCGGTACGGCTTCTATGGACTGGAGACCCCTCCTCCCTCATGCAGCCCCGCGTAGATCCTGGCAGGAGCTGATAGAGCTTTCTGTGACCAACACGACCAGAGTCCAGCTGAGCAGCTAGATGCATAAAGAGAAAGAGGCTTTTTCTCCAACATGAAGCCTGAAGAAAATCATGGCGACTTCAAGGTCAGAGGGAAAGAGAAAGTAAGTCATGGGAGACAGAGCTGAAGATGGCGACGGGAAAAGAGGGCGGAGTCACACCAAGCGCAAAGCTTAAAAATACTTTTTGCAGGCTGGGGTAAAACCTGTAGTATCACAAAATGTTCTTTTTCTCTGTAATCCATTTAAAGACGTGGGGGGATGAGAATTTTGTGTACAGCCTGTGTGAAAAAGAAACGTGACCGTGCCAGGTCACCTCGGAACTATAAGAGACTTTCAGAGATTTTGTGAAGAGGAGAGCAGTTGCTTTTGGGCTAGAATTTACTTATCCTTAAAAAATAGAAACACCCCATGTGTGGTCCATGCTGGCAGTTGTGGGAAGACTGCAAGATTCAGGGGAGAGATATTTTTCACTGCAGCAGAATTTGTGGGCAGGTCTGTTGCCCTTTGAGCAGTTTGGAAACCACGTGAAGCAAAGGAAAACCTTTTTTACTTAATTAGTGGAGCGACTTTTAAGAATTATAATACTGACCAAAATCATAGTTTGTTATCCTTCGTGCGAGTTGGGTAAAAAGGGGAGGTGCTGGAGGAAAAAGGGGGTTTTGCTTTAATTCCTTATTATTTCTTTTTACTTTTAATTCTGCTAGTAAAATACTTCTTCATATTCTTTAAAGTTCGGAGCCTGGTTTGCATTCCTCCTAATTCTTATCTCACAGAAGGTAAGAAATGCGAACAAAACCACTACAATAGAGAAGTGATATTTCACTCAAAATCTACTTGACAAATAGCTACCACAAAGAGAAACTTTCCAAATATGGTGATGTGCACTACTCATGATCGTTTCCTCTTGGTTCTCACTCACTTTCAGACAGAAATATATAAATTTTTTCCTGAAGTAAACATACTCTTTTCTCTCTTCTAGTCCCAAAATATCAAGATAATATCCAGCTCTTGGGCAAAAGAAATAAGCACTTTTCTTCTCCTCTAATTAATGGGTATCACCATGTCTTGAAGACTCCTCTTGTCAAAACATGTGTAACTTGTAGCAGTTTGCTATTAGTAATGATGTTAACAATGACCTGTCAAATTAACTAAAAACAAGTGAATTAGGATTACTTGTGAAACAGACAGAAAGCCTGATGGGAATGTCAAAACTAACAGAATAGTTTCAACTCTGGTGGTCTTCTAGGATTATATATGACGTACTTTGAAAGGTCAGAAATAGTTAATCAGCTTAACATAGAAGAATTGACCAGAACTGTCACGTCAGAAAGATTTCTAAACATTATACGTGCCTTGGTTAAAAAAAAAAAAACAACAAAAAAAACAACAAACCAAAAAAGTGCCTATTATGAAAAATCTCTTCAGTGGATTTCAGTATTCTGTTATAATCATATTTCCTGACCACAGACCTGTCTAGACATAAAAATATATCTGGAGTTTAGAAGGACCATTATTCATTACAGCAATTCACCACCAACTCACCAGAGTAACTCTTGTGTTCCTTAATTCAATGAATTGAGGATTTAGGTTAATAAAATAATTCTTGAACCCAGGGTTTTCTTTAGGAAATAAAGGGTTTTCCAGTACATATTGCCACTTAAAGGCAAGTAACATCTCCAAAAAAACTCGCATTAAATGGGAGTTTTGGGAGCATACACACAAAGATCTGAACGTAAACCTCTATTTTGCAAGCATAGCTCCTAATCTCCTGCCTAGAAGCAATGCTCTTCTTTGTCCATTCTTGTTTCAAATACAGATATATAACAGCAAAAAAACCCCAAACCAATAAACCACCATTGCCCAAACTACATACTTTAATATCTACATCAGTGAAAATTGTTACATATTTTTTATATAAATATAATACTGTCATGTCTGCAGATTTTAATTATGTGTTTTCTTAAAATAATATTTCATTTTAAAATATATTGGCATGTCAATACCAACAACACCATAAACCAACAGAATTTTAATAGTATATTTATTATTAAATTATTAAATACAAATTTATCTCTATTTTCAATACTTGCAATAGAGTTAGAAAGACATATTCTCACACTATCTGGATTTTACATAACCACCCCAAAACATTCTAGTTTTGACTGTCTTGGAAATAGAAAAGCAGGCTGAGGTTTACGTCTAAAGACCTGACTCTGGGTCACAAAAGGAGAATTGAAAAGAAAGAGACAGAGTTAGTTGCTACGAGACCGCAGCTACTGAACACATGCTGTTATCTAATGGCATGCAATGAAGGCTTTGCAGTGAGAGAATGTGTAATGCATCTCTATGTACCAATAACGCCTGTCATTTACTGAGGAAAAAATACCATAATAATAGTGGAGGAGGCCCCTCATTGTAAGCCGAAGCATACAAATGCCTAAAAAACCCAAATCCAAAAACAAATCCAACAAAAAAAATTCCCCCCTAAAAGTCATGAGGACTAAATCCCCTTGAATTTATTATTATTTCTGTATGTGCTTTTAAGTTACTAAATGATGAGTTTGATTACGCAATTCACATCTCTGTTACTAATTTGTTGATATTAATCCATATCTTATAATCAGCAATATAAATTTCCATGACACTGAAGCATAAAGAAGAAAGGAGTCTGTACGAGCCTGATCATTTCAGCATCTTCATGGTTGTATGTGCTGTTCAGATGATAGAATACCACCCTTTTCTGCAACAAGCTTTTAACTGGCAGAGTCCTTTGTAGAAAAAGCCAGTTTTGGGCTTCACCCTGAATACAAGGCAACACAATGCTGGAAGCATGAAAAAGGCAAACTATTTCAACATTTACCAGGTTCAGATTACAAAACCCATAAACTGTAAAAAAAAAAATTCCATTTAGAAATTTATTTTCCATATTTATATTACTTGTTGATCTTAAAATTACTTTCACTAAAATGCTGCAGGTATCTCAGGAATATTATATGGAGAATGGGTGGTGATGCTCCTGCAGCTCCTTTGCTCTAAAAAGTTTTGGATGTGCTTTTTCCTTAAGCAAAACATTCCTTCTCTCTCCCTTCTTACTTTCTTCTTTTTACTCCTCGTAATTTCAATCTGTCTGAACATGTAGAAGAATAGCCAGTCGAGGAGCTGTGAGGAAACCCAGCAATCATCAACTTAGCCATTCCTGCTCAATCACTATGCCTGTAACGAGATGCAGCATCCTTTCAAAAGTATGTCTCTATCCTCTGGCTATAAAAGGTCACTGCAAGACTAGTTGAAACCAACCACTAAACTTGTACAGGTCTTAATTAAACAAAGTTAATTCTACACATACAGTCATAATCATAGAAGAGTTTGGGCCATCTAGTCTAGCTCCCCTGCAATGAGCAGACATCTTCACCTAGATTAGGCTGCTCAGAGCCCCATCCAGCCTGACCTTGAACTTTTCCAGGGATGAGTCATCTACCACCTCTCTGGGCAGCCTGGTGCACCATGGCCACCCTCATTGTAAAAGTCATCTTCCTTACATCTATGCTGAATCTATTCGCTGTTAGTTTAAACCTTTACCCCTTGTCCTACCAAATCTGAATGTGGATAATGTAACGGGTAGGGTCACCAAGATCCAGGACACAGATATATACCGTTACTGACATTTATTTATGAAATTTATGCAACTTAACTCCAACAAAAACAGGTAGGATGCTTACAGAATAAAAACGAAACCAGGCTATTTCCATGCTTTTCCCTTGCAACATCACACTCAAAAGGCAATTTTAAGCTTTCTTGCACAAAGCCTTTGCAGAGTCTTTTCCCAGCACTGCTCCACCCCATACCAGTGGCCTTTTCCAGAATAGATCATCCAGAAAGAGTGGAGTTCTTCCTGGAATAGGAATACTTATGCTCCCCTGAAGCTGTGAATCTGCTGTATGTTATTCATCCACAGAACTACAATGAATATTTGCTTCTTAGCAAAATTATTGAACTAATAAAGTGTAATTGTTCCTTTGCAGCTATTGTGGTCAGTAACAGATCCAGCTCACATGAATGTGCACTCTATTCTCATGCCAAAATTCTCAAAGAAACAAAACATTATGACATTCTTCCCTTAGTGTGTGTGTCTAATTACTGATAAAAGCAATGGGAGTTATAAATGTGAACTTAAGAAAAATTCTGTGTATTCACTCAAATTGGATGAGATTATTTCCCTCCCCATGAATTCCCGAAGGCATCAATTTAATTGCAGTTTCCTTCTAATATTCAAAATAGAGGAAGCAGAATTTTCAACCTATTCAATTCTAGTATCTTTTTTGTTCACTCAAAAAGATTACCTAGATCATCTGGAAACAAGCAAATAACCCTATGAAACCTATGCCTGTAATTTGGATCAGTGTCCACGATCAAGACAGAAAAAGGTGCAGAAAGGCAGAAACCTTCCCCACTCAAACACCAAACTCATAATGAAAAGGCAATGAACCATACATTTCATTTTCAAGAATATTTAATCAGAATATTAAAATGCATTATGATGATGAGATGCAGCTAAAAATCCACATCTGCCTCATATCCATAAAATCTTTAAGTGATTTAACAAGTCAATAGGATTTCCACATTAAACTTACAAATACTTATATATAATCAACAAAATCAGCACACGCATGTGTATGTATGTGCTTATGCATTTCAAATAGAACAATTTTTATCTGTGAATAAATTCATTATGAATGATAGTCATCCAACAGCTGTCTTTGTAAAAGCAATAATCATAGTTCTGACTTCACTGTAGTAATTTCAAAACCTCCAATTGCTTTTAAAAGGTTCACCTCTCTTCCAAGGGTACTAAACATAAATATGTTTGAAACTGTAAGTATTCTTAGATAAGATTAAGATCAGTGTAAGTACAGGCACCGAAGTAAGACCCGATGAGATGAGTTTCCATTTCCATCACCAAAGAGTCACCACTTCTGAAAAGGGCAGATGATTGCATGCATCAAATAAGCTCTATAAATTATATTGCACTATTGTGAGGAACCATCCCCATGCTATCTGTCTTCTGGTAATGTTTTCCATAGTGCTAAAGAGATATGCTATAGAAAGCATCTGTTATTTTGCATTTCAGTAATCATTTAAATTGAGAAAGCTACATGTTTGTTCCAATAGAAGCGAAAGCCTGACATAAGGCTTGGGATTCATTTGGGGTTTTTGAGTTAAGGAAAGTAGCGTGATTTTCTTAATTTTGTTGTAGAGATTGAGACTATAAGGGAAAAGGTGTGCTTGGATAGTATAGACCAAGAAAAACACACCTTTGAGAATTGAGCCTGTTGCACAGAACCACATTACATACATAACATGCATTCTTTGTAATAAAGATCTATATTTCACATAAGCAGTTAAAACCTTTCCTGAGCAGGTTGCAAATCCCTCTAAGTGTTGAACAAACTGAAGCCGCTTTGACCTCCCTGTGATGGATTGCACGTGGAAGGTTTTCCAAAGAATGTGAGTGCCAACACCTGTTCCAGTGAAAAAGTGGCTCACAGTTTCTGGCTCTGGAAATTCAATTTCATAGAAGAGGGTCTTTGAGTTGTGGTCTTGAATTTTCATTTTTCACAATTTGACACTAAAAAATACTTTTAACACAATAATCCAGACACCTAAAAAAACCTACTAGAATCTGCACAAAATGCCATTGAGCTACAGACTTCCTAATAAAAGATTAGAATTATATCTTCATTCTATGCCATAGAATGAAACCATATTTCTGACTTTCCATTGATTTGTATATCTCTTTGTAACAAATGAAAAAGAGCGACTTACACTGTATCACTATCGGAACTTTATGTCCCGGAATTCTTATGGCACTGGCTAAACAGCTTGAAAACCAAAATAAATAAAATTTCTTTTCAGCATGTTATCATTTACCGCTTCCTTTTGCCTAGGATATATAGTACAAAACACCATATGTGATTACTTTTGACCTCTGAAAGCAAGACTTGTTTTCTACCAATGTAGCTAATCTCTGTAACCAGTTTCATCTAAAAAATTTTCTCTCACTTACCTCAGTGTCATGTAATTTTGAAAGACTAATTATAAAAATAGGCAATTAATTAATTTCATTTACAACTTAGAAAGTACTTAATAAGTAGTTTCTTTTTGTTTTCAAAAAATTTTCACTTTCAGCAGAAGTGCCCATAGAATTATACATTTGGTAGGGGTTCATACTTTAGGAAAATGCCAGAAATATACATGTTCTGGCTACCCTACTTGAGGTAACAATAGCAACTACATCATTTCAAATACAAGCATTCTCCTTGCTCCTGGCTCCCGAGAAAAGAGGATATAAAAACCCAGTAAATCCCACTGGCAGAAAGAAAAACACTGGGAGGCCCTGAAGCAGTGTTCAGCCAGACATTGAAAGCCCCACCACATGTTTCCTCCACAGCTCTTGGAGTGCTTCCAAAGGGAGGAATTCCCTTTGGCCTCCACAATTTACGGGTGTGGACACAGAGAGCAGAGCCCAGGGCAGGCAGGTTCTGCACAGAGCACAAGTGGTACAACCAAAGGTCCAGCAGCAGGCGATCTTCTCGCACGAGCAGGACCAAGGAGCAGTATGTGCAGCAGCTCAGACCACAGGGCAGAGAGAGGGCAGGCCACAGTTTTACTTGTGACTCATTCAGGTGAAATAAAGCTAAGAAATATGACCACTACTGAAAAGCTAGCAAGAAAATGTTGATGCTTTGAACCCGTTGTTCTCATAGGGTTCTAAAAGCTTCAATACCTGAGAGTAAGTAGCGGACATGGGAGAGAACTGAGAAATTATTTCCTGCTCTTGCTGATGTCCATTTATTTGAGAGAGCAGAACAAACTCAGATGGTGCTTACTCTTACATTTTGGTTTCCTAGTCTTAAATTTCAATATTAAATCTGAAAGAAATACTGATTCAGGGAGACATTCCAAGGATTACCTGAGAATATACTCTGAGTAAAGCTAATAACTGGAACAGAGTGTGAAAGTTTTAAGTGCTAAGAGGAGAAAGACAAACAGTAAGATACTGAAAGCAGCAGCATTTAACCAATCTCAAAGAGAAAGCACTTATCTTTAATGAACAAATAACAGGGAGAAAAGGCAGGGGCATGCACTAGTCATAACAATTACATTGAGAGTCTCTCTGTCGCTAGCTGTCACAAAGATCAAAGAGGAATAGAGCCGATTTATTGTTAGGCTCATGTGGAGGCTAATCACTAATTCTCATTTATAGTTTGAAATGTTTTGGATGGTTGATTTTGTCCTATTACCAGACAGAAGCCATCAGCCACTACAGAGAAAATAAACTCTTCATGGCAGACACAATATTCCTGATCAATTACAAGGCAGCACAAGGACCTGGCTCAGCTGCTCCTCGTTTCAGTTATTCACCAGCAGATGGGACTTAGAGCATATTAGTACTTCAGTTAGTCACCATCCTTATGTACTTCGTTAGAAAAACCCAACAAAATAACTAAAAACGTTCAAGAAAGCTCATAAATACAAATACATACTGATTCTGAGTGTCAGGTCTGAGTGTCTAAGGGAATGACAAACTGATTCAATAGCTCTTCACTGCATGAATTTGAACTGACTCTTGGTATGACCCATGTTTGGCCTCCCCATCATCTTCTGTTCTGTATAAAATCAGATTAATGCAGTGAAGAGCTATTGAATCAGTTTGTCATTCCCTTAGACACCTGTGAAATTAAATAATTAACTGACATTCAACACTCAAAAAAAACCCCAAAACAAAACAAAAATATACCAACACACAAAAAAACCCAAAAAAACCAAACAGAAAATGTTGCAGTCCGGTGTAGCCTCTGAAAGTAGCCTCGGCCCATGGAAGAATTAGGGACACGATCTTTCATAAGGTGTTCATTAGGTCTTTATTTCTGGGGTCCAGCCAGCATGGCCGGTCACGAGCACAGACCGACCACCTGCCAGGGAAACCCCCCTCGCTCCCCGGCCGGGCCACAGAAAACATCCAATCACACACAGAACCCGAGAATGTGTGACCTCAGAGCAGGGGTTCAGAGACCCCGTGCTCCGCCATGCGTCCCCCAGGCTCCCCTCCCACCCTGGGGGAGCAGGGGTGGGGGGCGAGCCCCAACAAGTAAAGGCAAACCAAACCAAACAAACAAACAAGAAAAACCCAAACCAACCAAACAAAAAAACCTCTATTTAAAAAGCCATCTTATTTATATGAGCAGCAGCACAGGGCCCCCAGCCCCTTGGAGCCTCCACGCCTGAGCCCCAGCTGAGGACGAGCAAGCACCTCGGCTCGTTGGCTTTTCATTTCCACAACACCCTCGGCCTTCTCAAGAGCTTGCCAGAAGCAAGAACAATGGTGCAAAATGCTCATAACTACATGTTGCACATGAGACACCAAGCAGGAATCAGTTTATTAGTGTTGTCAATCTACTTTGATAGGAACTGGGAAGTCTACAATGAAAGGCTTTGTTTCTTGACTTTTTATGAGGCAGCTAATTGTCAGGGTTATTTTTACTCTCAGTATCTTACAGTTTGATGTTGAATACAATCAAGTTCCCAGACTCCATACGAGCCCATGTGCATACAATCCCATACTCCCACTATGCCTAAGTGGCTGCTCAGTTTCAGATTACTGCCAATTAAAACACAGAAGAAGGACAGGTCCAGGAAGGAGAGCACACTGCACCAAGGTAGGACACATATTATTCTATTTTAAATGACTGTAGATATACTTCAGACAAGGCAAACTGTGAGGTTTACATTTTAGGAGAAGAAATCAATCATCTTGCTGCTCAAGGAAAAGAAGGATTTAAAAGAATTCAAGTGGCACAGCTGAAGACATCATCTTTCACTGCAGCCAGCATCAGATTATAGGCAGAGTAAAAAAGAAAGCCAGCAGGAGGAAGGGACAGGAGTGAGGAATAAGAAAGTATTTTACTTCCTGAAGCCAAAAAAAA
>VYXC01003885.1:56462-139076 GCA_013397175.1 Platysteira castanea
AAAAAAAAAAAAAAAATAGTAACTATGTATTACTAGTGACTATAAGTCAACAGAAAAAAAAAATTTAAAAGTCAGTGTTTGTCTATACAGATACTGTTCTTATTTACCAAAATCTGAAATTTTGGTGCAAATTATTTGGAAAATAATTCCAGCATGGAAAACTCCTCTTGTGCACACTCTTGATTTAGTAACAGAAGGTCTTTATTTTTGCTTAGTTTGACTTCAAACCCCACAGCCAATCTGTGTTTTGTAGTAAGAATAGATGTTCTGCGTCTCTGACTGGACTCCATACTTCTATGCACAGGTTTGTTTCCAATGCAGGGAAAAAAAGATGCTTTTCACTAATTTCCTGCTGTATTTTTATAACATTACCTAAAAGTCATACAGTTAGGTCTTAACCCCTATTGATACTTTTTTCCTCTTTTCACCAGAGATGTAGTAAAAAATAATAATAAGCAGGCAGATAATAGCTACATTATTGAATTTTGAACATAACTGAGTTGGATTTCAGGTTTTGTTTCTAGAAACTTTTGGAAAATCATAAAGGTTTCAAGAATGCAAAGCATACACTGAGAGAACATAACAGAAGAGGAGTGAACTGCTTAAAATCCATACACAGCCTGTTAACTTATATGGTGCACAAATGATTACAGATGTTTCAAAAATGTAACCTTTTCCCTATTCATGTTTAGAATTCACACTGACAAAATTCCCACCTCAAGTGCCAGCCACTTCAAAAAGGCTCCTCAAATGGTGTGCACAGATACATGTGCATGTTCACATTATTTAATTAAGCAATGTTGTGTGGCTGAAGTTGTGAGAATAACTAGATCTCAGGAGTCTTGTGTGACATGCTGAGAATGCTTCCCAGCACAGGCTTCACCCAGGAGCGCTGTGTTTCATCCCCCAGCAAAGCACAGCACCAGTAATCCTGCCTCATCATACTAATACCTAACAGCTGCAAATTCTAAGTCCTTATCCTTATATATCTTTATCTTGTTGTTTTGTGGTGGGTTTTTTTACCCCTCTCAGTAGCCACTATGGAATTGCCTACCATAGATGGATTTAGGCACAAAGGTCATCTGGGCCAGCCTCCTGATTAAAGCAGGAATAGTCAAACCTTCCAGGACTGTCATGTCGGAGGCCCTACCTTCCAAAGAGTGCTTGTCCCACAGAAGGCTCCCACTTCTCCGCAAAACAGTACCTCAGTGAGGGACACATTTTCTCCATGCCTTGAAGAGAACTGCAGGGTGGGATTAAGTGATGCTAATAGAAAGTCCCACATCTAATGTGGAGGCGTGGGAGGGCAGATGGAGGAGAAATAAAGCAGAATCCCATTCTGTTTCATCCTGATCCAGTGAGAAGAGAGGAGGAAGACAGCAGCCACATGAAGGAGCAAGAGGGAACACAGAAACCAAAAGCCTGTCTGAGGAAACCAATTCCAGCTCCCCAAATCTGGTGTCATCCAGAGTGCAAATATCCTTCCACGCAGCACTACTTGGCCTCCCCTCTTCTCTGCCACATCTCAGAGCTGTTTTACACGTGATGCTGGTGGGTGTGCAGCATGGATACCCACTTGGGTACCGAAATAGTAGAGACCCGTCAGGAGCACAGCTCCAGGGGACAGAGTACACTTCTCTGGGAAACAGCCTGCTGAAGGTAAGACAACCATTGGGTAATGCCAGCAACAGGCACACACTGACCACAAGGGCCTCTCCTCCCATCTGCAGTTTTGTCCTTTTGAGCAGCTTTCACCTCTTTTGTACAGCACAAAGAATGGAAATATTTGACCTAATAATCCATAACTATTAATCACAGTCCTTACTAAGACAAAAAATAATTTTCCTCATTTATTATGCTAATGATAATGGCCCATTTTTGATGTTGGCCCATTTTTATTTTCATTTACAAAACTAACCATTGTCTGGTGTAATGGAAATAAGACTCATAATATTACTTGCAATGAATAGTTTGAGCTGGAAAAAACCTCCCACTTCAGCAATAAATTATCTCCAGGAGTAATTTTCTTGCCTCACACTACAACACTGCCCCTTAAATACAACATTTTCTTTTAAATCAGAGAAATCATTGGAAGAGAATATTTCTGCAAGATTGATTTCTCCTGTTTTAAAAACCAGAAATCTCAGCTTCCCAGTGACATTTGACATTTTATGAATGTTTCAGGACTTTTACTGACCACAAGTGATCCATTATTTTATACAAAAGCTGTATTGAGCTGGCACCACCTCTTGAATGTCTTACATAACCATCAATAAAAGGTCCTTACAATTTTCCTTTTTCTTTCTCCTAAAAATCGTCCTTTTATGCAGTGTGCATTTGATCATGGTAGTCTCCCAAATGCTGAGTTCCTAAAAGGAAGTCAGGTTTGTCTCCCCCTCATTCTCCAGGCAATGTGAAGTATAAATGATTTTCATTATCAGTTGCCAAGTCTTCGTAGAGAAGAAAAGTCATAAAAAAACCCCAAGAGAAAACACTTAAAGAGACCCTGTGAATGAGAAAGACTATGATTTATTTTTGATAACAGGATGATTTTGACTTTAATATGCAGTTGCCATCAGCCACTATGGTCGTCTCAAGGGTGCTATTTGGATTCTCAATTAAGCTAGTTTAACAAAGAAAGGCAGAGAAATATGCTGGCAATAATAAAAAGGAAATGACGACCCAACCCAACATCAAGTCTAGTCAGCCTTTTAAATTAGTGATATTTTCAGACCTGTCAAAGTAAGTGTTTTATGATAAATAGAATTTATATTAAGATGCTCTTCACAAAAAAAAAAAAAAAAAAAAAAAAAAAAAAAAAAAAAAAAGAAAGGAAAAAAAAGCCCACAGAGCATTCTTAAATATCCTTTCATTGTTTTCTTCAGGTAATTCTATTTGCATTTACCTGGCTGCAATTTGTAATGTACCATCTCTAACATACTTAAAGTCAGCGTAGGCTGTGCAAAGCCTGGGGTAATCTCAGTGGCTCAAACAAGCAGAGCCAGCCCACTGTCCTGTCCTCAGGCAACGAGTTACTTCCCATTGAGCTTACATGGCACTCCAGCAAGGGATCCCAAACAGCAGTAATACTAGTGTGGTGGAAAACAAGGATTTTAGAGCTCCACAGATCGCCTGGCTGGTTATGTTCTTTTTTTGACCCACAGTCTTAGAGGAAAAGTCCTCTCCTTCTAGCAGAGAAGGCTGTGAAAATCACCCTTTTTAAAAACACTTGTGCTGATCTTACTTGTGTTTGGAGAAAGTATCTGATGTGGGCATGGGACTTCCCCTTGGGAATCTACCAGCAAAACAAGTCCTGAAGACACACACCAATTAAGAGCATGAATTCAGTGTGTGCCCAGCATTCTTGGATAATAAAAATGTCATGACATTTTGCTTTCCGAAGAAAGAAAGATCTCTCTCTTCCCTAAGTGACTGAGCCATAAAGAGCATAATTTAAATTATTTCAGGGAAACCTTTCAGTATTTTCTCTTTATTTGTGATAGGATTGCAAAACCTGGCCCAGGCCCATGCTTCTTTTTATCTGTAGAAATTTACAACTATGTCACTCCTAATTTCAGTTAGCAATGCTGGTGCTGCACATATATCCATTCAAAGGAAGTTATTTTCTGTAAATGTTAATCTTTGAATGCTTATGTTGTGTTGTCAGGAGACCTAATGAAACTGGCTGGCAGGCAGAGCATCTTAGTGCGAGACCCCGCTCGACCCTCCTTATCCTGTCTTTGTCTCTCGTCCTGGACCTCTCTGTTGACTGTCCATCTATTTCTAAATACTTCTCCAAGGACCTACTGTGGAAGATCTTGCAGAACCTTCTCCCTTTCTATCCTTCTGGCAGGTATGCCCCACACATTTTTGTGCCTGTCACTCCTTTTCACCATTGTATAACGTAGCATGTTCTTCAGGGTCCTTCATTTCACTTGATTTCTGCAGTTTTGAATCAGAACCCACTCTTCTATCAATTAATGTACAAAATCAGATTCCTTCTGAGCTCATGGGTAATCTTCAAGGACTCTGGACATGAAGGTTTGTTTTCAGGACTTGCCTGATTCATGATTTTCCTTCTTTCTTTCTTCCTTATGTAAATTGGTATATTTGTCTTTGCTTCTATTATTCATTTCTCCAATTCCTTCCAGCAAATAACATTTCTCTAGTACCGTTTTCCACAGATTTTAGCAGCCACTAGTATCTGCCTCTATGTTTGAATTGTATAGAGCATTTCAGAATAAGTTTAGATGAGAAAAGCTACAGAAAGTAAAGCGTATTGGAAAGACTTGTGTTGGTTTTACACTGTGCTGAGCTTCTTCCCTACCGCAGCTCAAGAAAAGGAAGGCAAACCCAGACAAAATCTCATTAAATTGTGCCAGGCTACTTCTTAGAGACTGTCTTATACTGTATGGATATAACCCCTATTTCTTTCACTGCTTTTTGTATTTCCTAATTTTGTTTTCTGCTGTGAATAGGAGTTCCTGTTCCACATGAAGATTTATAGGAAGGACAGTCAGAGTGATAATGAGGCCAGAAAATGTATGTTAAATTAACTTGAGAAAACCATGACATGGTTGTAGCAAGACTGGGTTTTTCAATTAAATGTGATGGAGAAAATAACTACTACCTTACTTGATGAAGTCTAGCATCAGAATCTCTCAGATTTCAGAGAAACATCATGGGTAAAAAAGAATACAGAATGCCTTTTGTTGTTTTTGTTGGTTTTTTTTAGTATTAGGGAACCACTCTTCTCAAAAAATTCTGGGTTTTATTTTTTGCATAGTTCCCAAGCATGCATGACATCTGGCGATCCCAACAGGTAGCAAAAGGGCATGGCCACAATTGAGTTTAGTCAAAATTATAATTTTTTTTTTTGGGGGGGGGTTTACGAATGAAAAAAACCCAACAAAAATTGCAATTCTCAAGTGGTCTAAAAGTTATCACAGTCATCAGTTTATAGGTGATTTTACTGGCTAGAAGTTTCTCATTTCTAGTAGATTTACAAAATTCAAATCATGTCTGCATACACCTTACTAATTTATAGACTGAAGTCATTAAATAAGGTCTTGAAAAATTGCTTGTAATGAAAATGTAAGTTGAGTCTTAACTGAAGTTTTCGAAATTCAGTTGAAGTTAAAAAGTTTGAATCTGTATTTTTACAGGGTTTTTTACTTTCAACCTATAGTTTACCATATCTGCTTAAATTCCCTTCTAATGCTGTACAAAAGCTGAGGTGTTAACAGTTTCTTGTTGTGTAAACTGCATTATTAAAATATGCATTTGTATTTTTCTTCACCTACGAAGTCTGTTTTATAGATTTCAACTTCTTTTATTTGCATGTTGATTTATTTGCATAGGTTATAAAAATAAATTATATAGTTAATAAAAATAACCTGAATATTATTTTAATATATAACACAAGTATACTCTGTCACCCAAAATGTGGGATTGGGAAGTTCTGTTTCAGATCATTACTTTCCACATATAATAGACAGCAGTTCTGGTTACAAAAAATTCACAGTACATTAGAACAGGTAAAAAAAGGATGGGGAAAGTGCCTTTATTAGCTTTCCCATGTTATAGATTCAAACCTGAGAAAATTACAGCCTTAGGTATACAGAGGGCCACCACTTTAGGGACGAAATTATGACCCCGTGAAGTGTGTCCAGCTAGCAGGAAAACTCATTACTCACTTCTGAAAACTGAAGTATTTGGCTCAAAGTCACCCTGAGAATCAATAATGCAGCCAGGTAGCCATCCATGTTTCCCTCACCCCAGTCCAGCCTGCAGGGTAATATTATCTTCCCAGCTAAATACAATATTGAACCCCGGTCCCATTTGCTGGTTTTTTTCCTGAGTAAGATTATTTTTACAGTCCCTTACAACAAACCACCATAGTTGCAGCCAAGAGCACTGGTACTTCCAAAGACTCGTAGAGTAAAATATTCACCAGGTATGTTACTGCTGTTCCTTGCCTTGCTAGGGTTGAAAAATCCATAGTGGGTAAATTCCCCTGTTTGCTTAGCATTTTGTTAGGACACAGTGCCTACAATTACACGAGTCAGCTACGTGAACCTGAGACTATTCTCTGGCACCAAGGCCAACAGGCACAGAATATTTCACATTCACATGGTTAAATTCTCATGCCCTCTGAAACAGGGTGGCCACAGGCATAATCTCTTGCAGGGATTATCCCTGGCTCATCCTAGTGCCCAAACCACACCTGGGAATATGGAAGGTAGTGCAAGTTTACCAGGTCAAAATCATGCCCAGGTCCTTCCCCATTAGCAGAGACCTGACCTGGCCTCCTGCAGGCCCCTTCTTCAGGGATGAATTTCTGTCCAAGTTAAAGAAAAATAATTTCCCTCGATCTCAGTTTTCTAGCACTGATGGATCAAATAGTAGCTGCAGTGATGTAATAACATGGTTCCTGCTCAGTCACTAAAAAATCAGTTTTGTATCCACACCTCTTTCATAGGTTTGAGAGAAATAACCAGATCTATAATTTTTGGTGCTTCCAAATTTAAAGAAAGAAGAGAATTTTTCTGTAACATGGCCATTAATAATGAAAAAATTTCGTTAAAACATTTGGTTTCTCAAATCACAGAGACCCAAACTAAATGACTCATAGAAAGGTAAAAATTCTTTTATTTCAGAGTAGGAGGAAAGGTGTACATCAGTTTTGATCTCACTGGCACCCTCCATGTACTTTCTATTGCTCTGCATTTCCAGTGCTGCTATTCAAACGGGGGGGAAAAGAAAAAAAAAAAAATACAAGAGAGAGCAAGACAGTTTTCCTCAGTCTGATAAGGACAAAGAACTCGTGTCCACATGGAGAGACTGCTTTTTATAACAAACACACCTCCTAAAAGTTAACTACTTTCCATTTAACACAGGGGGAATGCGACAGGCACGGCCGAAACACGCAGTGCCCTCTAACGGAGGAACCACCTTGTGCAGCTTGAGCATCCGAACAGGGAAAAACGAGAAGTCCCCACCCGATCTGTGTCACCACAAGCACACCAGGAAACTGTCAACCAAGAGATGATTCCTGACAAAGCGTCTTCTCTAGGTTTAGCATCTTTAAATAATCAGGCTGCATATGTGGGTAATTGGAGCAAAACCAGGTGGCTGAGGCTGCATTCTCCTCTTCCAGGGTGCACTACAGCTGGATGCCAAATGAAAGCACACCAACACAAGCTGGTGGCACATTCCAAAAGGGGCATGTGCCAGCCACCTACAGAAAGGTAGGGGAAAAATAATTAGGCTTCTATGTTTCTCTCCTCTCCCCCAAAACCAGCCCTCCCATGAGGAAGTAATATCACACAGCACTCTGCCATGGGTTGCCTTTGCGAGGGGCTCTTGCAAGCTCCACCACACACTGTGACTCTACATCAGGAAAAAAGTGTTTTTTCTAGAAATACAAGTTTCTGGGGATGAAATGGTAATGAAAAGTCCTTACATGGCGTTTCAAACCCAAACTATTTCACAGGTGGGAGGAGATTTGAAGGGGGCGCTACAATTAAGCAGTAATTTTTAACTGCAGCTGGTTAAAAAATAAAGAGAAAGGTAAAAAAAAAGAGAGAAAAGAAAGAATGCCTACATTTTTATTAGATTACACAAATTACAATGGTACTTGTAATCCAAAATCTTCAAGACTTAGAAAAATACCTTAGGAAGGCAATACAAATCTAAGTTAATTATACAAAGAAAAAGAATGCTGAACTGTTGTATGACAGAGACACAAAAATATGAGAAATAAATTTTCTTAGTGGAAGATTCATTAAAAATACCCCTATAATTAGAAGGATACCAGGAGACTAATTTTCTGAGACAATCTAATCTTTAATTTCCTTATTGTTTTAGTATTTGAAAATTTAAAGTACAACTGCATAGTGTAAAATAATCTGGCACTTTAAAAGTGAATAATGTCCTTGTGGTAGTTAGCAGAATATTTTGCAAATTCATATGACAAGATATTTATAATGATATCAGCATATATGACTAATTCTTAATTCACACCTGGGCTGCCACATCCTTCTAGAAATTATAAGGAAGTGCTTTATTTCAAAGAGAACCTTAGAGTGCAGTGATAATATATATACATGCCACATTTTATTAAAGACTGATTAAATCCATAATTACATTCAAAAGTAAACTCAAAGATGAGTATATAATTATAATGTATAGAATTACATATTTTGTATACATACATGTACAAAAGCATGGTCTTGCTTTTGTGGTTTCACATCTCTTGTTTATAAAACACTGAAAGTAAAAACCTAAATGTTTCAGTCCTGTTTTCTCTTCCTTTCACATATATGAGGAAACTAGAATTTAGCAGAAAGAATTTGAAGTAGTTTTCATGTTAAAAAAAAAATATGTCTTTCATAAAAATATGAGAGGTAATGATCACAGAATGATTTGTTTGGCTAAGAAAAAATTCTATAGATTTTATAAATATTTGAGGCTTAAAAATGTCAAGGCAGTTTGAGATAAACCAAAACCAAATGTACAAATACATTCAGTGTAACTGTGAATTTAACAGCAAATTATATAATCTTTGGCTGAAATAGAACTCTTTTTTACATTAATAAATGTATATGTTCACCCATGGTAAAGAACTGTATGTTCCCATGAGTCTTTATGCATGCCTGATTGTGTTACAGATAAGGTGATGTTTAAGTAATTTAACCAGTCCACGAGGCTTCAGCTCCTGTTTATCCTAAAACTCATCCTCACATCATCCTTCCCACTTGGTCAGCACAGGGATTCTCCAGTAACTTGGTTGCCTCTGCACAGGATTTATGTTCTTCCCACTGAGACATGAGATGAATCAACTGGGAACATTTGCTTCACTGCTGGAATGAACAGTTGATTTTCATTTATTTTTTTAAAATCCTTCCCAGTATTGGAAAGTTCTCCCTTAGTAATCAGGACTAGACAGTGTCTCCTTGGGTTTTTCCAGAGAGATTGTCCATGGAGGGATAAGAATAAAACCACAATAACCTCGAGTTTCTTGGCATTAGTAGGCTAACCCTGGCTTAACTTCACTTGTAAACTCTCTATCTCCTCCACTCCTGAGGCACACGGGGGTGGGGAATGGGTGCTGCAATCAGCTCATCAGACATCTCTGACACTCCGTCCTCTTTATGGGGAGGACCCCTCACACTCTTTCCCAGCGTGGGTCCTTCCCACTGGCTGAAGTTCTTTACCAAGTGCCCCAGTGTGGGTCCTTCCACGGGGTGCAGTGCTTGAGGAATATGCTCCAACATGGGTTCCCACAGGGTCACAGCCTCCTTTGGGAACACCTTTTCTGGTATGGGGTCCTCCACAGGCTGCAGGCAGATTCTGCTCCAGCCGGGATCTTCATGGGCTGCAGGGGCACAGCTGCCTCACCATGGTCTGCACCACAGGCTGCAGGGGAATCTCTGTTCTGGCACTTGAAGCACCTTTTCCCCCTCCTTCTTCACTGACCTTGGTGTCTGCAGGTCTGTTTCTACCACAGATTCTCACTCATCTCTGGCTGCAACTTCTTCTGTGCAGTAACTGCTTTCCCCTTCTTGATGAGTTATCACAGAGGTGCTGCCACCGTCACTGATGGGCTCAGCCTTAGCCAGAGGCAGGTCCATCTTTGCGGAAGCTGGACATGGGGGAATTGTCTAGCAGCTTCTCACAGAAGCCATCCACCACCAAAGCTTTTCCTCACAAACCCAACACAGCCTCCTTTTCTCACCTCCACCCTCCCACAGGCAAGGATGCCATCTTCTCGTCACTCTGGACAGATTGGCTGGCCTTATCAAACACAGATTTCAGATGGAATAGGATGTACAACATTTCCACCAGACCTCTCCTTGATACTGCCTTGCCATTGCGCAGAGCTGGTTGTACGGGACAGGGAAGTGATGCTGGAAGGCAGTCCTGCCTCAGCATTACTGTGCACCACAGTGCCCCAGCATGCCTGTGGCACATGCTACCTCAAATGTACTGCCAGCCCTCTGCTGTGCACCACCCCAGGCGTGCAGAACACTCCCCAGTGTCAGTCATGTAACACAGGCACTGTCCGTGTGCCATGGCAGCTCAACTCATTGCTTATGGGGCTGCTTCACCTCTGTTAGCAGCACTTAGTTCTAACATGGTAATACATTTACCAAGGGATCGTTGGCTTGGATGGACAATCTGGATAACAGTGAAGACATGTTCCTGCTTACTGATTCAGTAACTGAACTGGCCAGAAGATCAAGTGGCTTTCCCTAAGTGATTCAGTAAGCCAGGGCCATGCTTCTGATTAACACCCAAAGTATTGCATAACACCCAAAGTATTTAGCCCTGAATAGCAAAGCTGCCTTTCCAGAAAACAAAGAAGCTGAGTATTGCAGAGTGCATTAAATTTTAGTGAGAGAACAAACTCTGGAGAGCGTAAAAGTGCAGAATGTTAGTAACTAAATCTTGAAAGAATAAAGGACAAGAGGTGTTAAAAAACAAACAAAAAGATAAAATTCATATCGTTGCCTATTATAGAAAGGGACATAAAAGACTTTTTCAAGATTAGAGATGAAAAAGCTACATTGATCCACATTTATCCTCAATTACTACTGGGAGATGAGGATTCAGCTTCTTGTTTCATCTGCAGAAATCTTTTATGAAAAGTCAATTAAATTTTCTTTTGGTTGAAACATTGTACCTTTTTGTAAAATCTCTGTCCCTTGCTTCTCTATTTCTCAGATTCTCCTCTGTAAAGCCACGATAATGAGTATTTCCTTTTCTCTTACCCTTTATCTGAAATGGCTTTCAAATTCCCAGGAACCACATCATACAAAGTGACTTACGGGAGAAAGCCCTGTTCTCAGCAATTCCTCTAGACACTTCTAGGGAGTTCAGAATATGAAAGGTTGCATAACTTTACCTTAATAAATCAGAGGTTAACAAGACCATAAACCTCTATCTGTAAGTTCAAACGTTCTTTCAATATTACTGCAGCGATAAATAAAACATCCCCAGCATTAAAGTTCACATCATTTAGGCCTTTCCTCTTGATGTTTGCAGTGTGTTTATCAAATTAAAAACCATTCATAAAGGAGTCCTAGACTCCGACTATCAAGTCAATACTCTTCCCAGTAAACACAACATCAAAAAGCCGAACTGTTTTAAATACACAAGACTATAAAATTCCCTTTTCATTCATTATCTCTCCTGCACCTGCTCTAAATACTTCTTAGCTTAATTGATGGTCTCTAAACAATCAGTGTTTATATTCACTTTGGAGCTGCTTCAGAAGGAAGATAATAGTTTCTGTTTGTTTTCCTTCTGTATCCTGGCCTTCACTCAGAGCCACATTGAATGGAAACTCGATTTCCATTGCAGACACTGGCAGGAGAGTCCTGCACCCACCACAGACAATTGTTGTCTGACTCTGGTTAACAATTCACACATTAACCATGTTACTTTACCTACCTTTTATGTTCAAGCATTTTTATTGCATTCCAGTAAACCCAACCACCTTCAGGCAACAGCAACATACAGGCTAGTAAACCTTGGCCCAAGGTCAACCACTCCTACATCAGCTTTCTGGGACTATCACCCAAGGAAGTGAACTGCTTGTCCCTGGGGTTTCACTCCCCTGAACTCACTTACAGGATGGACCATGGGGTTGGTCTGCGCAGCACAGTCCTATGGAGTAGCCCAGGAGCAGTGTATTTAGTGGGACCTGAACTCTGCTTCCCCACTCCTGGCATCATGTAGCCTCATCCTCCATGGCCCAGGCTCTCAGAGTGGGTCACAAGGAACAGGAGACATAACCCCGAGCTTTGAACATATTCTCTATACTTCAAACCTGAATCTACAGAGCACTCAAAGAATAAGAAAAAAATAATGCTGTGTAGTAGAATGACACACAGTTCCATGAAGAGGAAAAGAACCTGCAGAGGCCCTGTCGGTGTTTTGATTGGGAGAATTTCCATATCAGTTTAATCATTCATTCTTCAATGGGAATCAAGATCAAAAAAAAGGAAAACAAACAAAGAAAAAAGATGAAATTTTTAGCTCCTTTATGACAAAAACATAGCAATCTCTGAAGAACATGAATGCTGCAAAATATAAAATATTACTTTTATTAATCACTGTGCCTCATTTCTGCATATGAACTCTTTTGTTACCCCAGTGGTCATGTTCAGCTGACAACCCACTGAGTCAATACCACATAGAAAGCTGGGGAGCAGTTGTGCCTAAAAAGATTCCACTCCTTGATTTCCATCAGCCCGGGAGAGGTGCTCAGAAGACAGTCTCTAACAGGTGCAGTGCTTGCACAGTTCAGACCTTGATCTTATAATGCGCCCAAAAAGCAGACGGGTGCATATTAGCCCCTGAGCTGCAGGTCACATCATGGCCTGTACCGCCAGTGCAGGAATGGTCTCTCGGAACTGAGTGACAGGAAAAGCTGTCTTGGCACAACCCAGCTGCAGCTCTCTTGGACTTCCAGGGCACCTCCTTATGGTCAGACATCACTTCTCAAGGGAAGCTGGGTGGTCATCCACAACACATTTCTGTACATGCATCATTTGGTAATTTTACTTCTGTATTTGAAAACAAACACCTCTCGTCAGCAAACAATAAATTAAGGCCTGCAATATTTAAATTCAAGAAGAAAGTGTGATTCGTAGGAAAGCTGTGATTTCTGTATTAGGTCGTGTTTAAGGTAATGTTTTTATCACTGCAGAGTTACAGTTTCTCAGTTACATGTTTCTCAACAACACATTTTCTAGCATTATCAAAGAAAATGCAGTGATACCTAGATAGTATGCTTCATTTAATGCCAACATCCTCTCCTAAGAAACACTTCCCACAGACCAAGAATGATGGGTGTGCGGAATTCTTTGCAAGAGTTCCCTTAATTATCTCTCAACTCTACCCTTCCCAAACTGGGAGGTAAATGACAGGTAGCACCAATATAGTGTCATTTCTTTCACAAAATGACAGTTTTCAGAAAGCATGCAAACGAAGGTACGGATATTGCCAAAAGTATGCCTACCTAACAAGTGCTTTTTAATGAATGCAAAAAGAGACCAAAAAGCTTCTTTCTCAGAACTGTGCTGTTAATATTTCTCTTGTGAACTGAGTGAAAACATGAGAAAATAGTGATTTCAGCTGTGAGGTTTTTGTAGTTTAGATAAACATTCTTGCAGTTAGGGAATTGATGTCTGACAAATTCCACTCCTTGATTTATCACATTTCATACAAAAATTCATCTAATTGCATATTGTTATTTTTGCATTTACAGTACTATCATTGTAGCCCACCATGATTACAGCACCTGTGAAACTCAGTGCCTGGGGGAAAACTACTGTAATACTGTCTCCTTTCTATTAATGGAGTAATTCAATACATTTCCCTTCCTGAGTACTGTCATTTTATACAACCAAAGCTACATATTTCCTGCTGAAACTCTGCAAGAAACATTCCTACATTGTGCTTGCTTAATATGCTGGGTAATTTGTGGGGGTACAGAAAAGTATTTTTAAAAAATAAAGAGATACTGATTTTACTTTCAGGCAGAAAATCCTTTTTACCACCTTTTATTTTAAGTTTTTCTTTTAAATATTTAAAAAAACATCCTCTTTTCTACAGTTGGGGGGAGGTATTTAATAAAAAATTAGCAATCAAATTAATCAAGTTTATTAATCCGGATTTCCATATTGATTCAGTTACATTTTATTTTTTGATAGTCATCCTCACAGCCTATGGAAACTTACAGCACTTCCTGTTATGACTATTATATAGAACTCATAAAAGACCAAAGAAGCATGGAAATTTCATTTGCTTTCCTCATTAAGTAAAGATTCAAATTCTGTATTTTATTGTGCATGCATAGCTTCTCTTTCTACTCAGAGGAACTGAGGGCCAAGTCACGCCCCTATTTATTCTAAGATCTCATTCAAACATAATTCAAAGCATATCTTTCCTCTACAATTCTATAAACAATGAAAAGAATTGTCAGCTTTGGTTTTCAGGCTTTAAAACAGATCATTGACTTGACATTGCTCAGAAAGTGTGCTCAAAAGATGACTGGTGTTACAACTACAAAGAACATGCTTTCAGACTCTCCTTGTTGTCTTTCTTACAATCACACTGCAAAAAGGCTAAAACCAAAGATGACTACTCAACAAAAATATTCCTCTTGAATCTGCTTATATAGTTTTTAACCATTAAAGCTGCTAAAATTTAACAGAGCAAAATGATGTCATTTAATGAATATAGACATAACCAAAATCTATCTACCTGTTTTTTTTTAAAAAACCCCAAACAGATAACAATTCAAAGGGTGGAAGGAAATCTATGAAAATGTAAGGAAGATGGCCTGCTTGTGAGGCAGCTTTGGACTTAAAGGAATCCAAAGTTAGTTCCATAAATATAAGTCTTTTTCCCCTTAAAATAAGCCTCTAAAAGTGTTTTGCTCTTAGTTGGAGATAGTTATCACAGTGCTTATGAATGGAAAATAACTGCTAATACTGAAAGACTGTTAAGTTGGGCTCTACTTCAGCAGCTGTTTTTCTTCTTTCACTGATGCACACACAAACCTGTGTATTCACATCTGCACACGTTTATTTTTTTCAGGAATGCAAATCAGAAGATTTGAATGCATCAAGACAAGGATGCTGCCAGAATCTTCTGGGGATGAGTAGCTCAATAATGCAAAGTGTGGCTATTATGGATTAACGCCAGTGGGCAGGTAAGCACCACACAGTCGCTCACTCACTCACTCACCACCCTCACGGTGATGGGATGGGGGAAGAAAAAAGGAAAAAACCCCAAGCAAACACTAAAGATTAAACAAATAAAAATAAATAATTTAATAATAGGAAGAAAAAAGGAAGGGGAAACAGGACAAAACAAGCAATGCAAAAGCAATCACTCACCACTTCCTAGACTGATGCCTAGACAGTTCCTGAGCTAAAGATGGCTAATTCCCTATACCTCCATATTTTCCCCTTTATTGAGGGCATGACTTTATATAGCATGGGATATCTCTTTGGCTGTTCAGGTCATCTGCCTGGTTGTGAACCCTCATCCTCAATCTATTCACTGGGCTATCAGAGTGAGAAGCAGAGGAGACCTTGATGCTGTACAAACACTGTTCAGCAAAAGTTAAGAGTAGTAAGAGTGTTATCAGTTCTATTTCAGTCAAAATTCTGAAACACACAGCTGCTATGAAAAGAAAAATCTATTCTATTCCAGCCAGGGCCAGTGGAAAGGTATAATTACTTCCATCAAACCTGGGTTATACTCAGAAGAAAACGAACAAAAAGGAATGTCTCCTATGGCATAACAAATGCTGGCAAGCAGCTGGGCTGTTATGTTTCTTAGTTTTTTGGCAGTAGGCTGTACCTTTCTCCACTAATTTAGAGGGACCAAAACACCTAATCACTCCTGCAAATGTTCGGTTTGATTACTCCATTCCCAAACTTTTAAGGGAAACCCGAGTTTGTGTATTTTTCTAGAGCCATAGTACATATCACTAGGAACTCAAAGAGGGCTTAGTCCAAGACAACTTTTCTTAGCTGTGAGAAACTTCATAAAGCATATACCTGCACATTTGGGATGTAATTTTGTCATGTTGCAACTGCCACAGCCCATTCACTGCTCTAATAGGCAGGACACTTGTAGAACTAACAATACCAAAGACTCCAACATATCCCCTGCCAACCTCAGGACAAAAATCAGCATGTGCTCACACAATTCCCTTGAAGCAAGTTTGGAATTTAAAAATGGTTTGAGTTTAAATATGACACAGTTTCTAGACACAGCTACTCCTGTTGAACATCACTGATGCGTGGAGGACACTCACTCAGTCTCTACTCTCTAGTACTGCTGTCTAGCAAGGAGAATTAAGTAAGTCAAACTGCTACTTTATCTAGAAGCAGAAATATTTGTTAGAGCCCTACCAAATTTCCCATCTAAGGTCTAAAAGGACATGCTGCTGGAAGATAATCTGGAACCATGTTCCCTTGCAAACTGGTCAGGGGAAAAGCAGTTGTCACTCATCATTTTCTTCTTCTGTAGACCCTTGACTATGAACCTTCCCTCTTCTCATCCACAGCTGAGAGAGACCTGCCTGCTTACCTTGGAGAGAATAAAAAGAAGATATGCAACCCTCTCTTGCCTGTCCTACCACCAGCACCAGTACTTTTCTCCTTGCCTGAAGTGTCTCTTAGCTGAATCCAACAGTGGAGATAAAGAAAACCTTTTATATTCTACTGCCACAGCTAAGGTGAAGAACAGATATGTAATGGAAGAAGTTAAAGGTGATCCCGCCAGGTAAAGGACAGAGAATAATGAAGAACTAGAAGTTCTGAGTTTAAAAATACAGAACAAAAATGTGAAGCAGGGAAATAATGCAACTAATAAATGCTTGCAAGGAGATGGAGTAGAGTTTTCCCCAGATATGTACATAGGAGTTGCTACCCACAGCAGAAGATTTCTGGGGGAGGCTTTGATTGAAGTAATTTGCACATATCAAGTAACAAATTTCTAAATAGCAAATTTGGCAATGACATCACAGATTTAGGAAGTTGGTCTACCACTAAAGAGGAAAAAACCCTTATGATATATTTGCCTTTTATAAATCATGAAAATATTTATTCGCTGAGATAACTGATATGTAGATCCAGAAGGATTAAGTGCCCTACCCATTTTACTTAGAAGGTTAGTAAGTTACAAAGAAATCCTCAGACTGCCACAGGAAATAAACCTTACCTTTGAACTTGTTACTTTGTTGGCACTCACAATTTCTGTTTCAAAAATACATTCCTGGGCGCCAGTGGGGGAGTCTTGACAGACTCCCAGAAAAGGCAGCGAGCCAACTTGTAGTTATTTTAAAGAATGCATCAGTTGTCTACAATTTTGCACTCTGGTACAGATCTTGATTTTCTGAAAAGGATCCAGGCCATATAAAAACGGTCTGCTGGACAGGGTCCAGAGTTTTACAGTCTAAAAGCACATAATTTTACAACATTCCACCTCAAATCTTGCAAGAAAATGCTGTGAAATTGTGATAGGTGAAGGGAGGCAAATAGCTTTTAACGTCAGAACATTTTTCGGTCAATCTCAAGACTGTTGGAAGAGCGATCTCAGAACTGTGGGAAGAGCAAAAGGGAAAAGTAACATCTGTAAAATATTTTGTGTTCTAGTCTTTCTGCACCCTTGCAGTGATACTTTATTCAATGCTACACTTACAGGGAGGTATTACTCTGATATTTTCAATTTACAATGTGTAGGCTTCTTGCCATCCGTTCAAAATTCAGATGAACACAATCATCTAGCTGCCAGTATGGCCTGTTAAGCTATTCTGAAATACCCTTCACTGGTTTTCTGATATATTGAGAATCAAATACAAGGCTTCAGTTCTAAGAATACCTTCTTACATGATTACTTTTATTGCCATGAGTAGACCTACTAAGCTACACAGGACTATACTATGCAGTAAAGTTAAGCAAGTGTGTAAATGTTTGCAAGTTCAGGGCCTTAGATTCCTGTTCTGGTCCACATGACATAACAGAACAAGTAATATTCACAATAAAATTAAGTCCTTCTACTTTCATTTCACCCATTTCTCATGGTTCAGTGCTTTTGCAAAATAAATGCAAATCACCATTCCTTCATTAACACTTTTTACTGTTAAATACTGAAACTTTGTTTGTAAGATACGTAATTTCTTTGCACCACTTCTCTGAGAGAAAGTCCCTTAACACTGTGAACTGGCCAGTGGTACGAATTCATCACAGATAGCTTATGTTGCTGGTGCAGGCACACTCGCTGTAGGCACACTCCATTACAGTGGGAGTGACATGCTACTTTTTTCAGCATGACCATACCTGTACACAGCTGAAAAACAACAGGTAAAGCTGTTACATTCTAAGAACCTCATTACAGGCTAACAGTCTTGCTTAACCAGAGGTCAAGTTTACCAAATAAGCAGGCTTTCAGGAAAGAGTGATCAGGTTTCTCAAAAAAGCGAATCACAGCCTGAGCAAAAACAACATCTGCAGAAGTGAGGACAAATACTCAGGGCCCCAGACAAGGAGACAGCCTGACAAAGCTGTGGATAAACCAGGATAGCCATCTTATTCAAAAGAAAGGCCTCAAAAGAGACATTGGTGCCCTGTTATCAATCCAGTCACTTTTGAGTGGTAGGTCATAAAAGTAGTTCACATAGTAGTAGCTGGTAGTTCACATGGTTAAGGGCCCCCACATTAAAAGCCATTTGAACTTATTCCAGGAACATAACAGCATTGTATAAGAAGCTGCCAGTTGTGCCAGTCTGACATAAAACAAGGTCCCTTCAACTTCCCTTATAGAGTAGTTGCTGCAGAATTATTTGCCTTATAGGACCGTGTTTGTCTCCTTCATCATGCCATAATTCCAACAGACTAGGGTTTTTTTTAAAGTTACTGCAAAGAAAGGAGGCACAGGAAAAATTACTCTTTAGACAAAATAATTTATATTGACAAAGTTAAAGCCAGCCAAAAAAGTTTTCATTTCAGAAATGCCTCATTATACACCTAGGTAAATTTACAGTGGTCTGAAGCAGAGAAAGACAACAGAAAGGAAGACTCACTTCAGACTCTCATAAAATACTTGCAAAACTCATTTGAGATGTGTACTCTGAGTCCATCTGAAAAAAATAAGATTATTATGCAAAATATAACATTAGAAGCTGCCAGGAGCAGCTCAAAGCAGCCAGGGACTGGTCACTTATTCAAGACATGACAGATTCAGGGTTAAAATCCCATATTGTAAATAACTCAGTATGACTCTGAGAGCCTGTATCATAGCAAATTCACATGCACTTTTGGAGTCAGCTTCTCTGTTTCTCCTCCACACCCTCCCTTTTAATGGCTCTTTTTAAGACTGAAGGGCCTTTTTATAATAGCAGTGTAGTCAAAATTAATCAATCCTTCAAAGAAAATATTTTGAACAATTGATGCTTTCAATCAAAAACAGTAGTTGAAAAAATCATAAAACATGAACCAGAAATATCTAAATGACTCACAGGAGCTTCAGCAAATATGCAATATTGTTATTTGTCATATGTCTGAGTAAGTGGCTGAGATGTTCTTTATAAGCAAGCTACAGACCCCACAGTGGGTTCTAATGTCACATCATGTAATAGAGGCACGAGGTCTATCACCTTTTTTCTCATTCTCATAACACAGACCAGTCATGTAATTGGTGGGACATTTGCTGTTTCAGAGTTTGTTATTTCCTGTGCTTTGAACAGTAATTCCATCCTTAGTTAACCTGTCACACTGTTCCCCTGAATCTCACATGCATACGTATTTCCAGATTAAACACAACCAAAAAACCCCAATCTGAAAATTCTCTAACAACAGAGTTGGAGGAAGTAGTTAATTTACTCTGAATGCTATAAATTTGGCACACCCTGGTGCTTCTGCATCAGCACAACTGTCAAAATGCAGGTTAAAATTGAGACATGGGAACTCCACCACATCATCACATCCACACCATTGCTCCCCTCAGATCTGCTTTCTCAAGAGCCTTCAAACACTTTGCAGACCTCATTTGCCAATGGTTGAGTACACAGTGCTTTACCACTTCCCTTGGAAGACTATTCCATAAATGTTAGTCATAAACTCAAGAGGAATTTATAATTGGATACAGATCTCTCCCAATAGTTGTCATACACCATATCTTAATTTCTGTGTGTCGATCAGTGCAGTTTGAGTGCTTCTATAATACTCATTCAACATCCTCTTTGACACATGTTGGGATGAAACACTGTAAACAATTCCTCTTTTGTGCCTTTGAAATCTTTTCAGACAGTTGTATTCCTTATGACCACCTTTCTTTATAGCAGATAAACACTGCAAAAGCAACACCATACTGAAAAAAGGAAGTCTTGTTCCTATTGTTTCAGTTTATTAGCTTGCCTCTTTGTTCTTTAACAACATATATGGTGAAGAATTTCTCTTGAAACAGAAAGATGTTTTGTCTTTTTTGTGGAAGGGCAGAAGAACCAATGTCCTTATGTTCTATAAGACACATGAACAGGGTTCAACACAGCAGTATTTTTCACCTGAAGAGTCAAAAGGGAAGTGTACTTACTACTGCAATTGTAAATTAGATTGGAATTATACCTATCTTACATTAGGCAGAAAAAAGAAACATGATATAGAAGAAAAAAATTACGGTCTTAATATTAAATCCCCTATTACTTCAGTCTCCTGCACCTGGGATCTCTTCCTTTCAGAATAAAATTGAAAGTCACTTTGGAGAGAAGCCAACTGTCTGGAATCTTTTGTCCAAAACCAAGTGTGGGCTTCGAACAAGTCATGACAGAAAAAAAGATCCTTTCACTTTTATAGTATTTTAAAAGCCTCTTTCTCCCTGCAGTTTCACAGAAACTTAAAAGACAAATTAAATCAGTGCAATTGAGAACAGAAAAGTCATTCTTCGGTCATAAATGTTCATCATAACCTACAGTCGTTACCACCGTACATGAGAAAAAAGTTCTACCCATCTCAGAGCATGAGAAAACAGTGGCAGGTGGTAAAAAGTGAACATAGGAAATAATAGAAATGCCCTCACCTCTTACATGTGTTTGTTACTATTGACGAATTTTGATAATACAGAGAGATTTCGTTACATACTTGCAAGTTTTAGAAACGAGGCCAGTCTCACTTTACATGGACTATTCTATTAATTTGTGTGTTCAGAGCCTTGTGGTCCCAAGAACACAGGGCTGTCTGCTCCCTGTAGCTTATAAGTCAACCCTTTTTCCCCTAGGAATTCCAGGCAGACTAATATCACTGTTTTGAAAATGCTGATCATTCTGAGAAAGGAGTCCTTAGTTGCAGCTGATGAATCACCAGAAAGAGCCCTCCAAGGGAATTAGACCATATGATTTCACAGGCACAGAAGAGTAGGCCTTGGGAAGAGTCTCTCCCAGATGGGAATGTGTAACACTGTCACCTTCCCAGCACTCTGTTCCACAGATACATCCCCATTCACCCTCTACTGAAAAACAGACAGTGGCTTAAGCATGAGGCCTAGGAACCAGCTGCAAACAGCACCAGCTTCTTCAGAGTCTGCACCAAACAGTTACAGTGAAAGACTGATTAATTTGGACAGACTTTGTTTTTTAAAAATCCAAGACAAACACAAATCAGGTTCTATGCCGTACAAACATCTTCTTACCTAGCTGCTATCTCCACCCCATTCATAATTCAAGAGGCCCAAATAAGTGAAAGTGCCAGAAGCCTGTAGAGGCACCTACCTTCATATGGAGCTTTTAAGGCTATTGAAAGCCTATTCTGATTTAGTCTTAGTTTTCCATCTGTCACATTTACAGCCATGTGGGCGAAAAAATTCCTTGATTTTTAGGGTCATCTTCATAATGTAAAACATAAGAGTGACATTAGTTAGGTCCACAAGCCAAGGTACCTCCTTTCTTTGGGGACAGCTCTGCCCAGAAGACCACAAAGTCCAGATTTTTGTGACATCTTTCTTCCAGTGACACGGGCACTCTAGGAGGGAATACATTTATATTCACACAGATATATCACCGTGTGGCCATAGCACTACCTCTTTAGGAGAGGGAAAGGCCTCCAGCACACATCTTGCATTTCCTGGGCAAATTAGCAATAAAAAGGTAGATAAAACCTAAAGCACTCTTCTTGTGCTTGTAAATCAATGTGCTTTATCCAGCTCTCAGGAGAACAGTAACTGCCAACCATCCTTGAAGAAAATCCCAAGCAAATGAAGCTATGCACTGGCACTAAAGTTTCTCAATATCAGAAGAGGGCAGCCCATCACCCCCTGTAATGGAGATGTTGTAGGATGGTCTGGGGTAATGATTACAACAGGCACAGCAGTCAAAGTTTAACATCACACTTCACACACCTTGAAGTCGAGCAAAACCTAGGTTGCAACACATCTTTCTCGACCTAGTGTTAAATTATTTCAGTGAAGGAAAAGTGCTGAGACACAGTTCTTTAGAAAGTACAGAATGGTTTTTGTTGGATATTGGTTCCATATTTGCACATTATTGTTCAGGAGATATTTTTTTTCAAAATATAAAACCATGAAAAACCACTGACCCAGTCCTGGTCTAGGAGAAGTATTGGACCTTGCACAGAAGAATGTCATCTTTCAAACAAGTTTTAGCTTTAGCTGTAATCTGTCCAAACATTTTAAAGAGTATTTTCCTGTAGGCAATATGTCAAAAGCTGGGTTGGAATAGACATATGGCTATACAGTTGCCTAAAATTACTGAATATTTTAGTAGCCTGGTTCAGTTTAATTTTTGCAAATTATTTTTAGATGCAAAACTTCTAAACCTCAGGAAGAAAGTCGTATAGTGATGTTGCCTAGGAGTGTGAAATCATATGCTTCTGTCCCCAAAATACAGTAATTAACGATTGTAGTAATTATTTCCGTCACAAACCAAGTATTTTTTCTAACAGCTACACATTGGCTGCCTGAGACAAAGCTCCTTTCCACTGTGCTCAGAATAAGGATTGAATTAAGACAGAAACCACTGTGGAAGACAGCAAATTTCCAACAAGAATGATCAGGATGCATAATGGCATCCCTTTTGCAAGATGGAGTCCCCAGTCAATCACATCGTCTTTGCCCAGAGAACGGTGAAATTCACAGTGGCTGTCTCACCACTCTGGCTAAATACTGGCCTGAAAAAAGAGTTCTGAAGAACAGCCCCAGCTATGAAAGGAGGAGTGAAGCATATTCAGGCTCTGTCACTGAGAGACGTCTTTGAACAGTGTGGTAGGAAACAGGTTGTTATGTGAACAGATATCTCTGCTGTAACACCTTTTCACCCTCCTCCAAATCAGAATAAAATATTTGAAGACAAGAGAACAGATGGACTGATTCAAGTGGATGCCTATGATAGTAAAAAAAGTTTGCTTTTAATAAAAATATTCACCTATACTTTAAAATTACAATGTGAACTAATTTTCTAATTTTAGGGAGGTCAACAGTTCAGCATTTGCCATTTCATGAATTAGACACTAACAATTAATTTAACCATCATTAAGGAATCTATTTAGTAAACAAACCTCATGAATCATGATCTCACAAAAGAGCTAACCTCCGAAATGCTGAGTCATTAGAATGAGGTTATGGGAAGTATCAAGTAGACAAAATTAATCTCACTTCCATTTCCCTGTTTTTCTATTTTTACATTCTCCTTTTCCTGGATCATTGCCTTTTATCTGGGACCTTATTGATTGAGTGCTATGCCTTGTACTCTCACGGTGAGCTTAATGGATATAGCACTGCAGTGTGCAGCATCGATCGCCTGTAATCAATGACTCAGCACTAACGGGGCAGACGAGCTCATTTGTTCCCCATAGCACATCAATAACACATTTTACACAACAAACCAAATGTGTTCTCCAAGGAGAACCTTGTCGTGTAACCATACAATCTATCTCCTACTTAGATTCAGTGCTTAGGAGATCAGCCTCCTCTCTTCCACTAACACAATCCCCACATTTATTTACATAGTTATGTTCTTGCTTACTTTACATCTACAGAGACTATGCTGTTACAGTTTTCATGGCTACATCACATGATCTATGTAGTAAAGAGGAAAAGGAGTGTATTTTGTAGAGTAAATGGCAGTGGTTTCACATATGCTTCTACCCACACTTTTACCATTATTTTATTAGGTTTTGTATTCGTTCATGTAATCTCTGTATTTGTTGTTACTAAATGCTAATGCTAAAATTGGAGTCTTGGCAACAAATCTTGAGACTAATAACTGGGTAGAAGCTAAAGTAACGTAGTCATTCAGAGTTCCCAAACTCTAAAGTAATGAGTCTATGGTATTGGAATCAGTACAGAGGGTAGCGGTGGATCCCAGCCTGAGGCTAAATCTGCTCTTCTTTACAGGTAAGGGCACCTGTGAGACACCGGTCTCACTGCTGATCTACTAGCAACTGCTTAGACTATGGCAACTGGAGGCATAAAGTAGGCATGAAAGGAAAATACAGGACCAGCTTAAGCACTGCTATGGTGCTGGGGCATGGACATGAGACATGCTGGGGTCTGAAACTGGAGAACATTTCCAGATTTCATGTTAGGGGCACAGCCAAAGTCATAGCAAGCAACTACAGTTGAAAGTCTGAAAAGGTCTTTGTGGAGCCATTCCCTGCTCACTGTAAGGATCAACTGCATTTAGATCCTCCACAACAAATATTTTGTTCAGTCTGAAAAATCTCCAAAGAATAACCTGGCAGCTTCTTTGGGTAACCCATCACAGTGCCTAAATACCAGCTTTAGAATTCTTCCTAGAATCTAATGAAGCCCACCATTACTGCAAATTGCCTTTTGTTCCATACTCAAGAGGTGAAGAATAATTAATTGCTGTCATATTTATAACCATGTCCGTGTTATTTATTCTCTTTTCTAGACAGCAATTCACCGAGCTGAGCTCATACAAGTAGCACTTTGATAGGAAAACCAGTGGATTGCCAGATTTGGGGGTGGCTGCTGCAGCTGGACGTGTTTGCCTTTTGTTCTCATATGAAGGCAGCACTAGGCAACAGGAAAAGCTCAGCTCCTCCTTGGACCTCTGGGCGAAGACGGATGGACAGAATATTAATTTGTAAGATGCTAGTACAGGAGACACTGGCAACCCAGATTTTCAATAAAACACATTCGGTTCCTGCAATTCATGTCACATTTTCTTAGCATAGTTTTTGGTTTTCTTTCCACTAGTCTTTCTCCAGTTTGTTTGTGTATTTCTTACAGTATCACATATAAAACTGAGTGAACAATTCAGGATAGCATTTATCACAACAGAACAGGGAAAAATGGTTGCTTCTCATTGTCTTGTTTATAGTACCTTCAGCAGTGACTCCCAAAATAGCTTTCACATTTCAGCATTTTGCCTCATCAGCGACTTGCATTCATTTTCTAATCTGCGGTAGCCCACAGATACTCCTGCTGACTGAATTATTCCCCATTTTCTATAAATAAGTTATATTTTCTTCTCTGACTATAGCAACTCATGCTTCTTTTGATTCTATTATATCTTCTTCATTTCAGACCAGCTTGCCAGCTAGTGACTTTCAAATTTAGTTCTACCTCCCTCAGCCTGGGTGTTGTACTGGAAACTTGGCAGATGATACTGACTCCATCAATTAAACTTTTTGGTTTTGCAAGCCCTTTCTAGAGAGCTCTTTGTTTTGATTTTTATCATATTATAGCAGTTCTGCATACCAGCTTTAAAAAGTCTGTGGGTGAATAGAGGCCTTTCAGTTGATGGTTCTGCTCAACTGTAATCTTCCATTTTCTCCTTATGTTTTGTTACTTTAGTTCTCATGTGACAGAGAAAATGTCCAAATTGGACTTCTCATGGTGCAGAAACATATGAATTAAACCTTCAAGGCACATTAGCTTAACCTCCAAAATGAAAATGCAAGCTAACAACTGTAAGTCATTTCACTCACTTTCATTAATCCAAGCCAAAGCAATCTTCTTGTGCATTCCAGCAATGTGGAATTGTACACACTAGAACCAACATGGCAGGTCTGTCTCTGAAGCATCAATGTACCTTTGGGGTACTGCTGAAAAATTGCTGAGATCAACAGCTAAACTTCTTTCCAAATCCAGGTACCCCTCTCATTAAAGAAAGCACTCTAGAGCATATGCATGATATCAAAATCCATATTTCTTCTTACAAGTGTTCCATTCATGCCATAAAATATGGTGAGATTCTAGAATGAAGGATATAGAGTTTTCATCATTTTGATTTCTAACATCAGGTGCATCTCTCTTCCCATTATTTTCGTCTGATATATGGATGCATGCAATCTTTCCTTCTGTATTGACATTTACGTGACTCCCTCCAAACCATTAAAAACCCACTAAAATATTAAATACTTGCAAGTCTAGACATGAACTTGTCAGTTTTCTGTATATATCATATATATCATTCTTCAGGACATCCACTTTATTGACACAACTTAAGGCTTATTTATTAAACTAATCACACGTGCTCATTGAGTCCAGTGATTCACATCACGTAAAAACTGAACATCTTAAGCAACACATGTGCAGTAAAAGCAAACAGATGTTTGCAGTCTAAGCCTGCATTAACGGTGGTGGCATGGCAACATATCAAAGGCAAAATGCAACATTGCCAGAATTTCCCACTGGAACGTTAAGCACAGCTACATAACTTTGAACCCACAACCAATAGGATGTCCCAAACCACCCTGGGTACATTGCTGTACTTAAGGTAAGAATTCATAATTAACTGCTAATGCCTAAACTCCTCAGCTAAAATTGGATGGAATTTCCCATGAAGGAGACAACTAAGATATGAACAGTATAGTAAAACAACTACTTATTTTACAGAATTAACGCAGCAGGAACATTAATGTTGTTTCATACATAGCAAAATTAAATTTGTCCAAAAAAATCCACCTCAGGAGACCAGATTTGAGGTTTTATATGGAATTTTCCAGGCTAGGCAGCTGCAAAACAAAAGTGTTAGGAACTCAGCAGCAGAAGCACATGAATCCCTGGGAGAGCACAGCAGACAAGTCATGACACTTTCAAACTGATACCCTGAGCACTCTGCAACCCTGTGTGCCACCAAGCAGAGCGCTCTCAGCCCACTGCAGTGACTGGAACTGTGCAGTGACTGGAACTGTGCAAAAATGGCCTTTGTTCATACCACTGAATGTGAACATCATGAATGCTAAATGAAGCTGAACTTAATATAATGATATCTAATGAAAGCAAATGCCTTTTTTTAGTATGCCATCTCCCTAAATCCAACTTTCAAAGGACCAATACAAAAACACCATTGAGTGAAACTACTAAAGAAAAGAAAGCCCAACTTAACTTCCACCCCCAAATGAACCCGTAAATGGAAGATCTCAATTTGTTCAAGGAAAATCCTGAGTATTAGCTGATTTACCTAAAAGCAAGTACCAGTTACTCCAGTCTCTGTGCACACAATCACATTAAAATAGTAACTTTAGATTTTAGATTCATATGAAATTAAACATGTGTTACAATCATAGATATAGATAGATAGATCAGGAAACATGCATCTGTCTTTTACAGATTTTTAGACTCAAGTATATTTCTAGATATCTTGCTGAACGTAAAATATATTTAATGTGAAAAAAATACTAAAATATGGAACCACACAAAACTTAGCATAAAATGTTTGTCTTCCCTTGATTACTTGCTACGCCATCAAAACCTAGATTTAATGTTAATATTTTTAATGAAAGAAAAAAGCCCATGAAAACAGCAGGGAAATACATCTTAAGCAGCTGGTAAACTCAGACCCTAACACATGTCACATATTTTTAATACCTTCCCCTTATGAGTCTCAAAGCAGTGTTTATTCCAAAGCTCTAATCCTGATAAATGGTTTTGAAGCATAACTTGGAATTAACACAGAAAAAAATAGATTCAAAGGATGAGCTTTCATAAATAAGACTACTTGGAAGATAACACAGGACTAGAGAATTTGTGGGGGCTTAATTTTCAGCCCAGTAGTTTCCTGAACTTTTTGGAATGAATAAACACACAGGAAGATAGGATAAAAACTTCGCATCTTCCTCACGGACATTTCACGCTTTACATTTCCCAATGCTTTTTAATTAAAATACTTGCATTTTTCCTGTCCTAAACAATTACATTACACAATAGTGAGCAAATATACAGATGTCATAGACTTCTAATCCAGAGCACAATTTAATGTTCTCTCATTTAAGAAAGAGCCTTCTTAAGCCATTCCTCAGCTTCACACTGTCCAGCTTTTTGCCTCCTTCATTTTCCTGACTCTTAAGCACTTATGCTCACAGAAGCTGTAATGAATGCAGTGCTAGGCCAGAGGTTTCTCATGGGGCACATGTCATCTCATTTCTAGGTTGTGGTTGCAGGCTGCAATCATCATAACTGTATCCTGAAAGTGGCACAGCAGAGGCAAGCGAGGCACTGCAGTATGAGGACAGCTGCTGGGCTAGAAAGCCCATCTCAAGGTTGGAACTATATTTTTAACTTTAGACTCCAAATACACTCACCCAAGGCTGAAATAAGAGAGGCAAGTTTTAAACAAGGTTAAAAAAATTAAGCAACACGTAATTTTTGTGGGTGACATGATCTCCGGAGAGATGCATTAGGCAGATGAACTGGGCGGACAGATAAAGATGCCCTTCTTGTAATTCCTTATGATTCATCTTCAAAGCAAATATTTTACTTCATGCAATACAGTGAATTCTACAGAAAAAGTGATTTTGCCTTGCTCTCTGGACACCCATTTCCACCTTGAGTTATTCTTAGAGCTCTTGCTTAGAGCTCTTCAACTGCAGATGGCAATTTTCAATTAGGTATGTGCTTCAGGGGAAATAAGGAATTTACTAAGGTCACTTAAGGGCAGTGAAATCACACATGCCATATAAAATGCTTACACTACAAAATGATAACATAATGGAATGGTAAAGCCTTTAACAAAATCGTAAAGGGAACATGCAACTAGTACAGCATGTTCTTTCATTATTTCAAGCTCTCCAGTTACACCTTTGAAAGGTTAGGGGTTTTTTTGTTTTGTTTTTGGGGGGGAGATTTTTTTAATTGAATAAGTGTAAAGACACCAGGAAGAAACATGATGTACCCAACTGCATCTTGCCAATGTGTAAGAGCACTCAGTTTCAAATTATATGCAAATCTGAAAATTAAAGCAAAAATAAGGTGATGGATGCAAGTCAAGAAACCTACAAAAAAAGGTGCCCTAATTATTTTAGGATAAGCAGGTTACAAAATGTGCAAAAACATTGCAGACATTTAGTATGTTCTTTCATTTCTAAACAAAAAATTTATAATACTATATGCTAAATATATAAAGCACTTACTGATTTAAAAGTGACAAATGAACAACAGTTCTCGTGAATTAACCCATCAGTAACACAACAGGAAGGCAGAAGATAATATTGGTTTGTTATCAATACTATGAAGTCCAAGTATTTCTGCTTTCCTTCAGTCTTGTCTCAATTGCACAACTAAAGCTGGCACCACAGGTGTATGCATAGGCTTGATGTGCTCATTGTCTTTGCCTGGGTTCAACACATTCATCCTCAAAATATACAGTCCAACACAACACCATTCCTGCACTCTGAACACAGTTCTGCCATTAAACTGATATATAGAAATCCTTGAATGAATGGAAAAAAAAATCTTTAAACTGTGTCAGAATGGCTTTAGCTCTTCCTTCTTTAATCAGTGGATAAAGCTCATCCCCTATTAACTTGGGTTAGAGACCTATGCCTAGGGTAGCAGGCTGATTTGCAGGAACTCAGGCCAGAGAATGGTCATCCAGTCATAGCTACCGGATTTTCTTGTGATTTCAGATAAAGCACAGGGTTTTTTAATTTTTAATTGCTTTGTTTACGTGGCAATTCCTTTCTCACTGTAAACAAGGATAAAACTTCCCTGGGATGTATCTCCCAGCCATCAGTTCGGGTCTGAAAAAAATTTGCTTTTCGTGCATCCAGGTTACTGGAAACTTGTGCAACACCACAAGCACAGCACCAAGTTGAGGAAAAACCCTGGGGCAGACACTGGTTTTAGGCAGGTCCCACTGTGATGCCGCAAGCTCTGAAGCCACATCCTTACACATCTCCTGTGGGTGGCAGAGGCAGGCACTGTGGCTGAAAGGGATGAGAACCAACTCGTCCCCTTGTGTCCCTTGAAAGGGTCAGACCCACAAAGCTCACCAAGGGGCAGGCAGGCTGCAGCCTGGGCCAGCCCTGCACTAGCATGGCCACACAGATGGCTGCTCAGATCCTGGGACACAGTAAGCTCATGTCAGCTCAGAATGCACTGGAGAGACTTTGAACCACGTTTTTACCTTGCTTGGCACTGGAAAATCAAAAGATCATTAATGATTGCAACATAGCTAGACAAACTGATGGGGGCAACGCAATTTACTTCAGAGACTTGAATACGGTGATTTAAGGGCATGTTTCCCTCGAGTCTTCTCTTGGCCTTTAAATTCACACTTTGATTACTAACAGCCCTGCTAAAAGTCCTTTCTCTGTGCTTCTTTTCAATTCAAAACAATAAAGGTATTCCACAAAACCGCCGGGATGAGAAGTGCAACAAGTGAAATTTATGGCTCTGGTCCACCAGCCATGCTTTCTTTGCCATGGTGACTTCCACCACAACCAAAGATGATTCATGACAACAAACCCATTAGCTTTAGCCCTGGAATAAGTATTTAGGAACTTGCTATGTACTTTGTGGTGTTGAAGCTCCTATAAAAGTCTCTACTGAAATTACTATAGCTATCCTGTGTCATTTCCATTAAAATCTTACTCAACATTCAAAGTCAGGAGACAAGAAAAATCTTACACAGAAATGAGTGAGAATCTTTATGAACGCAGGTGACTTTCTTTCCTTATTCTGAATTAATTTTAACCAGGTAATACTGTATTACTAATCTCAGGGAGACATCAATTCATAAAATTACAGCTATTTAGAAGGAAGAGGGTTTTTAAATAATAAACATCTTCATTGTAAGCTTCTAACCTCCTAGTCATTTCACTTTCCCACTTTGACTGTTACAAAAGATGTAGCTACATCTTCAATTACTAGTGCATTCACATGCCTGTGCACACATAAATATGAATAAGCACAAAAATAAGAGGAAAGTAATCATGTCTATCAGTCTCTAATGTTAGAAAAACTAAACTCATTCTGAAAATGCACTCCACCTGTTTCTAACTAGTTCTCTGCATCTTTTTTTCCTAAGAAGGTACTCCAAGAGATAACTGAAAATCTTTTTCCATTCCTATGTTTTACACCATAATGGCAGAAAACTTTAAATAAAGTTCCACAATGAACATGCTGCTACTTAACAGTAACTGTCCTGAACGACTGCACACCAGTATTCTTACATCTATAAATCTATTTGAAACTGGTTTTCAACTTTATTTTTCATTACGTCCTGACTAAAATCTTCAGGGAAAAATTTCTCCATCTTTGTGAGGATTTTACTGGAAGCTTGTTTTAAAAATGTTATCATACTCTGCAAATACTTCCTTAGAAATACAAATCCTTGTTTTGCACTAGGTAATCCCTATTGTAGTAGAACCTGTTTAGCTTATTTCCTATAACAGTACCTGAAGTTTATTTTTTAACTCACTGCAAAATCTTTATTCCTACAGGAACTCCCTGTATTCTAACAAACACATTCCAGCCATGCTGACTTATCTGCATTCACACACATCCAAATAAAATACACCAAAAACCCTAGACATGCTAAAGGAGTGCACCTTTTACAAAATGTACATTTTTAAGGTTAAAAAACCCAAAACCAAACAATAAACACGTCAAGAACTTTTTTCCCCAGACATACTAGGATGATACACCATGGATTTGCAGCGCTTCGGCCAACTGACCAAAGCATCTCAGCTTTATTTCCAGTCTCAGCTCACATCTGTGCTCCATCAGAGCTAAGAAAGTTTGGGAATCTCTGCAGTAAAACGAAGGTGCATCCGACTTCGGAGCACATGGAATATCAGATAAGTTACGGGAGTTGCTCCCGCAGCACCGCCCGCTTTGCTCCGCAGCCCCCACGGAACTCACAAGCCGCCTTAGGAGGGAACAGCAGCTGGAAGGGCAAGTCTCGCTCAGACCCTCTCCGCACCGCGACCCCGCCGCCCTCCAGCTGCGAGGATCCGCCCGACATACCTGCTTCTCCATTTTTCGCCCTGACAGTTTTTTTCTCTTTTCCCGAAGCCGAAGAAGAGGGGGACAGTCCTTCCCTGGCGGGCGCGACGCCGCGGTGCCGCCGNAGCCCTGCCGAGCTCCTTTAGGTCGAACAGGTTTCCTTATATAGGTAAACACAAATTGCATTCCTGGTGACAGAGGCTGACTGGAAGTAAGCTTAACTTAGTTAACTCCACAGATACCAAATGGATCCGAGTGCCTGAAGTTTGCTTAGCACAGAGTGGTGAAGGGTCTCCAGAAAGGAGAACAGTTTCCTTGCAGCAGTTTAGCACCTATGTAGTTATTCCATTACTTAAAGCCATAGCAATACTGAGTGCTAAGTTAATATTACATTAAACACTTGACGATTTTACAGAACACACAGCCTGAATTTTCATCCTAGGAAGTGGAGGTGACAAAGGTATGTGTATATAGTACAAGGTGAGAAAGGTTTGTGCATATGCTTCCTGATAATATTAAAATAATTCCCACCATGTTGGAGTTTCATATAAAGACTACCATATATAATATGTTATGTGAAAAGGTTAGAAAATGAGGATTGCATTACTGATATCAATGGAAAGACACAGTGTAAGAAAAGCTTGTTTTATTCTTTCCCAGTTCCTTTTCTATACAATGTAATAGTTAAGCAATTGGTGAGAGATCTGTCTTTGTCAGAAATGTGTGGTTGCAATGCATTAACAGACACACCCCTACCTAAACAGGGAAATAGAGATAGAGGAAGTACCAACAATTATGTTGCACTCTGCAGAGTGGTGACATATGTATTTCATATATTTTTTTCATCATCTTGCCTGCTCACTACTAGCTAACCCTTTTCTGCAAATACAACTTGCTTGTCCCGAAGAACTTCAGCAGTCAATTAATTAATTACAGAGAAAATTATGTGTCACTTCATTAAATTCAGACACAATTCACTGTTAGTTCAGGCTCTTCCACAAGCTAAGGCGCTGTTTAAATGCAGTGGGAGTTAGATAGTAAAAAACATGCAGATAGGAAAAAAGCGATTAAACAAATGATGGAGGAATACAAAATAAAAATATGAGTGAAAATGAGAAAAGTTTCAAGATTTGATAAAATTATGAGAGGCTGACTTTACAAAAAACCAAACAATGAGCTCTAAAATATACAATTTCTTTCATTCTTTCCCTCGGATATATTGTCTATAACTCAAAATGCACAAGAGACATGAGTTTGGCTTCCTGCTGACCTATGGAGTGTTAGAAACAACAGTGTACCACCCAAAAGCTGGAAATTATCATTATCCACTGGACTACAGCATTTCTTATTGCTGCCCAATATATGATTTGAAGATTGTTAAATAATACGCTGCACAGAAAAGCTATTCCTAATGTCCATTCCTAATGGTTTCAATACTTCTTTAGTTATAATTTTTCTCTTTCCCTGAGGCATAAACATTCAGCCTCACTATACTGAAGACGTTTGGCTTAGAAGTTGAGAAAATTGAAAAACAATACCAATAAAAGTTGTAAGACACTCAATAAATACATCTAAAATAGTATCTCTATACAGTAGATAGGGAATCAGGAATACGTGGCCAGGGGCTTGGTGTAATGATCTTCATTCAACTCTTCTGGGGCAGATAACTCACTTGTGGCTTCACTGCGTAAGAAGAGGATCTTGGCCTTGGCAAGTTCATGCTCCTGTGACAAAGAATTTGCAGTGGACTACACAGCCAACTATTCCCTTACCACCAGTGAGCTTGTGACCAGTTCCTGAATGAGTATCAGGTTTTTCACGTGAGTCAAGCCAATTAAAATTCATCAGATTCCCAAGACTGCAACAACAAAGGAATTTTAAGCGGCCTATTAAGCTAAGAGTAGATTAGATGGTAGATATTACTTCGAGTATGGCGGACACTCTGTCCTTGGGCTAACACTTTTTCTGTTAGTCAACCCAGACCCCACAATAAATATCACACTCCTTTATCTAAAATACTCCCTCAATTAAGGATTTTCCCACCACTGCTTCAGTGCTCATGCATATGCTTTACTTACCCTAGTTTCAAGCTGAAAACTCAACTACCTTTCATACTCTACACCTGCCATACCCCTTTACCTCCTGACATACCCGCTTACCTCCATCTCTTTACCCAAACATCATATTGTAAATCAGTTGGGGTATTTAGGTTCTTATAGCCAGACATGAAATCTCATGCTTCAGTTGCTGGCCCCCAAGCTGTGATTTCATTAGATTGCTGGCAAAAGCATGAAAAGTTTCCCCGAGTCCTGCGTATGTTACCTTTGTAAGAGAGAATCTCTTTTCTTAAAAAACACTTGTAGTAAAATAATAATTTTTCCTCAAACGTAAATCAGAATGAAATTTATTTATATTTTCACTGCATGTCTCTGCTAAAGCATCAACAGCAGTTAACAATCTTTTTTATTTCTGAGTTCTTTATTTTTTTAAGAAACCTCTAGATATTTCTCAAGCAATCCAGCTAATTCTTGAAGCTGAGAGTAACTTAGACTTATTACCTCATTTACTGTCACATATACATATGCACATAATGCTAAGATAACACTAATTGTGCTGAAACCATCCTCTTCTTTTCTCCAGAAAGAGGTTGAGTAGATTTGAGCTTGTATTCTGCATCAGAGGGTGGAGAAAAAGATCTGAGCACACATCTAGAATATGTTGAGTTTAATGCTAGGAATTAAAAGATTCATTAGAAATGAATGCAATTGATGAGAAGGAGTTATTTTCTTCACTACCATGCTCCAAGCTGCCCCCAGCAAAAGCCCATCATTACAGACACTCTCATTCACTGTGTCATTAGCTTGTTTCCTGTGCACAATCCATACAAACAGTTTATCGGCGTTAGTTTAGTCCCTGCTGTTTAGATAGTACCTATTTGTAAGCCAAATGACCTTTGTCCTGCAGAGCCAACCACAGTCCTGGGCAGAACCTTGGTTATAGATCAATGTATTACTGCCTTTCTCTTTCCTTCCAGCTGCATGCCTTACTAGCCACATTTCCTTCATCTCAAAAGGCGGTTTATAAGAAATACTGTCTCTTATGAAAAGACTGATGGATTTTCCTTCTTTGACTTCTGCCCATTTTTTAAATACACTGTCCTATCACTCTGTTTTTGCACCAGAAATGGAAACCTAGTGTAAATTTTCATGGTGAATTTTGATAGGAGTAGGTAAGAGCAGTATTTCCTACACATACATTTCCATAATATTTATTTCTTGTATATAAAACAAATAACGTTAGTTTCTAATCATCTTGCCATGAGTCTCTAAGTATCTGCCTTGAATTTTTTCCGTATGAAATGCTCAGGCTGAAACACAGCAGATTTAGTCTCCTTTCACTGAATTCTTACTCAATTACAAGGTTTGCTTCTGAAGTTCTTTGTAGGTTGAAAGTGTCCACACTTGAGTGGCTAAATAAATTGGCTCAATTTAGCCAGGTAAGTATAAAGCAACAGAGATCTCTCAAGTTTCACTGCACAGCACATTGGCCGCACATTTTCCAGAATCAAGCTGTTAATGCATTCTTGAACTTCTAATTTCTCCCGTGCAATGGCAACACTTCCTTTCACTTTGATTCGGGCAAGATTTCATACCTCATCTTGGTATCTGCATCTTTACATCTTCAGTTTCCCTCAGAGATGTGCATCACTGACATCCCACAATGTACGTTCTGTTTTGTGGGGTGCAACAAGATCATTCATTCAATAGTTTATTGTTTGTTCTCAGCTACATTACCCAGCCCTCAAATCAAGTAACGTGCTCAGCTAGAATGGCAGCAGTGAGTACCTGACAAATGAGGCAGATTCAGTTTTAACATCTAACATTCAGTTCTAACATCTAAGATTCAGTTCTAACAAAAAACATTTGTTTCGCATCCAAATCTCTTCAAAGATATACAGTGTTATAGTGCATCTCTCTTTCTTCATCAAAAGGTCTGTTAGCTTAAAAACCTAAAGCCCTGAATATATTTCTATGTATAAGTCCACATGTGCTATTTCCTTACTGGCATTAAAATAATTGATACATGCAGAATGAAATATTGCATTGTAAGATACTACGTCAGTATACACAGATACACATTAACACTCATCCTTTCAGTTTAGAACCTGAAAAAGCTATGAACAAAATTCCCTGGTGTTGAGTGCAGCTTTCCCCAGGCAAGCTAACTGCTGGAGAAACCTAGCTGAGTGGGTTTGACTCTTCAGAGCAGACATAAGGTTCTGTTTTTAGGCTTTGTGGCTAAAACTGTGTTGATAGGATACTTTTGTTTGCTAATCACTGAAGAGTGCTTGCACCACTTTAACATGCAAAGTTGCCTTTTTTTCCCCCACTGCCCCACTCCAGTGAGAAGGTCAGGAGTGGATAAGAAAAGGGGAGTGGATACTACCAGTAAATACAAGTGACCCAAACTGGCCAAAGAGCTGTTTCATACCATGTGACAAAAATTTATGAAAATGCAAGGTAGACTAAGAAGAAGGAGGGTAGCTTCCTGAAGTAACCACTGTTTGGAGACTGGCTGGGCATTTGTTTGCCTTGGAGTGTGGTGACTGTGTTACTTTGCTGTGCTTCCCACCAGGCTCACTTATTACCTGTCTTTGTCTTATCCATGAGTTTTGTCACTTCTGTTCTTCCTGTTTTCTTCCCTTTATCACTGTGGTGGGGGTGAGAAAGTGAACTGTCCAGTCCAGAGACTAACAGCAGAGAAGTTTTGGAAATTTCTCTTTACTACTCTTCAGTTATCCACTTTTACCTGACAGAAGATACTTTAGAGCAGCCTATGTAAATGCTTCCATCTCATTTAATGCAAAAGATAAAAAACTCATGCTACATTGGCCTCTGAAGTGGTCCACTGAAGTAATTTGACTTCACCTTGAAATGCACTAGAGGCATCTAAATGACAATCATACATCTGAGAAACAGCTGGAGTTGTCTCTCAGCCACAAGTTCCTTGACTACAACTATGTGCACACAGGCACTTCAGGGAAAAGCCCAAGATTTCCACGTCAGCAGGTACACTAGCCACAGGCTTGGGCCCAGGAGCTGTGTAGTCACAGACTGTAATTTATACACTCAGGTAATAGGAGGCACAGGGGTTGACATGCCATGCTTTTCTTCCAGCAACGGCAAAGTAAAAACTAATGTAAGAAGCTACATTCATTCAACATTCAGGCTGAAAATGAAAATATTCAAAAAAAGAAGAAACTAAAAGGTTAAGTTATTCAGAAGCAGTAACTCACAACTGCACATACTGTGGGCAGCTGAGCATGCACCTTATCTGGGGAACACTAGCTGTACGGATCAGTTAACTTTATTATACAACCTCTACTTTTTATTATTTCCTGATCTGGTGTTCAATTTTACAACCTTAATGCAAGTACTTCGTTAATAAAGCATTACTTATAAAATTTGACCACATCACTTAACCTTTACACAGAAACAAAGATGTCAAAACAAGTTAAGGCCAATGACTAAGGGTATTATTTTTACCCTTGGGAAATGAATTGAGCTTTCTTCTTCACCGGTCTTTCAAAATGCATCATTAAATCAATGTAACACAACAAGTTGCTATCTTTACCTTCTGTAAAGGTACACGTGCTCTTCAGGTTTCAGTAACATGCTTACACTAAACAAGAGCTTTATGTTTTCATTAAATACATTTAAAACTCAAGGTTATGGTATTAGATGAAGCTATTAGCACACAATCCAGCGAATAGCTATTTGCTTCTGAAGAGTTTAAACACTTTATCTGGAAAAGTTAATGAGGTAATTATAATGTTGTTATTAATGAAGATTAGAGATGGATTTAAATAGCATTTGGAAAATAAACCAGACAATTAAACAGGCTCTCAGAACTGTGTAAACTCCTTAGGGTCTGGGGAAAAAACTCTCAGAATACCTATACTAAGAAGGACATTTGGGAAACACTTAGTTCTTAATGCCATAGAACTCCAGACAGCAGAAATTATCTTCATGTCAACATCAACACTGGGGATTGTAAGCACTGTGATGCTTAATGCTGACCAGCTGTGCTTGAAGTTTTGTTTTTAAAGTCCTCTCAAGATGTCTTTAACTCCAGTACCTTCCATATTAAGCATACTTTGCTAATGATTGGGTAGTAGAAATGTTATTAATGTTTGAACTGACGTAACTATCAGGGTAGTTAAATCAGTAACACAATTTTACATGGAGGAGAAGGATGTGGCTGCAAATGAAAGAGTCATTCATAGATGAATTTTTATATTTCATCCCATGTAATACTGCAGAAAATGGAAGAAAGCATGGGTACTGGAAAAACCTAAGTGAGGCCAGAGAGGTTTTCCAGAGCAGGAGCGGGCAGGAAAGGCACTGCAGGACTGCATGTTCCCTCGTTTGCCATGAGGGCAGCGTAAAACTCACTGTTTGTTGACACACTTTCCCTAGCATTTTTGGAGGGCTCACAGCTTGGCAACTGTGTGAATTCGCTTTACCTGACTACAAAGGTGAAGTACTGAAAATTGGAGCCCAGCCACTATTAGCTCTTCTGCAGTTTCTGAGAGAAAAATACTGCTGTTTCTCAGACCCTGAGTATGTGGATCACCTGAGAGAGGTGCACCTCTCTTAACCCTTCAGAGGGGTGACCACACACATGGCTCAGAATGCCAGTTACATTCCTTAAATTAGGAGATCTGACTGCTGTCCAAAGAGCATATGAAAATGAGATGCATGACTAAGAAAATATTGATCAAAATGGATGTTAAGCAGACTATTATGACTCAAACAGTGCTATTTCTTAGTAGAACACATGGACTAGTTTGATCCTTAGTTTTAAATAGTCCATGTCTTCAAGCCTGTGCGCATAACAACATCAAACTTAGGGAAAGATAGTAGAGGCCAGACAAAAACTTGCAGTCTAGGAGAGTGGAGTATTTAAAGGAAAGTGTGGAATTTTTTATTTACAGGTCTTTGTTATGTGGAAAACCTGAAACACGGCTCAACAGCAAGTTTTGTTGTGGAGTTCCTAGATGAGGGAAGGGAAGGAAACCATCTGACAGCACGTAAGGAGAAATGTGTGTATATTGCAAAACCAAATGTTTTTAATAAAAAGTGACCTGTCCCAGTCACTACTTACTGTACGCAGTGAAGTATTTTTGCTCCAAAACTTATTAAAAAAACTAATTAAAATGCATTTTTAGACTTGGTGTCTATACAAATGAAAATCAGACATAATGCTGGGATACAAAGAACACATATTCAAAGAATTGTACTTAAGAGTAGGGAGGTAATAAATCATGTATCCACATGACAGCTGAGGCCTCACTTAGGATATCCTTTGACCTTCTCACTGTGAAGATGAGAGAGCAGCAAAGATGAAGAACATTAAGAAAGCTGCAAGATATAAGGAACAAGATGGAAAGGACATGTAGTTTAAACAAAATACAAAACTTTTAAGAAGTTTTTGAGAAACAAGATGAAAGAGAGAGACTTGATTGTGGTTGTTCATGGAAAATGTTCACATAAAATACAACAAATTTAGATTAGATGTAAGGACAAATCTCTAAATAAGAGTTATGCATCAATGGAGAAGTCTGCCAAGAGAAACTTCTGGGATATCAGAAGAGGAAATACTTAAAGGGAGATTAGATAGTATCCTCAAAATAGTGCAGCAGATAAACCTGTAAAATATGTAAAAGACTCGAGTGGACACGTTCTTTTAGTCTATACTTTGGAGTCTTTGTTTAGGACTTATAAAAATTCCTTTGCATTATTGGGCTTGTGAGAGTAGGAAAGATCCAGTTCTGCAAAGTCTTAAGCATTGTAAAATTCCCTAGCTATGCAAGTAGCCTCTCTGAATTCAGTTATTTTAACTTAGTTCATATTATTACATATATATAATGTAGAGTGACCAGAAATACTCAGAAGGTTATCCTCCCTAGCTGTCTGAAAATTATTTTGACAGCAAGCAAAGGATTATAGCTGAAGACCAGCAGATAGGAAATAACAGAGGTAAATTTTCATCTAATCTGAAGAAAATGTCTCCTCCATTCTTCCACTGTCTCCTGCTACCCAAGGCTTGCTACTGAGTGACAATTGAACCTCCTTAAACTGGAGCCTTCTTCCCAAGGATTTCATTACTCTTACCCATAAATACTCTTCTGATGTAGATTTAAATGTTGCTAAATAGCAAGTTCAGGAGACCCATAGGAAAGAAGAGGGGGAGGCTTTATCATGCCAGACCACTCCATCGTTATTCTGCTCTTTTGGCCCTGCCACACAGCATCTACACTGCCAGTCACAAACCCAAGGCAAAGGGAAACCATCACCCTGCCAAGCTACTTGCTCCCTCAGCAGCATTTAACTCCTGGTGTAGTATGCTGGGATGTGGAGGAGTTAAGCTTAAACTCACTTGTCAAGTCAGCTCTCAGGTATGTGTGTTGCATGTAGCACAACAATCAGCTCTGTGTTCGTGGAGGCCACCTTACCCTATAGCAGCATCTTCTGTAATCACACTCCTGCTCTAGCAAACATCTTCCCAGCTCCATCATACAGCTGCCTCCACTCCTGAGCTATAGGCTGTTGCTGTGCTTGAAATCAGCACTTCCAGGCCTTGGTTTAGCTCAGCTATTTTAGGCATCTGCTTTAGGAATTATACCCTTTAAGTGCCTATTTTTCTCTGGGGACTGCAAAGTGAATATTGATCGTTGGCTCATACACTTTGTCAGCTGATTTCCACCTCTAGATATTTATTTTTCTGTAAAATTCAGTATCACCTTACCAACTACTACAAGTAGTCAGACAGTAGGAAAGTAGCAAATCTGTCACTGGAGGAATAGAACCAAATCACCAAATAACCTCTAACTAGTCATCTTCACCTCCAGAATCCCTGGAGCCTTTATGTGCAATAAAGAAAGTTTAGCTACTTTTTCTTTTGACTAAATATAATCACATTTATAAATATTTAGTGGATAGGAGCTGGCTGGTTATCTTACTTTTTAGCTTTTTAAATATTTTTTTGTTTAACTTCACAGGAGTGCTATGACTCTTAACTCTTCTTAGTAGAGAAAAGCAAAAAGGTAGAATATTTTCTTGTCTTTTTCAAAACCCTCCTGAAACACACTGCACTCTTTTTAAGAAGTAGGAAACTAACAGGTCTGAGAATGTTGTTTCAGACCCCCAGTCTGACTGATTCCAAAAGGAATTAGAGCTGCATGAATAATTTAAAAGAATTTCTCAGTTAAAAAATCTTCAGTCTACTGCACAAACATGTTGGCCCAATCCATGTTAATCACAGAGGTGGGAATAAACGCTCAATTAATGATAGATACATAAAAAGAAGTTTAATTAAATCTAACTATTAAGAAACTTAGTCTGTGAGCTGATCTGTAGTAGGAAAATTTAGTCACTGTCCTTGGGGTTCCATTATTCTGGCAAAAACATCTACCTTTTTTTCTTTCCTATTTCCTCTATTGCTTAAACACCTCCTGTTACTCTCTCTTCCAGCAATATTCAAGGTGTAATTGAAGGAAGAAGTGAACAAAATTGTTCAGCCCCTTATGGAAAACACTGCAGTATATTTTTAATGAATTTGAAATATTACCAGTTGTATCTAAAAATTGAAGGCAGTTCTATTTTGTTTTCAATACAGGAGTTTTGAGTTTAAAACAGTGTTAGAATGACAGACTTCATGGAATCCAAAACAAATTGAGCTTGTAGGTCAAGGAAAATGGGAGATTTTAAAGAAGTATCTGGTTTTTGTAGCTTAGAGATGCCAGAATAACTTAAAATGCTTAGAAATTTCTGTGCGCAAGGCCAAGAAGTGAAGATAACTTTCATTCCCTGAAAATTTCACCTTTTTATGTCAAAATATAAGCTTTCTGCATGCTTTGTCTTCAAACTTGATTAAAAAAAACTAACAGGACCTGTTGTGACTTGAAACATAGACTCCAAAGAGAAACATCCAAATTTACATAAAAACTTTTAAATACTGATTTCATTTTGCATAAAAAATAATTTATTCCACTGTTGAAGTAATTAAATGTACTTCAGTTAACACACTACAAAATGAAAATGAGTAACACTTGCCCTTCTTTAAGAAGCTGTGTTTCAAAGGCCTCTCTCCTCCTATTCAAAAGGCAGGTGCTTGAAGATGACTTGCATTTTAAAAAAGGAAAAAAAAATTACTCATTCTTCATTTATATGGTGTTGAAAGTCTGAAATAGTATCTTTGTTAGTATCCTTCCTATGACATTTTCATCTGTCATAGGCTTAGAAGAAGCTACTTGGTACTTAGGCCAGCACCTATAGATTTATATAGGAAACGCTACTATTTGGGGTCATTCAATAAGGAAGAAATGATACTTTGATATTGGAAACAAGGTGTTTTAGAGCAGACAGGGAGTTAAAGCTTTAGCTGTTTATGTTTATTGAGTGCTACTACTTATAATAATTTCATAAAGTTTGCAATATTATCAGTTATCCTAATTGAAGTTCCAGTTCAGTTAAATCTGCTCTGTGCATGGCATTTTCTTCAATCATCCCAATCACTTTCTACCTCTTTACTTGAACAACTGCATGTAAGGGCCATGTCCAACAAAAGCCACAGCAGACTTCTAAACAGTCAAAATCAGCAGAAGAGTCACTCACGAGCATTGAATACATGAGCTTTTATCAGGATTATTCAAGAAAATTATACATCAGTTCATGTTCAGACCACAAGAAAACTTTTCACCTTACTGTGGTCTCTCCCAGGCCTGTAATATCTCCCACACTTCCAGGAAGGGATGCCCTTCTCCTCTTCAACCCTTTCCCAGTAAAAAGAGTATAACAGTATGTAGCTTTCTCGTGGGCAGCCTCAGTACAACAGCTCAAATGGTTTCAGCAGCTGATGTGCTCTCTCAGCAGCTGGAGCTGCTGTTTGTCTGCATGGGTGGGTGTCGGAGAACAGGTGTGGGCTGTGGACAGCCTCGACCATGGTGAGTCACAGCTGTGCTGAACCAGGTGTTTCTGCTAAAGACCAGAGACCAGCTGACCCTCTGGCAGGTAACTTACAAGGGAGAGGACAGGACCAGACTGGACCCCAGACCACTATGAAAGCAAGCAGGACTGAAGCAGCTTTGGGTGATAGCAGCCTCCTTTGTAGCCCTGGACTGAGAATAAGTTTTTTGTTTACTGTCAGATGGTGCCCTATGTGAGGATCATGACTGTGGACCTGAGAGTAGTCTTGTGTCCATTGTCAGGTGGGGATGTGTATAGAGGCTTAAGATTCTTACTGATCCTAGGTGGAAAGGCAGCTCCTTACCTTTTTATATATCTGCAGCATATTTCTGGTTTGCCAGCAACAGGAACGCCCAGTCACCCATTCCTGCTGGGTGGGACGGCTGGTGCATGGGGTGGCCCCTGCTGTTTGTTTGTTGACAGGTTACTGAGCTGTTTGGAAAGGAGGTGATACTGCTGACATTGGTTTCACTTCTGCAGCATTCAGCTGGCACATTTGTGATAGGTTATGGCTTCCTGTAGAGCCTAAAAAAAACCTGTCTAAAATTTAAAAAATTAGCCAGAGGAGCACTTTTTTTTTGGTGTCTACAGCATATGAAAAACAGCAGCAATGGGGAAATTCTGCACTAGAACAACAGACTGCACAATGGCTTTTTAAAAAAGTTATATGGATTAACCTGAAAATGCTTTCCAGTATTCATTGTACTTATACATTAAATGGTTCCTTGGCTCAACCCATCTTGTCATATTTTCTCCCAAGGTATGGAAGTTATAGACTATTTAGCTCAAGGACTGTTCAGGCTCAAGGTTTATCCCTGGGCAATACTTTCAGGAAAGCTGGGAGAAGGTAGGACTTTCTCTGTTTTCAGAGAATGGTGGTGCTAACATGCAGGAAAAAGAAGTGCGTTATACTGTTTTATAGTTACTCATGTAAAGAAGACAGCTTGTGAGATGTACTTCCCCTGTTAAAACCCAGGGGAGATGTTTCAGGTGGTAAACTGTGATCATCCACAGTGCACACTTCCCTGAGGTCCATGTGTTCCTGCAGTAGGTTGTGCATATATTTACAAACTGTATTTCTGATTCTTTTTCTTTCTTGTAAGTATGAGATAGATGATACATGTGACAAGCCAGCTCATTAACATGATAGCAAGATGCCCAGCGATACTACAGTTTTAAGACACGGTTGACAGTAAGGCGCTAGTAAGTAGGTAACAAAGCTAATAATGTTCTGCTTCCCTTTATTTTGGACAGTGAAGACTTTGGAGCTAGTTAGGAATTTTTCGGTTTTTTTTTCTTCTTTCTGGTTTCTGTGGTATGAAGTATGTGTCACTTGGAATTCTCCTTCAGAAACACGTCAGCTAAAGGTTTCTTCTATTTCCAGCAAACAAGAAGATAATTGAAACCCTTCCTGAGTTACAGCTATGTTTTCTGCTGGAGAGACTGACAGATCCAGCAAAACAGAACACTGAAATGCAGAAGGATATTTGCTGTGTTATTCCCTTCATATTTTAACATATACAGCAATTCCCTGGACCAGCCTACACGTCCTAAAAGACAAATAGCAAGATGTACCTGAAAAACAGGCAGGAGCAGAAACTTCTCTCTTTTTCTGCAGCCTGTGAAAGTGCCAAACCCATCAGTCTACAATACAGCACACCAGCCTAGCTGCTGAGGAGCAAGGAGGTATGCAGATCCAATGGCCATTCACCAGCTGGTTTCTCTGCTGAAAGTCATTACAGCCACCTGCCAGTTGTAGCAGCAGCTTTGTTTGTGCCAGGAACACCTGCCTAGGATGAGTGGTGTGGTTATCCCTGCTGTGGAGATTGCCTGGCTTTCCAACTGTTTCTCTGAGAATCTGGGTCTTCTCTTCTTAGTCTCTTTATGGTGGAACCTTCATTTCCCCATGTTATCTGCACTGAAGCTTACCCCAGAGACCAGGTGAACATAACTTAAAGGCCACTTGTGAGACTTGGCAACTGCAGAAATCTGATATGATAGTAGGGTAAAATAGGTTTTTGTCTGATGTGATGGAATGCTCAGACTGTGCTGGTAGCAACTAGCTGGGCTGGATTTTTTTCTTCATCGCTAATGGAAATGTTTATATTTCTAAGAAACAAAATTCCACTAAAAAAAAAAATCATTGAAAAGTGTTTTCCAGACTCCTGACAGACTCTTCTATCAAAGGAAAAAGCCAGCTGCTGGGTAGGGAATACAGAACTGTCAAATCTCTATCCATGCTATGCCCATTGCATGCTCCTCTGAAAAGGAATATGTTGGCAAGCAGCAGCACAAATTTGCTGCCCCTTGGGGTGCCCAGCAGAGAGCAGGGCAGCCAGAACAGCAGTGCTGTGCTGAACAGGAGAGGGACTCTGTGGGAGCTGGCACGGTATGGCTGAGCTCAGCAAGGAGCTTCCACAGCCTGTCCTTGGATGTAGGATGCATCTCTTACGTGATTGGACACGTATATTTTTTGAAGGGTTGGACATATAAACTTTAAACTGATACAAATTATGAAAATTCTGCCTTTGAGTTCTCTACCAAGATCATACACAGGCTATCCTAAGTACAGGTAAGATTTCTGTGACTGCAACACACAAAATACTGATTACTGTATTTTACGTGATTATAAAAGTGCACTTTTTCCCCCCCATTTTCATATTGAAAAAGAAAGATCATCTGAGCATCAGATTCTTTTCTGTCTTACACTGGAATTATGTTGAAATATGCATGCACAAGTAAAGCATCATTAGTCAATTCTTTAAGCTCCATTGAGCTCTTTGCAAAATGATTCAAGATTTTGTAGTGCTTCTTTTAAGTTTATCCTGAAGAAACTCTCATGATATAAAAATAAGGAAAAAGAATATTGCCAAATTACTTGGATATTTTTACAGTAATAAAGACTGTACTCTGCTATGGGCTAGGAAGACAAGAGATGTATCTTTCACAGTCTCAGACTAAACACTGAGTCAATCTTTTTGGCTTCTGTTTAAAAACGCTAATTGATTGGAAGAGAAAGATGGAAAGAAAAGACTTCATAATTTAACAGACCAGTGTAAAAACAGCTATCGCCTTTTGATTATGAATATAGCACTTGCGTTTTCTAAATGTATGTTCTTTTTTCCATAAGTTGTGTTACTAAATGCATAGCATAACATCTGTGTAGAGATGTGAGTGGATAATACACTAGGAGCAAAATTGAAAACATAACATAAAAAGTAAAAGAGGGAGACAAGCCTGTACATAATTTATGTCCTCAAAAATGTATTCCAAATTCTTTTCATTTTGTTTTTTCATAAAATAGAAGGGGGGAGAGAATGGCAAATTTTCTTTACATTTTCTTCCAAAAGTAAGAAAATAGTTGGAGATTTTTCTGACTGTAATGAAGCAACTTTATTGGGTGGTGCAAGTAGAGAAGGGAAGCATCAGCTGTTTTTAAGAAACTTTTTGCTCTCAGTTCAGACAGTGTCTGAACACTTATAAAGCCACTTCCTGACAGGACACATTTAGCCAGCAAAAAACTCTGTGGGAATCACCCAATCACTAACGTGACAGTTGTACCTCTGCACAACAGAAGCAAGACAGAGTGTTTTGCATCATGTGCAAGTGCAGAAACATCATTTCTGTATTTTAGAATTACAGGCCAATAATCATGGACCTCATTAGAGTGAATGAGAGAGATGAAATAGTCCTTGGCACCAGTTAATGCAGTCTCAGGACTAGGATTTAATTCTCATGATTGGTCTTTGCAGTCCAGTTTTCAGTCCTGTAGGATCACACATTTGGTACATATGAAGCAGAGGTGCTCTTTTGGGGATGTCTACCTTTAACCAAGATGGCTCAGGTGTGCAAGGTGTGCACCAAGAACATCAAGCTGAGCTTCTCAGTTACTAGGTATTTTTGGTGGATTCTGCAATCTGTGAGTTTGATAATGTCATAATGCCTTCATGTCTGCACACTGGTTAGCTAGATATTCTTGCTGAAACAGCTCCAAGTGACAAGCTGTCATCATTATGACTTCAATACATACTGTTTCCAGCCTGTCCTTTGAAGTATCCCCTTTTTATCGACCTGGTGGTTCATAGGTCACACTTTCAAACATGCATCAGGTGTTTAATAATACATCATCCTACATGTACACTTTGGAAAGCAGCATGGTTCCCATGGAGTGCAACTGCAGAATTCTGGTCTCCCACTAACACAATAGCCTGGGGTGTAATATTAGAGCTTAATTTGTTTTACATATGGAGGACTTTATAAATGTACCATACATATTTCCATGCTGTGGCTTGATTTTATGGAAAGACTGCAGAACTAGATGATAAAAAAATACAACAGAGTTCCTGAGAAATTCACTATAAACTGAATGTTGGAAAAAAGCCTTTATGTATACAAGAGCACCAATAATGCTCACAGAGTGACTGTAGGGGCATGGAAATCATATAGAAACAAGAGAAAAAGCTGCCTATGTTAACTCCCAGGAGCAGAAACACTGCATTTTATCATGAAAAACAAGAGTCATTTCAGTATGCTGTGCATTAGACAGCACAGTAATAGACCATGGTCATTGAGATGCCACTGAAAGAAGTTGTTTCCATCGAGTGCTGGTTCACCTTCACTGCACCTCTTTGCCTACTGTTCTGCCATCTTCAAGTCCAGTAATGAAATCTCATAAAACAGAGCAGACACCATCTCAGACTACAGTGCATGGAACAGTCTCATGCTACCTGTGAACAGTCACTGGCATCTATGGACTACCCATACAGAAACATGCTGCTCCCCCAGCCTCCCGTCATGTAGAGCTACTTTAGAGGTCTTTAAACGTGTTAATGGTAGTACTTCCTAACTGTCCACTTGTTAGTACTTTAATTTCTCCACTAAATTACTTCACAGACTACACATATGTTATTGGAATTTACACCTTGGTGGAAAGCATGCCTGGGGAGGCCAAGAGAAGCCATTTATTTACACTTGCTTTCCACTGCAATCAGCCTGCTCTTTCCTCATTTTGTCTCAAACTTCTCCTCTTTACCTACTGTAATTTTCTGTTTCTCTCACCTGTTTACACTCAGAAGGACAAAGTCCACAATGATATTAAATTGCCCCACCCCATTTAATGTTGCAAGTGGCTGAAGAAAGAACCTTTCTCTCGGACTCAGCTGTATTTATTTTTCTCCAGCTGCAGCAGCAGTAACACTGTCTCTCTCAGATTTATTTCCCACCTCCCTGGCTGCCCTGGAAAGCTGTGCCCCTCTCAGTCACAGCCAGAATGATGCTTGGCTTCTTTGGGAGGATGGCAGTGTGGTTACAGGTGGTGAGGCAGCAGAAGATAACTGAACTTCCAAAGGTCATGAGTGAAGCCCCAGGCAGCAGCTTGGAGAGGGACTGGATCACATGAAACCTCACTCCTCTTCCACAGCGACTGCCCTTTCCCTTATTTCTTCTCACAGATGGGACCTAGGACCTCCATGCTGCCCCCGCACATTAAAAACAAGCTCTGCACCTCAAGTTTGCCTCCCTCATGTCTCCATGGGACAATTATTCGTGGTTTTCTGAAATGTTTTCAGGTGGATCATTATTTTATTCCAAATATTTTATTCCACTATTGTGGAAAGCAGAACATGTATATTGCTATTAAATGTTTTGTTTTGTTTTCCAGGAGACCTCACTCACTTTACATGCTTCTAATTAATCTTAGAGATGCTAACAGGAATATCCCTGGCCTTGCAACAACATCCATCTCTCAGCAGACCAGCCGCCTCTTTTCACTTGGAGTATGTGTCTCTCACNTCCTCTTTACCTACTGTAATTTTCTGTTTCTCTCACCTGTTTACACTCAGAAGGACAAAGTCCACAATGATATTAAATTGCCCCACCCCATTTAATGTTGCAAGTGGCTGAAGAAAGGACTTTTCTCTCGGACTTGGCTGTATTTATTTTTCACCACCTGCAGCAGCAGTAACACTGTCTCTCTCAGATTTATTTCCCACCTCCCTGGCTGCCCTGGAAAGCTGTGCCCCTCTCAGTCACAGCCAGAATGATGCTTGGCTTCTTTGGGAGGATGGCAGTGTGGTTACAGGTGGTGAGGCAGCAGAAGATAACTGAACTTCCAAAGGTCATGAGTGAAGCCCCAGGCAGCAGCTTGGAGAGGGACTGGATCACATGAAACCTCACTCCTCTTCCACAGCGACTGCCCTTTCCCTTATTTCTTCTCACAGATGGGACCGAGGACCTCCATGCTGCCCCCACACATTAAAAACAAGCTTTGCACCTGAAGTTTGCATCCCTCGTGTCTCCATGGGGCAGTTATTCATCGTTTTCTGAAATGTTTTTAGGTGGATCAATATTTTATTCCAAATATTTTATTCCACTATTGTGGAAAGCAGAACATGTATATTGCTATTAAATGTTTTGTTTTGTTTTCCAGGAGACCTCACTCACTTTACATGCTTCTAATTAATCTTAGAGATGCTAACAGGAACATCCCTGGCCTTGCAACAACATCCATCTCTCAGCAGACCAGCCGCCTCTTTTCACTTGGAGTATGTGTCTCTCACTGCCATTTTCAGAGTGTCATTGCTGCCAAACTTTGGGCTTGTAAACATCACTCTGATTTTCCCTGTCTCCACAATTTCTTTGTTACTTATAAGTATTATTGCAAGTTTTTCCTCTCATACAGAACACCACGAATTGGTCTTAGTAATGCTGGATTAAACTTTTCAGCAAACGTGAATTATAAACCTTCCTGTACATAAGAAGTTAGCTGTAGTTCTAGTCAGGTTTTCCACATGGACATCTCTTAAAATGTATTTTTAAGCTAATGTGGTGTTTGTTTCATATGGTTTTGGGATGAGAGTTTTCATCTGATACCTTCATGCTTTGTACCATACAGTAATTCACTTGGGCTACATTTGCTTTAGGGAGTCAAACCATCCATTTCCACTCTTGTCCTTCTGACTGAGTGATTTGCCAGATGTGACAAGGAGAACCCTAAAATGTGTAACTAGCCTGAAAGAATTAGGTGATCCATTTCTGGTGTAATCTCTCTTTCTATTATTCTGCAGTATTTCAAACATGGCATAAAACAGACCAAAACCCACTCCATTTCTATTTGCAAAGCTTTTATGTCATCCCTAAAACTGTCCACAACACCTTTGATCCCTTGGAAGCTACTTTCCACTCAGGAAATAAAACTATCAACCTCAAGAGGAACAGGTGTGCAAAATACAATTGATGGGTTTGGAAATCCCACGCGTAAGGAAGGAGAGCAGCAGCAAAACACAACAATGACAAGGAAGATAGCAAAGCCAAATTTGAGTAGCTAGTGAGGTTTTTCAAGGCCCTGATCCAACACAAGTCTGCAGCTCTGCCATGAAGAGACAGTACCTCCCTTGTGCTTACCTGCCACCAGAACTAGAGCCCAAATGGCCTTGCAGTGGGACAAGTCAGGGAAGCGTTTGATCTGCAAGACAATGTTCCTGGATGAATTTGCTTCAGAAATAACTGTTTCTTGACCTTCCCTCACCCTGGGGCACCACATGTGGTGCCATCAAAAGAGATGAAGTAGAAACAAGGATTGTGCACCCTCCTTTGGTAGCTGTGTGGATTTATCCTAATGTAAGTGATGGCACGAACCAGTAAATGGCCTGAATTTTTTGAAATTACTTCCCTTCTTTGTAAACTTTGGTACAAGACAGAGAAGGGAAAGGCAGGTAAACATACACATAATTCTGGATACACATACATAACATTGTATTTATGTTATAGACCTCAAAAATCCAGATATTTTAATTTTATAATACTCCATCCTTAACTCATCCTAATCCTGAAACATAGGTACCAACCTTCAACTCAAAATTCCTTTTTCACCCTCTCAAGTTGTGCAGCTACTGTAATCTCCTTAGACTCAGTTTACCATAATGAATTTTACATAATACAAAACTTTTTTTCTCTTGCTTTTCTTTAGCCTTAGTGTCAGTAAATAAATTACAACTAAGAGTGAAGACATAACTTAAGATCTCAAAATATTACTTTCATACTCTTCTCATACAAATGATTCTGAAGTCAATAGCAAACCTCAGTCTTGCTTGTGGGACCCACTTCTACTGGTGTGTACCCACGCTTGCAGGAGGAGTGGATAGCTGCAGAGACACCCCAGTGCGTAGCAGCAGCCAGGCAGGGAAGCTGCCTCAGGCACCAGAAGCAGTGTCAGTGTGTCCTTCTCCTCAGACAAACTAGCACACCAAGCAAGAAGACTGTGAGCAACAGGAGCAGAGCTGTATCCCAGCCTGTGCAGCTTCTCGTGCAACACTCTCTATGGGCAGGAACCCTGACATCTAAGTTCACCTTTCGCGTGCATCCTACCAGTTTAAGACATCCAGATGGCTTAACTTGGCCACTCAGTTCCCAATATTTTGACACATTTTACATCATCCATAAATTTTATTCACACTGCTATTATATTTACTTTTTCAGTAATTAAAAAAAAATCATTTCATAGTCTTGACCTGTAACTTATCTCTGCAAAATCCTACTTGAAATATTTCTATTCAATGATAAATCTTCCATGACATCACTTTGATATATACCAGCTACCAAGTGTCTAAATCCATTTAATTTACTCTTAATCAATATCAGATAGTGTTGACTTCTAATCACAATGACATGCAGTTCAGGGCTTTATGAAAGGCAGTTTCTATGGTATGCAAACAACTGCTTTAATGAAGCAAACTTATCTCGTCAGAGGAATGAAACCAGATACACAAGCCATAAAGGCTGGTTGGCTCATATTCCCATCTTTTGAATTGTAAATAATTAAATCCCATATCAGCATTTTGAAGTTCACCCTGCTGCCTAGGACTGACGTCACCCTGGTTGGTCTAAAAGCTTCAGTTATTCTGCCTGCCCTTTTCAGCTACTTGAGTTACCTTAACATGCACCCTCCTGCCTGGAGCCTCTTTGCCATCAGATAGATAACTCAGGGGTTTTATTTAAATCATATGATATTAATAGATTCATCCAGTTACAAAGAAAAGCATGGGTTTTTCCATATTCTCCACAAAATCTTTTCCTGAAGAGCTGTTTGATTAATTGAAGTAGCATCATGGAAGGCAGAAGTGGCGATGGCTCTAGGATGTACAAAAATTCTAATGTAGTATGAATATTCAAAATCCTAGCCACAGAAATATTTTATGCAAGATACAGTGTTATAAGTGTTAATACCTGGTTTTGCATATAGCCTCACTCTACTTCAAAATAGATGAAATATAAATACTGTAAAGTATATGATATACAAACATTGACAACAAAACAAAATCTTTTTTCTAAGTTGTTTTTGCCATAACCACAAAAGTACAATTATGCAAAAAGTCTAAATTCCAGCTTAACATACTAGAGGGCACAAGCAAAAGAGAAGAAGCTCTTAGAGTGACAGACAGAAAGTTAATTCTTCCCATCTGTAGGCATGCAACTCTACAGCAGTGTCAGAAAACAATTCATGATGCTAGCACCTTGTTTTCAGCTGCTAAACACCAAGTCCATTTAGTCTACCTGACCTCCAGTTATGTCGGATGCATTCAGCTTTCTTTGGAAAGATCTTCTGTACATTTTTCTTTAAGGGCAATGGAAGCCTAAGAAGAAAAAGTTCAAAACATCTGATATATGTTCCTGTCATTTGATTTTCACTGAAGAGAGATGCAATGGTTAAAATTTAGCCACATCATATTTTGGTATCAGCCGTAGCATTTTGAATTAACTGCAGCCTATTCAAAATCTGGTATTTTCAATTAACTGGAGCTTATTCACATCTGGCAAGCTAGCAAACAGAGCGGGAGAGCGTTACAGCAGCTTAGCGGAAGCCTGCCATGAGTACACATTTGGACAGCCTGGGAGAGCATCCGTGTCATTCTGGGAATGTTCCTGGAATTGTAAAAGGAAAACATCAAAGACATTACTGATTTAAAACTGCCTCCAAGAGTGCAATCTGTAGTGACAGGAAATGGAAAAATTAGCCTCAAAGGGACTGTGAAAAAAGAGCTAGTCCAGCATGATAGTGGGTTACACATATAAAGCTTACATTTTGCCAAAAACACTCACAAAAGCAAAATAATATGCTTTTTTTTGGCTGAAACTCAGAAATAAGTCTTCAGGGCAGCTCAGAAAATGCAGGAACCAAACCAAGTTTGGAAGGGACAGCTCAGAAAGGAAGCCTTGTCATCTGCATGGTACATCTAATATTTTAAAAGGCTACTGTAACCTAGATACCAGCATTTAAAAAACAACAAAAGACTAACAAGGTCTGAAGATGGAACCCTGAAGAGCTATGAGAAGAAAGAAAGGTTGAGCAGAATAACTGCCGGTGAGCTCTGCCCCAGACTACTCCAAACATGCCAAAGTAATACTCGTGGTAACCCAGCAGTGCCTTTTTGAAGCTGACATTGCCTCGGTGTGATTGATGGAATCAAAAGCTTCCAATAAACACAGGGGAAGAATAAGGACACAAGTTTGATCCCAGGATAGGCTGAGGACTGTTATAGTCCATGGTATTACTATGCATGGTTCCATGCCTAAGGCACAAATGCAAATTCTCATGGAGTGTATGTTATTAAGGTTTAATCGGAAGAATTAATTGACAGAGGGTTTTGCAGTAGGAAAATCTATTTATAGGATGTGTTTTTGTAAACCATGAAAACAGACCTGTAAGTTCCTTTAGCAGTTTTTAAGCTGAACAACCTAGCTGCTAAAATGTGTTTTGGGGAAACTGTTCAAGTGTTCAGGGACAATATACAGAGTAAATTTTGTGTTACAGTCTGAATCCAATCACTACACAGAGCCCTGTACAAGAACTTCAGTACAACATATGTTGTTTACTCTTTAGCATGAAATTAGCATGAATTGATCCATGAAAATTAATTTCCTATACGGAAGACAGGACATTGGTTACATTCCAATTTAGCTTAGTTGCACACTTCTGGGGCATTCCCCTTTGTCCTAGGCCAACCAGAGATCAATCTGAAAAAGTTGAAAGAGACACTACACTAAATTACATGTGCTTCACTGAACTCTTCCAGCCTCCAAGGATAGTGAGAATGGTGCAAAAGAGCTGTAGTAAAGCTGAACTTTTGATCTACCAGTCCTTGCTGATTCGCATGATCTATTCCTATAGAAACTAAATATGTATACACAGCCAATTCTTGTATTCCTGTTATGTTTTGGAAGTATCCATATGGAAAGCAACAGCCAAGAGTTTTGGAATAAAACTGATTTTCATGTATATTTCCTTGTGACATAGGCACTTATTTTTACAGCTCACCAAACAAAATGTAGGTCCGGGGCATTTTTGGCTATGTCTTGGATTTGTCAGCCAAATTTATAATCACTCTTAGGTTTCCCATGTGTCCAAAAGATCACTCCAAACAGCTGCAGTATTTGGCCCAGGGGGCCTCTATGGGGGTAACCACATCAAGAAACTCTGAGGAAGAAAAAGAGCGTATGCTACAGGATGGTGGTGGATGAGGAGTAAGTGTGCATTTGGGACACAGACAGTCTGGAAAAGCCAAAGGGATCGTTCTTACTTCCTGCTGAGAGTCAGTCTGTGCCAATGATCAGGGCAAACGCAGTCACAGTCTGAATGGCAGAGGGGGAAGGTGGGCTGTGTTAAGGGACATAGGACACTGGACCACATCTTGAATGTAATTCCACTTGGAAAATCCAAGGCAGCCAAGGAAGGAACATGAATTAGAAACACTCAATGCATGTGTGACTACTAAATGGCCTAGGTAGACAGCTTGCATATTTAAAGAAATAAATCTGGACAAAGCCAAATCTTTGCACATGTGCTGAGCAACGTTGGCAAATTTCTTCATTATTTAAATCTCTTGAGCAAATGGGTACATAACAATGTCTCTAGTCATAAAAATGTAAGAGGACGAAAGAGATAATACTAAAAGAAAGACAAAATTCCCTAGTTTCCACCAGCAAATCTGCATCTATAATCACAATGTCTTTTTTGATTTCCTGAAGCAAGAAAAGAAAACCAGAAGTTACTGGGAGGAAATTGTACAATAGATATGCTTTTCAACAACATTGCCCTTGCAATTGCCATGGCAGAGATGTTATACTTTGCATTAAAAAAAAACCCCTTTTTCTCACAGTACAAATAATACAAAACTCTAGGCCACACTGCAAACAAAACTAACCATATTTTGGTCTGAGTTGTGTTAAGTCAGGTTTTTTTCTAGTCAAACTTATTGACAGTAAAGTCCAAGTTTGCTAATTGTTTCAGGCAATCTTCTTAAGATTAGCTGCTGTGTTTTACCTATTATTCACCTAAACCAAGTGTAGATATCAATTCCCTGACCTTTTTTAAAAAGTTTGTACATTACTCTAATTTGATTACCCAATGCCATTTTTTCCTCCCTGGTGGGGAGTTTTTTACAGTGTTGGGGCATTTAACATTGAATTACACAGAAAGTATTGCTTGAACATGATATTGTACTAGATCTTCAGACAATGAAAACATTATGAAACCTTTATAGGCATCATTCCCAACAGAAAATATTTTCCATATTAAATGTTGCCATATTTTTACTCCGAAGTCCAATCAGTGTTGTTAAAAAAGTAAATATAATATATTTTCCAAACAGTTGATGAAAAAGAAAGGACAGGTTGTTACACATACAAGACTCCAAAGAAAAGACATAAATCATTTGATTATTATTCCCAATACTGTACATAGAAAAATGTTCCCCCACCACAAAATTGAGAGGAAATCAATTCAGCTGGGGAGAACTTCTGAGATCACAAGGGCCAAAGATACTAAAAACAGACAGAGACATGAGCAGGTATAATTAGTACATAAATATTGGTATATTGCCATTTCTAGACCAGCATAATCAATTTAAAAGAGTCTTAATCAGTGTAAATGAAGTGTTGATAATATGCAACAAAATATAAAGTGAACTGCTGCTCAGGCTATCCAAAAACATCTCCTCCACCTCATTGGTTCCATGCCCTGAACTTGCATTCCTGTATGCATCAACAGACTGGAATTAGGATTAAGAGACTCAGACAAAATTGAAACATGGCACATCCTTTGACTTTAGGTTATGCTCTAACATGTACCTTCATACTTACAGAACTGCATGTCAATGGTGTCTCCATTCACCTTTAAGCCTTTAAACCTGCCCTCAGTCACACTGGTTCAGCACAGTCCTTTTTGCCTCTTCATAGGCAAGTTCCAGTGATGCAGCCAAGAAACAGAGAAACCTACTGTGCTCAAGTTCAGCACATTATTTCTGTTGCTGTCTCCAAAGTAAATGTTTGAAGAGACTTGAAATATGCAAGTGCTAAATAGCACAAACAGCGGTAACAGCAGGACATCTAAAACACTGCTGCTTCCACATTTACTGAGAACCTCCAGGTCCTGATATTGGTTCCTGGTCCTCAAAAAGTGTTCTTAGAACATTCTTCAGAACCTGTTCCAGTAAAACACTGAAATAAGTTGCCCATAGAGATGGTAGATGCCTGATCCTTGAAACATTCAACATTAGGTTGGCTGGGACTCTGGCCAAAATGATCTAGTTGAAGATGTCCCTGCTGATTTTTGGGGTGTTGGACTAGATGACCTTTAAAAGGTCCCTTCCAACTATTTTATGATTCTATGAACATACAAAGATGAATGTAGAAGTTAGATTTTTAATACAAGTAGCTGTTTTTGGTAAACACCTGAGTCAAGGTACAGTTTTCTTTAGTTTACATGGCTTTTTTCCTCCCATTACTTTAACAAGAGAACTGTGCTTTTGATTAAAACCTGACTTAAAAGATTTTCAGCATGTGGGGTAATGTGCATACATTTGGTATAACTAATTACTCTATGTTTTAAGCAGACACTATAGGTACACTTTTTGCAAAGTAAATCTGAAATACCAGTAATACAAATAGCAACAGCAGAGGTGGATCATTTGATAGAAATATGAAATATTTCTTAAGTAATGCTAGCAAATTTCAGTCATTGAGAGGACAAAAACCTGTCATATATAATAGTGCTTTTCTACTGTAACATAATCTTGAGAAAAGAGGGAAAACTCATTAGTAATTTAAAAATAATATTACAAAATGGCTCATTTCAGTTGTCTGAAGAGGCACTCCATCTTCCCTGCTGCATTCAATTTTCACTATTGCACAAATGTAACACCCTAAAAAAGTTATGAAGACTAAACCTTCAGTATTGATTCTTTCAGGAAGGAGATGCATTTAATAGATTATGGAGAGGAACCTTATCATACCGTTTTCTAGGCATAAGATGGAAATTATGTTTTGTCCCATGTATGCATTAGTATATTATGAGTTCCTTTTAAAAAAATTATATATCTATATATATATACATATACACACACACATGTAGTATCCATGGTTTCATAATATTTCCCCTTCTTTACCTCATATGGAAGAGAAACTCTGAGACACAACTCACAAAAGAGGGCAGAGGATCTGATTCAGGCATGGGACAAAAAACAAAACTTGCCAACAGTTACCGGTGTTTCAGATTTTTACCCTATCTCCAGCAAGGGGAAAGCAGCAGAGGTTGAGGACAGATGAGGACAATGTGGTTGAACTAACTGGCTACGTTAAGCAGACATAGTGACTCCAAGCTGGGGGAGGCTGCCTGACAGACATTGCATGACAAGACAACGCCGATTTTCTCATACAACTCAAGCACACAAATTTCAAACTGGCAAGAACTTGAGGATAATTGTACTGCTTCACAAATGAGGAACATAAAGGGAGTAGCTGTTGCCATTGTTGTAAACTAAAGGCACCAGGAGATACGGCAGAAGATAGGTAACCCCTTTTCCAACTCCACCATCTAATCCTGGATTTCTTTAAGCTTTTTTCTGGCCTAGTCCATGAAGATGAATGCAGGCAGCATGAAATCAGACAAAACATCTGGTTGCATCCCTGGTGGTTGCAGAACAGTAGAGGTGCACGCATTCAAACAGTTGGAAGCAAGGCAGTGTTGCCACCGCCATCACCTGGATGTCAATATTGCCAGCAAAGTACAGCTGGATTGCAGCACATACCATCACACCTGCATGCTCAGAGTGAGCAATTTTTTAAAGAGTATAACCTGCACAAACAAGGATCTATTTATTAGTCATATTATAAAAAATTTAGGTGCCTTCTTAAGCAGTTGGAGACAGAAATCTGAAGTATATAAACACTTGAGAATCTGATGAGCAATCAAGTACTAATACAGAAGGGTTTTCCCTCCATCCAAAATTCTTAAATACTGGGTCATGTTGTAATAGTACCATATTACAGAATTTTAGAATTATGCTTCTTTAAGTTATTATTTCTGCGGTGAGAGGACTGCTAATGTCTGTCAGCCATCCTGAGTCTTATTGCTTTTGTAGTTAGAAGTGGATAAGAGTTTACTCGACAAATTAGTAGGTAATTTTAACTCCCTTTTTTGCAAGTTTGGGGTCAGCAAACAGATGTAATTTTGTTTGCTTCCACGGGTTGCTTTCACTTTTGTTATACTTCAATAAAATGTCTAGGTACAGCTCTTGGTGTTTGCTTAGTTGTAATGAATTAAGTGATTGAACACAGGATTATAGTAAACCTACAAAAAGAACAGCAGAAAACTTCATAGTAGTGCAGTCAGATTGCACTAACTCCTAATAAAAATGCACCCTTAACAATTTTTGTCCAAGTTTATACCTGTGAACACCACAATGCATCTTTAACAAACTAAAAACCAACCCCCAAACCAAGCTTTCAAACAGGTTACATCAACAACAATAGCATTTGCCACCTGGTATTTCTGTCATTTCTTTCCTCTTTTTTTATGTCTTCTTGTGCATTTGACAAGCCAAACCAGGAGGATGACCTCCTTGAGCGACATGGTTCCCTGAGCTGCCTAAGGGCAGGGAATCCCTAACAAATCCATTTCCCAACTGATGAGAAAGTTACAGCAATATAATGGAGAAATGTATGGTAGGAGTCAACTTGACTACATTTCTTGCCTTGCACTTTCCAGTTTATGCAAGACATTACATTACTTCAAAATCTCCTGAACTGCAAATAAGCCTGCTTTCTGGTAAATTATATAAAATATGATCCTTGGCAGGAATATTATATGATGTTAATAAAGTAACAATATGGTTTTATGACTTGGGAGTTATAATAGCACACTATTTCTAAAGCCCTGATAATTGCAGATTTTCTGTAATTTATATACCATATTCAGTATATTGTTTTATAAGTCTTCTTGAACTCAATTGCAGTTTTAGAACTGCAAAGTAAAATTTCCAAATACTCAACAATAAGTATCCAGTATAGTTGAATTAGCATCTCTCTGCATATTGGAAGTTCAGCAGAGTAACTGTGTATGCAGCTGCCCCAGTTGCTCGGGTCAGGGCTGTTCCAAGGTGCAGGATGTGATGCATCTCAGAAGGGAAGTAGATGATACAAAATGGGAAGATTCAATCTTGTCTCAGCTGTAGGAGTGACACTTCTTGAACTCAGTAAACCAATGGGTCAAAAGTATCCTTTCAAATCTTAGTATTAGAAAGCATAAGACACTCAGATGTGAACCTCAGCAATATTATAACACTACCAAATGCTAAAAAGACTCAGCTGAAGTTTATGAGAAAAAGGTCAGTTAAAGGACTGCATACCTGTGGAGAGATCATATTTGACCTATTTCTAGATCTCCTCACAGATGTCAGTAAAACCAAAGCTTGGTTACACACTTCTTCCCAATTGCCTATTGACATTAATTTGATGCTGAAAAAAATGATTATAGAGGATTTAACTGACCGAGAAACTCTCTCAACTTTTCCATGCTTGCAATAGTTATAGAAAAGTAGGTCACAACATCACCATAGGTGAGAAGTGCTCTGAAGGAGTGAGACCTATAGGGATAATGGAAATTTGCAGAAATCACTTGAAACACTTATGCTAAAGATAAATAGCTACACAATTTCTTATGGAAGTCCTCCTAGATATAAATCTATTAAATCATTTCTGTGGCTTTTTACCATGAATACTTTTATATAGGTATCCACAAAATCATCACATCATATCAATCTCTAAATTAAACGTATGCTGAGGGCTCCATAGCTGACATTCTCAGTAGAGCCACACTGCTATTAACAATTGCTTTAAACACACTATAAAAGTTCAGTAGAAATAAAGCCCTACTATGACAGAAATATAAGATCTGTCCTTGAACATGTTAACAGTAATTATTTCCAGTTTGTGGTTCACTAGCGTCTGCAACCTTTGTAGAGAAAGTACTCCATTAACTGCTTTGGTAGAGACTGAATTTGCTCAGAACTCAAGCTCAGCAGGAGAGCGGAATAGGATGCTTAAGTAGTTTTTTCAGTATATATCTAAATATATTATTTGACCACCTGGGAATATAAATGACACAAGATTTCTGAAGTGATGTATTTATAACTTTTTACTCACACATGCATTTTGCTTTAAAACACATTTAAAAGATTAATTATTTTAACATTTTATGCAGTTATAAATATACTTCATCTCAATGTACTTTTAAAAGGCTCCAGCTTAGGATCTACTAGTAAATTTTCACCTCATCTTCTACAATTACAGTACAAAAGCTGCACAGTTTCCCTGTATCAGCCATAGAATGAAACAAAACAACTCAAGTGCTGCAAGTATCCCTTTGCAAACAGCTTGACAGCTCTACACACTGTCTGAAAGTTACTGAAGCACAGTTTATTTTTAGGACAACTTCAGTCTTCCTTATTGGAATTCCATTTATTACAGTCAAAAGAATACAATTCTGATCACTGCAAGTAATTAGTAACTTAAAGTACACAGAAAAAGAAAGGCTGAAAGACAGCAGTTATTAACTTTATTTGCACAACTAGGGGAGGAAAGAATTATCTAATGCTTCATCCATTTTTCCATTAAGGCCTAATTTAAGACATTGACTCATAAATGCATTTTAGGAGAACAATTTACAAGTACAAATGAGTCTTCAAATGCTTCAAAAATACGTCAATTGCAACAACAAATTACTGAATACCCAAAGGATGTCTAATTCCCTTATTTGCCACCACCTACCATTGCAATTCATACAGTGAGGAGATGACACAGATACATTACCTACAATACTGCATTTATGATTTGGGGGTTTTTTGTGTTTACAAAGTTATATTCATTCATATAAGACTAATAGACAACCTCACAGATGGATGATGTACAAAAGTCAGTTTTTTCAACAGAATGTAGATGCAATATTTTCCTAAATGACACCACCAAACTCCAGCCCTAATTTTGAAGGTACATTGAGGACAGCTCTAACCCATTCAGTTCCCTTCAATGCCTCAGTCTTTCCCAATTTAATATTAAAGGGTGCCCAAAACACTGCACTGTGTTGTTTGGTTTTAAGCTTGAACAAAAATAGGAAAAAAATGAAAGAAGTTTTGCACACTGAAATATCCTGAAGATGCTACTTTATATGATCTGCCGGAAAAATGAAGGCAAAATGTGAATTAAAGACTCTTACCTCAGTTTAGCGTCTGGCCTGAGTATTCAACCAAAACCCAGCAGGTAACTGAATAAGCATATCAAGGAAAATTAATTTTCAATTTTCTATAGGGGGCCAAGCACGAGCACAGACTGTTTAAGTGTTTGACAAGCAGAGTGTCCTCTTTCATTGTTTCATTTGGGAAAAAAGAGAAGAGCCTTAAGACGTCATAAACCCAGATATTTGGCAATTTGAAATTAAGATAGGTGATTCTGACTCCAGATAAGTCTGAATTCAACTGTGTTATCAACTTACATGAAGAGAAATTGCAAAATGTCATCTCCAGACAAGAGGGCAGGACAACATTCTTCAATCAAAAGAGAAAACATGTCAACTTCTGAAATGTTAATATCTAAACAATCTTGCACATTGATTTTCACAGCTACAAGGAAAACTCTATATCTTCCATAAGTCACACAGCAAAATTTTAACCCTTGCTTAGGCATCTGTGATTTTTTGTTAGACAGTAGACGGGTTAAGTATCCTCTTCACATCGATTCCCAATTTATTTAAATATCTCCCAATTAAGACATCTAAATTTGAACAAAGTTTATGATCTTTAGCCTCCTTCTTAGGTTATGAGATCAAAACGAAGCATGTAGAAAACTGAAAAATAATCAGGGACTTACTCCTACCTCTCTTAAGTCATAACTTTAAATTACTTGCATTTAAAATTTTAGAGGCAGGTTCTTTTAAATGCCTGGAAAGTTAAAACACATGCATACCTTCCACCTACCTAGCCAAAAGCAATGATGTTAATAGTCTTAATGATGCTTTACCTCTTTACTGGACTGCTTCCATATACTTTACAAATATTGAAAATGTATCAAGTAACATCCAAAAACTCCGAAAAACGACTTGCACAGTAGAGCTGGAGAGGACCTCAGCTTTGCCATACACCTGGAGACACTTCAGAATAGTCTCCCCATAAGAGGAGAAAGCCTAAAATGGCTTTGTATATTTCAGTTATAGGTGGATACACATATAACCATAACTGTGTCTATAGCTGCGTCTAGATGTAGAGATACATCTTTAGTCTGCATATATAATGTATGGTAATATACATACCCCTCATGGAATTGTGTATATATCACACACATTCTCACAAACACTTGGTGTTTTAATATCTTCCCTCATAACTCAGCATGGTGCATAACTTTCCTAACCATTTTATTTCTTCTTTTTAAGTACACGAAGAAAAGCATGAAATAACATCAAAATGATCTTATGGAAAAATAATCTTTAAGTTGTAAATAAAGTGTGCAGAAGGTTGTCTTTTTTCCATAATTTTGCTTCTCCAAAGCTGTGCACATTCTCTTTACCCAAAGTTTCTTCCTAATTTTGCTGAGGATCTCAAAAGTAGATCTCTGTTTCAAAGTGAGATTATGCTACGGCAGCATTTTCACTGCTCAGCAAGTACTAGTGACCAGCCTACCTACCAAACTTCCTGGTCCCAATTTTTCCTGCCTTGACCATCTTCGTTTGGTGTGATTAATGAAGTCAATATTATCTTTCTTCATCACTACTGCCACTCTCACTTTACAAGTTGTTTTTTTTTTTCACTTTCCTCTCTGCCAGCATGTCTTGCCTCCCCATTTCCAGCTATTACTACTCTTGCCCTTAGCTTAAAAGCTGTGCCCCTGAAAGTGCACATACAGCTTTCAAAGTCACTTCCTTTCCCTGGCATTCGTTCTCAGTTCTACCCGTCAGCGGAGTTCCTCAATGACCAGCACTCACCCTTCCTGCAAGCCATTCTCTCTGCCAGCACTCCTGTTCTGCCATCCCTGCCCCATGAGTTGATGCGGTATTGCATGCCACTGATTGCAGCTCCATGCCTGGTTCCCCAGTGTTTAGTGTGTTTGGCACCCAGTGGTAGACAAGACACCCTGAGACAGGCATCTGCCATGTAGGTACTTAACTCTGAGCTCTTTCCACCTAGAAATCATGGCCCTGAACCCTCAACTCTGTAGTTGCAAATAATTTCTCCTCCCCCCTTAACAATTAAGCGGCTGCATTGCTAATGTTTGTGGAAGAGTGCTGCCTCTCCAGTGATGAAACTGATAGAGAACAAAGAGCATGCTTCGTCTCCAGACAGGAGAAACAATGGACTTACTCTTGTCCCCACTGTGTACTACTTGCCATCTCCAGGTGCCCACCGTAAGGTCTTACTGCATTTGCTAAAACTGTTAGGCTTGCTTTTCTTACTTCTAGGTTTGCTATTCTTACTACTTTGTAACTAATTAAAACGGTTTTATGAAATCTTTCTGGCAAATACACCCACATCTCCCGTGATACCACTGCACACCCAGGCTTGCAAAGCATAGTAGTGTATGGGGAGAGGCAGGTCTGATGCAAAATTCATTGATGGCTACTCTCATTTATTCTAATGGACTTATGTTCAAGGTTATTTGGCTCATTAGAACAAGTGAGAATCTGCCACAGTATCCCTAATCTTTGTTAGCAGATGTCTGTCTTTGGACCATATGTTGGGTGTAATCACTTTCAGTTGCCATTTCTACTGCATGGTGAGCAATTTGGCAACTACTTCCTCTCATCTGAGAGGCATCTGGTACAGACAAAAGCAAGCCCTGCGGATTTTTCTAGCAAATAGAAAGATATTGAAAACAAATTATGAATATCAAAGACTGTATCTGGAATGGGCAGACAGTGCTTCCACAGCTATTTGCATATTTTTCTTCAATTATTCAGTTTTCTGTATGCATAAAATTCATTTATTATAGAAAATTCATAATATACAAAAACATTGAGATGTGTGACTGCACAGAAAATGAAAAACAATTTCATCATATCATGATTTTCATTAAGACAATGGTACTCGTTATTCTGGGGTTCAAGACTTTCCCCCACCTGCCATACAGTGGCATTGCACATCATGCCACAAATTTGCGCTTCATTATCACCAGAGTGTGTTGGTCTTTCTGTGTCTCTCCTGTATCTTTTGATTATGAGCACAAAATAAGTAAATCTTGTGGAAAATTAGTAATTAATACTATGGAATCAAGTCAGCTCTGTAAAGTGTTAAATGTTTGTGGTGAAACACATGAGGACAGTGAAACTGCTCGTAAGTATTTCTCACAGTCTCTTTTGACACTTTTCAAATATTTCTCAGAATTTAGAGTTAAATTTCTTTCAGTTCTGACTAACACATTTGATAGATGGACATAAACCAAACAAGTGCTATCCACACTGCTTCCTTCTACTTGGTCCTCATGTTCCATGTCAGGTGTTACCATTGCTATTGTACTATAAAAACACTGATATTTCATCCAGCAAAGATTAGTAGCAATTTTTCCTTTAAGGTTTCTTTTTGCTTTAAAGTGCTTTGTTGCTAGAGGAATGTTTCTTTCAGACACATCATACAAATGCATTTTGATGCCCTATAAGGCAAAGCTCCAATTTATAGTGATTTAAATAAGTCTTCCCTTTCTCTCATGCAATAAAAACCTTCTGTGTTACTGGCATAGCTGTGAGTACCTTAGGGACTTCTGCCAACTCAGCTATGCCAGCGACACAACTTCCTTCTGCAACTCCTTGACCAGTATGATTATTATTATGAAAGAAATGTGGTCTGTGGGAACAACTTCTGCTCAAGAGTTTAATTTCCTGATTGAGGCTCAAACTCCAATTTCCAAGCACAGTGACACAAATCCAGTATAATATCAAACACCAGGATGATTCCAAATCACATGCCAACAGAGGAAAGGCGCTCGGTAGATTGCACACAAATGAAAATAAGAGCAGGATCTGAACTGCTGATGAGAGAGCACCACAAAGATTCACTTGTTCAAAACCTCACAAATTGCAGGCACACTTTACTCAGCATGTGTAAAGGTGGCAGACATATGCCAACATTTAGAACAAACACACTCACTGATGTTTTAATCAAATTTTGGTTCAATTCTAATTGAAATAAGCTTAAGAATTCTCAACGTCGTTAATTGTTCAGTTCTGTGTGTACAGCATCAGTGGGAGGAAAGAGACACAGGCTGATGAGGGCATATTAGGGAAAGCATCCCAGGAGCTTGTTTCCTTAGCAATTTACAAAGCAAATGAAGGTAAAGTGAAACTTCAAATCTTACAATATCTGCTTTATTAGACTTTAGTTTCTTGTTACTCTTTTCTCATTAGAATACTCTTTTAAACACTAAAGCCTCTATATAGCTCCTTCACCTCTTTCAAATCCCTTTCTCTAAACTCTAAGGCGTGTATTAGGCTTCAAGCTTGGTACATGAATTAGTTCCTTGTGATACTGTCCCACAGAGGGTATTTTACTGATCTAGTAAAACCACAAAGAAATTACTGTACACAACCTAATACTGAAGCCAAATTATTGATTTTTAGGGCTTCATTTCCAACCCTAAAGTGGCAGCATGCTTGAAATCCATGCAACTATATGTGTCTTTGGCAAAGAACCAGCCAGCCATAGCGACGCACGGTTCAAGCATTACATTCTCACCACTGCTCCAAGAGCCGGGAAATGATGTGTGCCTGTGGGTTCATATAGTATAGATGCCACTCAATCATACTCCACCTCTCTAATGATTTTTACTGAACTGTTGTTTTTTAAACATTGAGATACCAGGACAGTAAGAAGGATGATGGTGCCTCAGTGGGGACATAATAAAAAGGTAATTTAGTACTACAATTTGATGTCAGTCCCAAAGTGTCATTTCTCCAGGTTGAGGGGCTTGGGAGGAAGCTTAAGTATCTGCTTATGTATCTATAAAAAATAACACAACATAACTAGTCTTATCTGTGCTACAGTATTAATTTGTACATTAACCTTTCTTCAATATAAGGAAATGTTTGGAATTTAGCCTGTGAATATTTTTCCATGAGGGATTTTATACCATAGTGACTGCATCCATGACTGATCCAGAAAACTGCTTAAATTTCAATAAACTTGAAATGAAAGTGCAATAGTTCATTCATACAACTAATTGGTGGAAAAAATTGTAATATACTATTGGAAGAAGATTTCAGTGTTCACATATAATATACAGCATTCAGAAAACATAAGTAAAGCAGAAACAATGCATAGGGAAAAAAAGGTCAAGAACTGATATCTCACCCTGAAATGTATTCCTAAAGGAATAGCTTTAGTGCTATATGAAACTGAACTACTTACTTCCCTTTTCTTTTCACCCTCTGAAAACACACAGTGGAATATGAGACAAGAAAAAATTAGTGGCAAAGTGTGTAGTACGAAGTTAAACAGAAGAAACAAAGTAAAGTGAAGAAAATAGACAAAAGTTGAACTTCTGCGCAACTTGGAGCTCTAATGTAATTTTCTTAATTTAGTTTTCATACTCATTTAAATCTCCTTATTTCTGGGAAACCATTGCAAGTGATTTGATTTGACATTTTTCCAACTAGTTTTTTACTCACAACAACATATTGATGTCTCTAAGGAGGCTTAGTTTTTATGTGAAAACAAGTTTTGGACCTGGATGGATTAATAGAGAAGGTCTCTATTTATACAACAATTCCATGCACGTATCAGACAGTGTCTTCCACCTTCTTGCTACCTAGACATAGATGAGCCACTATTCCTTGTCAGCCTCATGAAAGAAGCTGCTGAATTGCTTATGCAGTACTCAAGATACAGAAAAAATGAAGTATATAAAATGAATACATAAAGAGTGTTTCACAGATATTCATGGGAGTAGAAGAAAAAACTAGCAGAAGGGGACATTTTGCAAAAGTTTTTAGAAGCCACTAGTAGTGAAATAGATTGTCCTGTCCTTAGGGTGTACAGCCTAAAAGACATGCCTTCAGGGTATTCATCTAATTATTATGATGGCTCATATGAAGTTAAAAGTGTCACTTTGTCTCTTCTCTTATAGAAGAACTTACCCTCAGAAAAAGTTAAAGCACCAGAATTGAGTCTGGGCAGAAGTAAGGGAGCTGTAATGACTGATCACTGGAAGAAGCAGTAAGGTATGCTAACTATTATCTTCTATCAAATCTCTTAATGTAATGTACGTTTAGTGCAACTGTTTGGTTTTAAGACATGACTGCTTTTTGTCTTCTAAGTACAAGGGCTGTCTGCAAACCTCTGAAAATACTTTACATAATGGTCCCATCACACTGTGCATCATGATCTTAAATAACTTCCCCTTCTCCAATCCTAGAGCCTGTGCTAATCAGACAGTCAGATAGTTACCTTTCCATGTGTGAGGAAAAGATTAAGGAAAACTGAATTCATATCTCAAATGCTTGTTCTCCTACTGTCATTCATAATATTATGTACAAATCAAAGCAAAGTGGATTTTGAGTCTGGAAACTCCTATATATAATCTTCTGATTAAGACTTAAAGTCAGACATTCTGAAATTATCTCAAGTTCAAAGCTCCCTTTATTTTGTAATGCTTGCAACATTTCTTCATTACTTATAAGGAAACCAGCTGAAGAAAAGCTTTCTAAAAATGGAAGCCGTGATCTGCTTTTGATGGAAAATCAGAGACCAATAGGCTGTCTTCCATAGGCAACAGTAATCTCGGTCCATCCATTCTGAAGATTTGCAACAGCAAGAGCAGATTAACAGTATTCTAGCTCTATAAATTACCTCTCAATTTCACTTAATTAGAGTCTGAATTCAATATACAGCTCCATGTTGAGTAAGCAAAAATAAGCTAACAAATGCGCAGCCTGTCAGTTCCAGTGAACCCAGACTGCAGAGACCTGACAGCATACAGTCTCTGATACAGCTATGAAAATTACAGACTGTACATGAAAGATTACATATTGTTAAGCAGTGTCAAACCACATTGGCACTTCTCACATGTCAAATGTGTAATTACATAGGGGTTATTGCTAGAGAAGTACAAGATTTGGGTGATTTGAGTGCCAGCTCAATTCATTTGAAAACACCTAGTGCATATATGTAGTAAAAACCCCTGTGTTTCAATGAATTTGATTTTTCTTTGGATGTTTCTTGTGATGTATCTCTGACGCTGTATCGCCGTCTATAAAGGACACTCTTCCAACCCGAAAGCATCATCCTGTGAATGTCTGAGGTTTAAGGCATGCACACACAGGAGCTCACTGATTCTGGCACGCCACACCAGCACCTGTATACTGGCATGAAGAAAAGCAGCCCTTGCTTCAGATTTTCTTGTGTTTGTCAGTACAAAACAGAATTAAAATTCCACTTTAAATGGGATGCTCACATTTATGATTTTTCAGCAGTGCTATGAAAGAGTACTCCCCACATTCAACTACCACAGCTATGACAAAATAACACAGGGTGGAGAAATGGAAAAGAAGGTTGTAGAGAGATGCAACTGGACCAGCTGAGGATCAAGAAGATAAATGAAACCTGTCATAAGGTTAAATTTCATTAAAATGGCTGAGCTGGCAGACAGACCTCACCACCATCTGCACAGATGTATTTCTGGTCCTGTGACTAAACGGGAATTTACAGGGGCCTGTGAACTACTAGATGACCTCAAGTTGAATTTTAAAAGTCACTTGCTATAAGCAGAAGTTATTAACTTTTCATTCAGTTTAAAAATTTGTGAATATTATCCCAAACATTCTGTTGTAAGTACATAAATTATAGATGTTGCTTTTTGGGCAAATGGATGGCTATTTCTTCACAAGAAGAACATCATTACATCAATCAGAACTTAAAACAAAAGAAGCAGAACTCGAATCTTCACAGGTGTTATCAAAAGAGAGAAAAAAAAAAGGAAAATCAGAACCCAAAAAACATGTGGAATCTTTTCTTGGAAAAATCCTCATTTGTCTCCAACCAGGATTTTCAAGGCTTTTTAGGCAGGGCTGGAAGCTGAATCCAAGTTAACACCAGAATTTTCAGGCTTCTTCCTTGGAGACTGGTATCCTGGAAGCATGGACCACAGACTGCCATCATCTGCCTTCTCCAGCTATTATCTTCACACCAGGATGTCTCACCAAGAACAGTGACAGGTGCCTCACAAGCCAGAGGGATCAGTCTCTGCCTTCAAAACAGACTCACTGTGTGGGCATGCCAAGAGTGGTCACTTTTTTATTTTTTTCTTTTTCAAGATGTATCTGGCAACAATTCTCACTTCAAAGCCAGTTTTCTGGGAAGGCAGGTTACCATTTTCCCTGAACTCCCATGATGATTTGAATTTATTGTTTTGCATTGTATTAGTGAACCACTTCCAGCAAAGCCCAGTTTCTCACCTGCACTCCCTGGCAATGGTCTGGGACATGGTCTGAATGAAGGTTACCAAGAGCTTGGCTCAGTTACTCCCAAAGTGTCGAGTGCCATCTGTGATGGGGATATACACTAGGGTATCCCCTCTTTCAACTGCTATCCCAAATTGCAAGGAAGCTTTGTACTCCTGTATATCCTGTATAATATCTGTCAACTGCATAAGGCTGTGAATGCATTAGGGAGCCCCACAGTGTGTAGGAAAACTAATTATACCCAAATTGATCATTTGTATCCAGGATTGTCAAGATATCTCATCAAATCATCCTTTTTTCCAAAAATCATGGAACCAGAATTACCTCTTTAACAGTTTGCTTTCATTAGAAAAGCTCATTTAAAGGTAAATAGAACTTATCTCCCCAGTTGAATTTTGTTATTAAAAAGATCTTACCCGTATTGACAGGGCAGCCGCGAGCAGCCTTGTCGCAGACCATTTGTCTTATGATGAGTATTTACTAGCAGCTATTATTTGGGGTTTTCAGGCCCATATGTCAGGCCCAGTGTTTGAACACCCCTGCACAAAGGAGATCCAGCCTTACCTGCTTGCTCAAGGCTTTTTCCAGTCAGTAAATATCCCCAGGACTGGAGCTTTCATGGAGTGTCTGGGCAGTGTGTTAAAGTGTTTACCCACTGCCAGGATAAAAATTTCTATCCTCATAATCAAGATTTCCCATGTTCCACCTTCAGTTGACTTCGTCTCTTATCAATGAAACCACTGATAGAAATTCTGTCATGTAGCAGTAAAATTAAATTATTATCCTAGAGCAATCCACATTTAGATATCAATGCTCTTAGGAAACCAGTTATTTTAGCAATGTTTTTTAGTCATGCATAAAACATAATGAGTACCACTAGAGTCCTATTTTTCCATATTATTGATAAGGGTCTTGCAAATGTTTGGCATTTCATATTGCTTAACTCGATGAAACCCATTTTTAGGTATGTGCTAGAATGCATAGAAGCCTACATATTTATGCTTATAGGGTTATTTGACTAAATGAGGCACAATATTTTCCATATCTTACTTGAAGTCTTCTTCAGAGTAAAAAGAAATATTTTTCAACATTGCATCTTTGGTCTAAATTCACAGAAGGATAGCATGAGATGCTTCAGAGAGAATTTAGATTTAAACTAATAGGGAACCAAACAATAAGACTTACCAGAAATTATCTGGTACTTCTCATCTTTTTTTTTTCCAGGACTGTGATGTAGTAGTTTGGTGAGTAGCTATACACAGCACTAAAAAAGGGGAGAAAAAAAATCATACTAAGGCTTCTTTGGAACTCACATACCAGACAACATTTCTCTTTAACTAAAAGTGGTCATCAATATATAAAAAAGTATTAATTTGTGTTTGATTTTTTTCAGGTACCAACAGCTGTATCCCACTCCAGTAGAAAGGGGTTGTTTGGTAACACTGTCGGTCAAGCAGAAACAGCAGACTGTGCTCTTTCAGCAAATTCTACAAAGGGGTTCTGGTAAAGGCATCTTACAGAAACTGTTTTGTGTAGTTTTGTGTTGAGGGAGAAGATGTAACCAGTGTGCCTGGCAGATGGGCACAAGCTCAGGGAGGAAACACCAGATACTGGTGGAGTGTTGCAGTGGGGATAGACTGCAACCTTCCCTGAGAAACAGCTTTGGCCCGTGGAAAGAATCAGGAACAATAATCTTGATAGATGTTCATGGATACTCTTTATTTTCTCACAGCCTCATGGCTGGGCCTGGCACAGACTGACTACAACACCTGCCCCAGAATCATATGAACACCCCCTTAAGTACAGGATTCTCTGGGTGGAGTTACATTTGAAAAGACCAGTGAGGAACAGGATTTAGACACAACAGCATCAGGGAGCTTGGAAACCCCGTGTAACCCGACCTTGCTTCCACTCCCAAGGCCCATCCCCCTCAGGGGCACCTCCTCAGTGGAGCAGACAACACCACATGTAGAGCCAGTGCTGTGCATTGTCCTCTTGTGCAGCCCCTTATCCCACCAGACCCTTTGCTTTTCTCTCTGGCTGATCCCCTGCTGGGTGCACCAAGCCACAGAGACCTCATGGAGCTGGCATGCAGCATCCGTGCTGCCACCTCCAGGGCAAGGGACATTGTGTGTCATTCCAATGAGACCACAGCAGTTCTACCCCCAGTCAGGAGCATCTCTTCTGACACATCCTCAAATTTGTAAATCCTCAGCCTAAAGAATTTCTGAAAAATTACCTGGCACTTTTACACCCTTGATTTGCCATAAAGATGACATACATGTCAATATTTGATATGATTCCATGTAGCGGCTGTTTCCAACAGCCTTGCAAATGGTGAACCATCTCAGGATCATAATTTTGGCATCACTACCTTGATATTAAAATTCTTAGGTGAACATAGCTGATAAATAACATAGTTACGTTCCCACAATGTTTGTCAAACTACTGTTCTGTTCAGTCTGCTCATGAGCCACATTCCTCTTTTTTTCCACTGCTCTGAATATGAGCCATTTTTAGCAGAGGCTTTCTTACTCAGTATAAACCCCCTATTGTTCCTTTACACATGATAAAAATATTTAAGGATTGGAAATTACATGCAGTTTAATGGGTATCCTCAACAGTCATTGTGATTTGATAATAATTTGAGAAAAATAATTGTCCTGTGCTTCTAGCCCAAGCTTGTCTGACTTTTGCAATGATCAGCTCTCATTACCTCATGATTCCACAAGCTTCTATAAGTCCTTGATGGAACTTTCTTAATAAAGACCCTTTCCAAACTCAACACTTCTTTTCAAAAGCTTTATAGTTGACTGACTTTAAGAAGTCAAGAATGAATCTAACAAACATAGCAAAATGCCAGCTGCAGGCTGTAATAAAGAATTAGGGAATTACAACAACTACTGACTCCCACAAGATTATTTCAAGTATTCAGATATTCACATATTTCCAATTTTGCTTCAAAAACAAAAGCTGGTTAATAGTTTCTATATCTATATTTATTTTCCAAACTTTAAACATAGAGTTCTGCCAACAAACTGAAGTAACAGTTAAATAAAAATAAAAATAAAAACAAAAATTAAAATTAAAATTAAAAATAAATTTTTAAAATTTAACTTTTTAAAAATTAATAGTTTTTTTATTTCCGGAATCACCACAGTTTCTGGGAATAAGTTTTCATCTTGACCTTCACAGTTTATAGGCTCAGGAATTTTAGTGGGTGTCCAGATGCCTCAGAGCATCAGATTTATAAGGCCTTAAAGGGAAACAACATTCATATAGAGCTGCTTTGTTCTGTTGGAAAAATAAAAAAGCCTCTAATGAGTGTCTTATGTACAACAACCAACACGGCTTCATATTTGCAAATTGAGACTGTTGGAAGTTCATTTAATATTAATGTCATTTTGATATCTGCTTATTTAGTCATTGCTTTCAAATTCTTCGTTACTTGTCTCTCATGTGCTTTGTAGCATACCAAGTTACTTTCTTTTAATAAATACCAAGTGTATGTGTGTGCTGCGGGGATGTGGACCCTCATGGAAGCAACTCTGGTACAGAGAGACAGCAGAACTTGCAGACAGTAGCTTATATCACTTGCATTAAATTTCTATGTCCAAGATATGATGTAGGGACCTTTGGGAATACTTGTTTTTTCCAGTTACTTGCAGAGTGTATTTAAATGTGTGGCTCAGATGATTTTTATTGACCAAAAGTGTAAATGATAGGGGTTTGCAGATATTCAGGAATCCTGACCTTTCTGTGCCCCGAATATTTGTTGATTTTTCCCACAAGTTTGTTAGCAAACCCTCCACAAACAATCTGTTTCTCAGCTAAAGACTTTTCCAGTCTTATTAGAGTGCAGACTTCTTCACAAACTGTTTTTTCTAAATCTGTTCCAGTACACTAATACCAATTAATGAAGTCTTTACTTCCTTTGGTATTCCCAGTACAGCACAAGAAACTTTGAATTACATCTCTATGAAACCAACATTACTTTGATAAACGAAGCATTTTCTCATTAGCAAAAAGTACTCATGCATATGATAAAATCTCCAGCAGGGTTAGCAGCTGTTTATTAATGGCTGTTGGCTTGTTGATACAGACATTTATGTTTAAACATGAGCCAACACATTACTGCAATGGGTATATCTGCTCCTGTGTTTTCCATTTCATCCAGGCATATCAGATCATATTCCTGTTTCTTTTACCATTTGAGTCATTGCAGACTGGGAGCTAGTCCTATTAAACTCAAGCAACCCTACCAGTGTAACACTAGATAGAAATGAAAAAACAGACAAAGCCCGTATTTTTCATGCACAAACATTTGCCATACATTACGGGTGCCTTATGCTTCTCCTGTTCATTTTCTAGGTATATTTTCTGAGATCTGATATACTAAAGTATTCAAAATCATATTGATGAATTATTCAACAATTCTCTTAACTATGATTTATCTGAAAGCAGAAAGAATTCATCACCAGCAGAGCTAAAATAAACACACTCTTATGACTCTAAGATTAAATTACTGACATAAACAGAATCTGAAATTCCTTCATACAGTGCTCTACATGAACATCAGCAGAGAAAGGAATATTTTCTTGTAGGGGTTGTAAGAGGGCAGAGAGTTTCTCAGCAAAGATCATACCTCTTCTTCTTTCACGGGGGTAGCAGAAGAACTATGTATATAAAAATTTCCTTCAGTTGTATTTCTGACAATAAATGGTGACACAAATGGGAATTTACAGGTATTGCTAAAGGTTTCATATAAAGCAGTCAATAAAATGTGTGGTTTACCAAGGTTCTCTTGGTGCCAGTTTTCAGCAATGAGTAAATCTGTAGTATACAGGAGTTATATATTTTTTTATTTAACTTTACCTGGCGTGCTTTTAATTGGCCCCTGAGGAACAAGTTACAACCAGTGAATCCAGTCATCCCCTGGGTCCTGTAACCAGGGGTACACAGTTCAGCTTTAGTTCTGTGCTTCATAATTAGGCATCCATGATGAATACACACACGAGATTGAAACACAGGATTCCATTGTGCTTTCACTTATTTGCAAACCCGAAAAGTTTATTTTTAAGCTCAGCATTGTATAGAGGGTCTTTTCTTTCCCTCCTGTCACATGAAATGCCAGAGAAGGATGGTTATTCTGGAAGGCCTTTTTAGTTACATGTGAACGGCATAGAAATGAAGTCCCAGGCCAAACATTTTAGGATTTGAAACAGGAAAAAAAATATAGAAAACCAAAAACAAGACAAAAGTCTTTTTCTGCAGTAGGAGTTTTTAAAAATTGATTTAATTCTACTGACTTACTTCATAATTCTGATAGCATAAGGAAGTGTAGGAGTGGTGGATTTACAGCGCAGTGCATTAACCCAGTGCAATTCTTTATGTTTTTGTACATTTTCCTGTCTGTTTCAAGGAGAAGTTCTCACAGCTCCACATGTATCTGTCAGATCTAGGTCTGTCTTTCAGGCATGTGAGCTGTTTAAATCCAAGGCCTGAAGTAAGTCAAACATCTAGTGACTGGTGAAAAGTTATTATCATTAAATATAAACTTGTTTTCTTTCTCCAAAAAAGATTTTTTTTCTCAGTTATCTTTCCAAAGTTTTCATAATATTTGTCAAAGTTCGATTTATCAAAACACAGCTGCTGGTGGAAAAGGCAAATATATATTTTTAATGTAATTATTTGAAAATATCAGAACTTTAAAAGCAGCTCTCTAGGACATCGTGTTTGGCTACAAGTATATATTCTCACAAAATAACTTTTAAAGTACATTTTTAATCTAAAAGGTTTATATTGCAGCCACTTCATCTCTGCTATATTCCTCATCTATTTGCTGGAATAACCTTATCCACATGACTGTTTTCATCGTGTCTCAACTCTTCTCAGACTCCCTCACCCTATAAATTTGCACAGCTTATAACAATGGTACTTTTATCAGAGATATTATTTTAGATACAACTGAGATACTCATCATAATAGCAGTAAGCACTTTAAGCCTTTTAAAATCTTGCACAAAATCCTACTGTTTCAATTTAAGATATTACTCCATTACCTCTTTCACAACCTTCCTCTCCAGAGCTCAGCCTTGAGAAACACTTAGTCACTTGAAGTGTTAGATTGGCGCATTTCCTAGAACAGAAAATAAGATACTTCAGCTTCTGAAATAAACAAAAAAGAGCAAGCAACAAGCTACATGTTTTAGGCATTGTGAAATACTGGATTTTATGTGACCTTTCTCCTCTTCTTGAGCGCACACTAAAGGCACACATTCTCTGTCCTGATGAAGCACAGATTAGTATACAACAGAGGGCTTCAGAAGCCATGAAAAGCAATTTGTTATGATATTAGGTGCTACAATAGCATGTCTTCCAAAGAAATATTTTCCTTTAAAGTTATTACTGCAAAATATTAGATGCACGTTTAACTTTACATTAATCAGTAGTCCCAGTGTCTTCAAGTGCAGTCTCTGTAAAATACAGCCTACATTTCTTTTCTGTTGTTATACGTAGATGCTTCTCCTTAGCAGTACAAGAAGACATCAGGAAAGAAAAATTAAATTTCTCTCTAAACAGATATGTTTAAATGTGATGCCTAAATTGACAGAATCTTCTGAGCTTTAGAATAAGGGAAAGGAAGGCATGAAGACAGTGTGCTTATAAAAGATAATTTCAGCAAAATATATCCCCAAACTTATAAAACTGGTTAGTACAAATGTGTGGCAACATTTTTTTCTAGGAAGTTAAGAGTTTATTTCTGGTTTAAGGTTTTAAATTTATTTTTCATGGACTCTCAAATGTCAGATTATGCTGAATAATATTCCAGCCTTCAAAAAGTTCCCTCTGGTATTGGAAGAACAAAACACAGAATAAAGTAAGTCCTCAATATTCAAGCAAACATAACAAAATCAGACCTCTATTATGTACCTCAATGGCTTCAAATACCTTTGTATACAGGCATAGAAAATTTTCATCTTTATAATCTATAAGAAAAAAATTTCACAGATGGCAAAGGACACCTTCTGACATTGTGTGTAATACATGTTTTTCAAATATTTTGCTGATTTTCAATTGTTAATATTTTCAAAAAAAAAAAAATATTAAATCCAAATTGGGTTTTTCTATTTTTGCAAGACCATAATAAGAAACAAACAAAATAAAGCTAACATTAGCCTTAAAACCATTAACTTGATCATAAAGTATTTTTGCCTTATTTAATCAAAATTTCTGAAGGCCAAAGAAGTCTTAACCTGCTACACTTAATCTTTAGATTTCAACCCAATCCTGAGCTTTACTAAAGGACTTCATTGTTTTTCTTCTTAAAATTAAAATTTAAAGGAAGGGGAGAAAGAATTTAAATAAGGAGTTTTCCAAAGAGATGTCTAAGGGCACTTTTTAATTTATTATCCTGTGACAACAAAGCAATTCTAGAGGACAAAAAACCAGTATCTCTAAGAGAAAGAAACTATGTATTACAAATTAATCTTCAGGTATTTTTTCATTCACATTTTCTTCAAACAAATTTGTGTCATATCTTCTTATGTTCCTTGGATTTATTTATTTCAGAGTAAATTAGCAAGCCTTGAAGCTTCTGGCTTGTACTTTATTTTTCTCTCTTAAGAGCAGCCACATATGGTAACATCATTTTAAAATGCCCTCTTCCCAAAGCCCATTTGGGTTGCCATTTATCATTTGCAGATATAACAAAAATTTAGAACACCAAAGTACATTTTTTGATGAAAAACTAGAAATTCTTTGTTTTAGGAGCCTCTGAGCATGGATTCAGTCTGAATATGAACCTTTCACACACTTTTTTGTTGTCGTTGTTAAATCATCTTCTCTGGAGTCACTGTTCAACAGCTGTGATGAGGATTCACAGTGGCTAAACCGTTATTTAAGGGAAATGTGAGTCTCACTGTATGTCATACATTAGAGTGAAAAGCATGAAACATCCATTTATAAAAATCTATTTTTACTGTGACAGAAGTAAATCAAAACTCAAGAGTATATGTAACAGCTGTGATGCATTTAATGCACTGTTCTATCCTGTTTAAACTTGTTTTGAAATAATGTGTGAGAGGAGGTTATTAAGGTAACTGGTATGAAGGGGGTTTTGACTGAAAAATATGTCCTTTGCAGAGTGATGAGGCAAAACACTAGAACTACCTTCCTATGTTCAACAAAGTAAACCATGTCACTTAGAAGGCATAATTTACTTTTTTTCTTGTTCCTGAACTTTATTCCTAATTATATTTAATGAAAGAGAACTACATTTTCAACACAAGAACAACTTCAGAAGTTTGATGGTCTTAATTAACAAGAGCTAAATTAAAGCACTATTAAAGACTGTAGCAGAATGGTATTTTTGGTCCATTCAGTTAAAATCTCTGCTGTTTTAGAAGACAGTTTGCTTGCTTGCTTCCACTCTTTAGCTAGGATTTGTGCAAGCAAATATGAATAATAGAGGAATATCATTACTGCAGGTTTGGAAGACAGCTGAAAGAAGCCAAAAACACTACAAAAGGAGGCAATGAAGATCAGATTTCTGAAAGAATTCTTTTTCTAACCATGGCTGGAGAGTTTACATTGAAAGCAAATGTTAAAAGCTTTGAACAGTTGTGTGTCTTTACCTGGATTAGATTATACCATTGTAAGAAGAAAATTAGTCAAACAAATTACCCTTGTGTACCTAACCATCACTGAAAAGAGAATTTAAAGAACTGAGATGCATTTATTTTTTAAATGAAATATTTACATTTAAGATATGATTGACACTATTTTTAAGGCAGGCCTGCTGAAACTTTGTTAAGACTGGTTTGGAGAAGTATTTGCTCATCGTGTTGCACATTTTCATCCCTGAAAAGTACAATAATAGTTTACTTGGGCCTGTTCATATACCCTGGGCTTCTGGAAACAGAATTTTGAAGGAAGCGAGTCCAAACAGGATGGGTCAGTCATAAACAACACCTATCAGGATACTACAGAGTGGCTTCAAGAGAAAGCATAACTCAGTAAACTGCTTTTGTGCCTACCAGCTAATTACTGTGGAGTCCCCACCTCTCAGCGAGTTCACCTCCAGTAAGGCACTACAAGTCCTAAGCAAGGATGGAGGCTGCCCCTGGCCTTAAAGGATCCCTGGGACAAAAGGATACCAGAGGCTGAGGCAAAAACGAACCATATTGTATAACAGGCCACCTATACATAACCAATCAAAGTGATGACCATAAAATATTTCTGTGCCAGCCTTGTTGAGGACATAAACTTTATCTTCACAGTTTATGCAATGCCACGCACAGTGGCCAAGATCTTTTTGAATAACAGAGGTCAGATATCAAAGGCAGGAGAGCTGCACAATTGCCCTGTCATAACAGCCTCTTCTCCCTCTTCTGCCTACAAGAAAATAGTTCTAAGCAAGGACTGATTCTCCTGCTCCCAAGAGAGTCACCATGGCTTCTCACCAGCAGAGGCAGTGCTGGCTTTCCCTGCCTGTCCACATGACTTCCCATTTAGTCCCACAGCCGGTTATCCCTGAGAGAGGATCTGTAGATTGAATACTGTCTTGGCAAAGGTGGGACTCCAAAGCACAGGTCCCTCATTTTCCAGGTGTATAGTCTAACCACTGCCTGAAAGACACTGCCCACCCTGCCAGCCCAAAGCTCAAAAGTTGGCTGCAACTGCAATTTTTGTGCAGTGCTCTACCCACATGGCAGTAGCAAGAGATTCTTCTAAAATGCCCGAGGGCCATCAGAGGCCATATATCTTAGTATTTTAAGATTCTGTATTTTAAGCAGAATTAGATATGAAAGACTTAATTGAGTTTCTCAGGGGCAGACAGCAAGAGAAAACGTGCATCACATTTAGGCTTAAGGTAGGCTAGGCAGGTACTGGATGGGGACCTTTCACAGAATATGTTTCCATTTTCCACCGAGATTCATCTCAAACTCTGCTTGGTAAGTGAGAACAAGAGGCATCTGAATTATTGGTTTAACTGAAGCACCTGGAATGTAAGGTAATCCAACAACAACTGAGACTCTCCATGCAGATCAGCATTTGTTGGCTGACAGACAGCTAGCAGGAAGTAAGAAAAGTAGTGGTCTGACAGATTGTAGTAGTCCCACAGGTCATAGGGACACTGTTAGATAAACATTTCAGGGTATAAATTTATAGCTGTAAATTAGTCAATAGACTATATGGATGAAATGGTGGGATGGTGACTTCTCCCTTTGGGTGGGCAGAATCAGATGAACTGTCTGCTGTCCTCTTTAGCTACTTGGGACTTAGCAGAATTTTGCTCCCCTGGGGGTCTTTTCTTGTTCTGTACCATGTAAACTAAAGCAACACTACACACGATTCTCATGTTTGAGTTCCAACAAATTTGACAAAATTATTTCACAAGGAATAAATTCACAGATGTCACAAAGAACTTCCACTAGTTTTAAATGGCAGAATCATCCAGGATTTTACCCACTAAGAAATCCAACAGTAAAAAGCTATAGTGAACAGTAAAAATAGAAGAAAACTTTCCATGGAAGTATCAAAATAATGTTTTTTACATAATATACACTTCTATTGGAAGCGTGTCAGAATTTATGTATATCATAGCAGAGGAAAGGCAATTAAATTCTCATTTTAGATTCATGCTAGAGCCTGTTCCAAATAATTCAGCTTTAATGGGAGCTTACTGATTTGAGTTGAGAGGTTGAGGGCCACATGTGATCCTTGGCATGACATTTCTCTATAAACCATACTGTCTTGTAAAACCATAATCTATTCTGAACTACAGAAATTGGCACAACTTTTCCACTCTGGCCTACGAGGCTCAGAAAGGTTCAGGTGACCTTTTGATCCCCAGCAAGGGAGGACAGGCAGTAGAGCTGTAAGTGCAATGAATAACTATGCTGTTTTTGTAATGCCTGAAGTAACAGTAAGGACACCATCTTCTTCACAGGCAGGGGATTCTGGCCTCTTGGAAAACTTTACAGAAAAATTTAATCTACTGTTTCCATTCAACCTATTTATATCACAATTTTTTAATAAAATGACCGATGTTTTGCAAGAAAGCAGACATGAGTTAGACATGCCACATGATTTAGAAGCTAACAAAGGAGATTTAATTTAGTTTTATTTCATTTCAGACAAGTAACGTGGCATCTAAAAAACTGTGATCACCCTAGTCACTTAAATATGAAAAACATTAGGCAATTTGGGGTAATTTAAAGGACCTATTATCTCAGAATTTCTAACAATGCACAAAGAAGATAGAAATGCTAGGCATAGAAATGCCATAATCCACTGCTGCTCGTTAATGACCTCACATCAAAGAAGTGTATTTATATGTGATAAATACTTGCTCTCATAAGTGAAGTCTCAGGTTATGTCTGATCAGGGAACTTGAGAATGTTTCCCTGCTTTACATTTGTCTCCCTGCCCCAGACTATTTCTTAATAGGACAGAACCTGAACACACAACATCCTTAAGGAAACCCAAATATGGGGCTCAGGGAAGACGCAAGTGATGCATGGACCAGAACCACAGGGCATGCATGGTATGCCCCAGCAGAAAAGTTAGACACAGCTTTGAAATATTAGTAGGAAACTAGTTGACGAAAACTCATGGTTTTTAATGTCTGAAGTGCCCATCAAAAGTGAGTTTCCCAATATCAGCTTGTCACAAAACCCTGCCTTTCAGAATGGGGCTCTGCAGGAAGAAAACTCACTCAAGCAAAGTGAACTATCAACATTTGAAAAATTCTTCAATATCCACTTTATAGTCAATGAAAAAGTAAGCTAGAAAAACCTGGAGCACTGGCATCATGATAGGTATATCCCTAAATTCGGTGAGCTAAGCTAATTTAGTTTATCCCTTCTTTAATGCATCAAGTGAAGGAATCCCTTAATCAGTGAAATATAATATTAAAGAAAAATAGAAGCTTCAATATTAACCCAGTGTAGCATATAAGAAAATTTCACAAACCACAGTTTTGGGTCCCCAAGATTTCCGAATTCAAAACCACACAAGTTTCAACTTTCAAATCATAATATTATTTCATTATGCTGAAATATTTAAGATGCAGCTACACTTTCTCTTCAGTCTTGGAGACAGATGGAAGAAAAAAAAGGAGAAACTTCCAAAAAGATGAGTAGAAAGTATTATAGCACTGCACAACAAATAATACCATCATCATTTAAAACTGGCTCTTTTCTCGGCATGTCAAATGGGAGGATGCTTGCAAATTTCAAAATTAGAGCTTCTGTTAGCAGTGTTCTTTCATTTTTACCCCTTGCTTCTATGTCCTGTGTCATTGTACCCCTATTACATCTGAAGTTACAGAGTTACTAACAACTTCTTTTCAACACATTAAGGAGAAAAAAATCTTTTTTTTTTGTCTGGCCTCTGAAAGAGTTTTTAATGTCTCCCTTACCTACATGCATTGTTTATAAATATGCATTATTCAGTACCTAATTTGGATAGTGATGGACCAAAAGAATTTTCATGGATCACATTTATAGCAGCTCAGAGAAAATGACTTTGTCAGAGACACCACTAACATTATCACTGAAAAAGTTACTTTTCCTGAGAAATGGGTCAAAAACCTCAAAGACACCTGCTCAAAATACCTATGTGTGTATTAGAATAAAACTAACAGAAATATAGAAACAGTTTTCTTACAAATCTAGGGCAGATTTAGTGAACTTTAGTCAAATCAATATTGTTGCCAGAACAAATATTCTGGATACATTGGTTTTGTGATTTGTTTTGCTGCAAAGTTCCATTGGAAGATTTCTAGCTTCAGACTATCCCATTTATTTGCTGGACTAAATGCAGGAATATCAGTTTTTCCCATGCTAAATTACAACAGGAGAGAGGGAAGGTCTTTCCATCCAGAGGAACATTCAACATAAACTACTGCAAGAAGGCTTCCTTTGAAACTTTATTTTCTTTTTGTTTAATTTGGTATGGCCAATATGAAATTTGAATAAAAATGTGAAAGCCTTACGGGAAAATCTTTGATGCTTCTAGTCCATAAATGACAGGTTTAAGCCTCTTTTTTTTTTTTTTTTTTTTTTTTTTGAGAGAG
>VYXC01003885.1:139083-341562 GCA_013397175.1 Platysteira castanea
TTCCCTTTGTTTCCATACTATTGTCAAAAGCACTGGGGAATGGATCCATCCCCTAAAACCCTGAAGGAATCTTAGCTATTTGCTGAGCACACAGCAGTACACAGTCAGGATTTGTCTTGTGTCGTGCAAGGTTGCCTCTCTTCACAAACACAGCAATATACTTTATGTCTACAAACATCGACACCCCACAACAAAGGTCTTTGATAAAATCAACAAAGTGCCCAAAACGTGATGAGACAGATTGCCAATATGCCTCATAGCTCAGTGACCCCTTGTAACTGGCATACATCGCCCTGTGCTCCTTTTTCCACTAAGGAGCTTGCCTATAGAGCTCCACCACAGCATCAGTTAAATCAGTTCAATCCTGATGCTTTACTTCATTTCTGACCTGGGACTTTCAGTGAATTTTGGTGTGGACTCATAGATCTCTGCCATTTCAGTCCAAGCCAATTTCCGCAAACCAGTGCAGGTTCAGTGGAGTGACTAAGCGTGGTGGTTATCCTGAAAAGATCAGTACCTAAAGGATGTGTTTGCACAGAGGGTTATGGTGCAGGATCCCCTAGTCCAGCACCGACCCAGATTGTTCCAAATTGGAAACAATATACTCGGTAGTGAATTTGGCTGCTTTGCTCCTGGAATAGAGACTGGCCGCCTTCCAATACATCCTGCAGTCCTAAGGAGATCTACTACTCTGCTGTGAGTAACGGGGACCTGTGACTTTCCCTACAGAGACTGGAACTGTAAGAACCCATTACTTCTCCTACGTAATGTCCCCTGGCTCTGTGTGTGTGTGTGTGTGTATGAGCACAGGGAGATCTCAATGGTTCATTTAGTTCTAAATAGTTGATCCAGTTTTTAAGTTGAGTCTCTGCCTTCCCAGGGTGGTGGAAGGTCAGCATTCCTCCAGGGGCTCCGTGAAGTCCAGCATCTTTTTTCTCAAATAGCCATACAGATTGGGCAGCAAAACTGGTTATGGTTTGAGAGAGTGGTGAAAAGAGAAAGCTGCCCTTATCCTGGTAAGATTTCACTTTTTGATGAACAGGCATAAAGTTAGCTTGAGACTCTATGGTGTAATGCAGGAAAAAAACTGAACAAAATTACTAGATCTAGGAAGTGCTGAAAGGTGTTTACAACCACCAGTCATTCCAAATAAAGGGTCCCAGCCTTAAACTTCACCTAACTGGACCAAGATGGTGAAAGTGACTTAGGGGAGATGGTGAGAGTGCCTGTCATGGGAGGCACAAGTCACACACCTCCCATGGGTGGACAAGACACAAGATGCTGAGGTGACAGTGCTGGCAGACATGGTGCCATCCTGACAACACACTGAGAGAAATGGGTCTCTGGAAAAGGCTGACAATGAGCACTGCACAACCTCAGGCTCCATCCCTGGGGAGGCACACAGCCACAAACTGTGGATGGCTCATCTGCACTCATGTGAAGCAAATGACGATTAGCAACTTTAGCTTTTTCAGTCTGGATCTCAACTGGGGTAGTGTTCAAAGGTAGAAATATGACAGACTAAAAATAGCTGTCAAAAGCAGAAGCTGGAAGCCAGTATAGTGTCTGGGGTTATTCAGACTTGTGAATGAGTTATGAGAGTCTAGGGAATTATACAGCTAACTCTCTTAAGGCATTCCTCCTAAGGCAAACAGTAAAACTCCTGTGATAGGAAATTAAAACATCAAATTGGAGCCTAATCATCTCAGTAGTTTGAGAAAAGAGCTTAATACCTTGACTTTCAGTTTATAATTTTCTCTTGATTAAAAGGAAGATGAATTACACATCTGTGTGACTAGAATTGATTCAGGCAGTGTAGGAAAGGAACAAAAAGTCAGTTTTGTGGATATTTTTAAATCTAAATTTATTCCTTCCTTATTTGCAATGACAAATAGATTACATTACAAAAGCAAGGGCTGACATACTTAGTTTTGGTATCATACTGACATATTTTCCTCAGTTCATATATCAACTTTTCTACAGCAACACACTTTATAGAAGAGACTGCAGCACACCAGATAATATTGCTGGCTAAAGTGCACCCCCCCTAACAACCACCTCTCTACTACACACTAAAAGAATTGAGAAATTAAAGATCTTTGCCTCTTCCCATTAGAGAAGATTCCAAAGTAAACCATGAGCTTCCAGCAGCTTTCCTTCTAGAGTTTAAGCCACGCTCATCCAAAGCCCCCAGTGTTTGCCCTCCTTTTGCTTTATTAACCAAAGTTGCACAGAGCGCATCTGTGCACAAGCTTGAACGGGCCAGGGACGTGCTGACAACTTATCCTGTGGCCAAACACAGCATTAGCTCTTCTTCATTCTGCAGTGCTCCAAGCCTCCCCCACACAGCTATGAATGCAATTCTCTGCAGGAGCACAAGCCCCAGCTCCCACTGCTGCCCTTCCCATTTGAGATGGTATTTGGTGTAACTCCATCCTGTCCACTCTCCTAAAACAGTTTCTGTGTTCAGACTTCCTGTGTTCAAGCATCAGCAAACTTTGTGGTGAAATTCCAGGATGAGATAGCTGTTTCTGCTTCATTTCAGAGAATTTTAGGAGCCACTCTTGAAGCTGTGGAAACAAACAAGGACCTCTTTTAAAAGTCTGACTTATCATACTGCTGTTAAATGTGGACTGACCACCATTAATCCACAGAAAATTGGTACAAATCTCTTGCAATAAGAAAAGAGGTGTGGAGGAAATAGCAGCTTTGCAAAATTGAAACCTGTGTTTAACTTTCTAACAGGGCAAGTTTACGAACCTGATTCCTGTAATTAATGCCTATATGCACACAGTTCCCTGTCCTGAGTTCCATCCAATACAAACATTGGTTTTCCAGCAAGGGAGAGAGCTGTGATGTGTGGCTGCAGCAAGAAGGCCAAGCTCAAGAGAAGAGTGCACATTACCCAGATGGTGCAGACTGTACAACACAACCTTGCTGTCTCTCCCATTAAAAAATGTGTTTACTTTTAGTAGGTAGGTCTTGGTCTAGGAAAAGAATGGGGAAATGATGTTATATTGCCCAGATATAGCCTGCAAATTCATTTCATTTAACCTCTGACATCTTTCTCTTCTGACTTACACCGTGCTTATGAAAAGAGTATGCAGTACTCAGATAGACAGATAGATAGATAGATAGATAGATAGATAGATAGATAGATAGACAGATAGAATTTTCCAGTTGATTTAGGTTTGTTCCTTTCAATGCAACAGCTGCTGCTGTCATTCCTTCATCTTTCTCTTCTGCTCTCATTACTCCTTTTTGTTACACTTCTCCTCTTGCCATTTTAATCCTAATATGGATGCAAAACCAAAAACATTTATTCTCAATGTATTAAAAACATTAAAAATGTTTATGCAAAGTAAATTGTCCCCAATATATAGCAACTTGCTACATATAACTAATCACTGAATACAAAGTCTATCTTTAAAAAGTTCTAAAAACAGTGGTATTTTCTTACAACATTCATTTGTCATTGAGAATAGACCTGCTTTAAAAAGCAAAGTAACTATAAATAAACTAGTCGATATCTTAAAAGGGAACACTATTAGAACTAGCTATGGAGTGCTTAGGTTTTCTCTCCTGAGGCTATACAGCAGTAAGCCCCCTATTAAAGTTGTGTTTTCTGAGATCTCAGTGAACTGCATAAAATTCCAAAGTGTAACCCATGGCCTGCATTTTTAATACTTTATATACTTCTTTGGATGTCAGTAGAAAATGCCCCTTTCAGCTTTTGCAGTCTGGATCTCAGAGAGGAAGTTCATCAAAAACTCTCCCATAGAGGTGTATAATCTATAACATCAGTAATTGAGCAACTGGGTCTAGGTGCAAGGGACCAGATAATAAATCTAAATGTCTGAGATTTGCCAATATCTTGTTACTTTATGACTTTGGGCAAAACATTTCACTATCCTTTATGTACATATGTAGAGTCATTTGTGACTGCCTGCTACCAGAATTTAAATGATTACATATGAAATATTTAAATCATGTTTAGTAAAACAAAGTTGATTCCAAGATTTCAAATGCTGACATGAGTCAAAAGTGAAAATACATTTACTTTTCAGCTATGGAAAAAAAATTATATGCTGAACAACACACCATCACTTTGAATGCTGAAAGAATGTTTAACACTATGATTTATTTAGAAAGGAAACAAATGTTCTGGATAAGCAACCCACTCTTCACAAATATTAACAGTATTAACTATCAGGCAAGATAAATTCATGGTGCTGTAAGTGAACCTTACTTTAAGGTCAAAGCCATCCCTCTGGCTAGTGCTTGCAAAATGTGCAAGACAGAGGAATTGTACACATTTTTTTTTCTACTCTATTTCTCTCTCTGTCTTTTTAACTTATTTGACCACCCTAGGCTCAAAGCTTGCACTTGTAGATAAGTGTCCTTTCCAGGTGGCTTCTCTCAGCCTTTCTAATAGGAGGAATTTTCTCTTTGAAGTGTATACAAACCATCATTTAAGTCTAAAGAAAAACATTGGCTGAGCGATGTCAGTTTTATGACGCTGTTTATTACAAGCCATATTATCCCAGTTTGAGGCAAGGATTACTCAGCACTTACAGGTAATCCACTCAGATCACTGCTATACCAAATGAGGACAGCACAAGGTTATATCAATTTAATCATTTTTGTTTCAATAATAATTTCACAGAAGAAAACTACAAAGTGACACTAACATATGACTTTAATAAAAAAATAAGTTTCTTTTAGCTCTCATGTTGAAAGCCATGAGTCAAAAGGTAGAGAACACAAAGCTCATTCAGAAGTATAAGGAAACTGGGAGTACCAAGCATCTCCTGTGTTTCTCCAGCCTCTGCCAAATCAGGATCTCTTCACACATCAGCCCTCAGCAAATCAAATCAGGGAAACTGAAGCTGAGTACTAATGAAAATTCAGAAATAATGTCACATAGTGAGATTTGTTCAGCCACATCAAGCACATTTCTAGAGGTCACATCTAACTAAACATGATAGAAATAATTTCTTAACTGCTGAACTTACAATCTGAGTTGTCACATAATTTAGGAAGTAATGGACCCGATATATTAGGACACAAATATCCTGAACACTTTTTCCTAGTTTTCAGGTGCATATTATTCTAAGCAGGTCAGACACCACCCCTGTGGCTCCCCAGGTAATATCACTGAGCTCATCATGACATGTCTGTTGTGAACGTCTGCCTGATTCATGACCTCAGCCATGGAAAAGATTCAAAACCCAAGCGAACAAGTTTTACAAACATTCCCACAAAAGCTACAATACACAAATCACCAGAAGGCTGAACTTGCAAGTGACAAAGAAAGAGCAATTTGGCGTATGCAAAATACAGTATACTGACAAAGATAAAGAGAAACCTCCAAGTGGGACTGGGGAGACAGGCATGAACTGCTGATGAAATCCCTCTCCTACCCATCCTTATATGAGAAATACAATACAACAAGTTATTCCTACCTCTACAATATCTTTTTCACCAAAAAGTCTGTTTTCTCTAATAGCCGGGAGGAATTACTCACAAGAGTCACTAGCATGCTCTCCAAGCCCTCGCTCTGCTGTGCAAGCAGACATCTAGCACTGGATAATTTAGGGGGGCTAATTTGGAGGAGGGGGGTGGGGAGAGGTAAAGAAAACTAATAACTCCAGCAGTCCCCTCAATCATCTCCTAAAAAGGGTCAAAGTGCATCTGCCCTGAAAAATCCAGGCCATGTCTTGCCTGAATTCCTGACATTTGTGGAATTCCAGACACATTAGGAGACCATTAATGACAGGGAAAAGCACTGACCCTGTGCAATACAAACAGCAATTATCAAAGCCATTGCCAAGTTTATGTCCCACGGATGCACACTTTCTGACATGAAATGGTTCTGTTAGACAAAGCTGTGGCAGCTAAGGAAAGCAAAGCATGGCAAAGAGGTTCTTTGGTGAGTTATCTCCCTTGGGCTGCCAGGAGGTGCAGGAGATTCCACAAGGCTGAAGTCATCTGAGCTGAGAGAAGGTCCTCAGCATGGGAATGACACACCTTTATTATCACCAGTCTCCAGCCTGAGAGGAAGCCACTGTACCAGCTAGGGATTTATCTGTACCTTCTCCTAAGCTTTTCTCCTCTTCTCTCACTCCTTCACTAAAGCATATTATCAATGAAAACATAAACAAAACCCAATTTAGACTAAAAGAATCTTTCTTTTCTCTGTTTTTACTTTTTTCTTCAAAAGAGAACCAGCAGAATTTCAAACATCTTATGACTGGTGATGAGAACATGAAGAGAACATTTCACAGTATGTGGCAAACATAAATTTTTAATTTAAAGCACGTAGCAGTTTCATGAAAAAAAATCCCTTCTGACATAGGCTAAAATGGTCACAGAATCCTGAAAACCAGTACCAGCCATATATGTACCGTTGTGAGAGGAGGCAAGCTGTCACCAACTTGAAGGCACTGACTGGATTCATAATCCTAAATTAATGTACACAGGGGTAATTCACTAAATGCATTCAACTTTTACATGTCATATCAAAGAACCTATTTTCTTAATTGCCATAACTGCCAGGAAGCACACAGTAACATATTAAGATGCTGGCTACAATCCACAGTTTGAATCTCTGAAAGACTATTGAAAATATTGTGAAGGGTACAAAAGAAAGAATCTGAGGCATAGAAAATATCTTTAGGAGGCAGCCATAAAGACTGAGCTTAACAAGGAAAAGACTGACAGATGACACGGCTGCACGTAGTTATGTCATGGAGAAAAACAGCAGGCTCATTAATTGAAGAGCATAATCCTCAGTGGTCAGAAGCTGATGCCAGATAAAGTTAATTTGAAAATAATCGTTTGTTTGGACTTCGTCAATCATCGACAAAAGGCTATCAAAGCAAACCTTCCCTAATTTCAGATCAAAACCGGATGCCTTTTTGGAAAGCATGTTTAACTTAAACAGGAAGCAATGTGTTCAACATGGATAACGGGATGAAGAGTAGCAGCTTGCGAGATACAGAGAGCAGACCACATTAACGCCGCCCAGATTTGGGCTTTGTGAATCCCCGAGTTTTTTGGTGGGCTTGGTCAGACACTGCCATCAACTGTTTTTAAGCATTTCACGAGGCTGGCTTGACCTCCATGTACACACTGGTCTGTGCTATGCATTCTTTGCATGAACCTTTGCTCAGCCCGTGTCAGAGGCAACTTGTTAGTTCACTAAAAATTCATTTGAACAAATCTAGCAAAAAATAAAGACAAATAAATCAGCTGTGAAACCTGTGGCTCAGAACGTAATTTTCAAAATATGTGTAAGTTGGTGACATGAAAATCAATTTCCTCTGGAATGTGCTTCTCCTCAGCAAGGGCTATTTCAATGCCAGTGTGCTCTCTCACATCATTTGGCTTGGCTGTGATACTATTAAATGTAAGTGGCAAGATTTTTTTCCTTCCACAATGGCTAGAAAACCCTAATTTTCTGAAGTGACTGAGCAGGGTTTAAGGTCTTAGGAGGGTTTAATAGCATTAATATGTGTGTTTTGGAAGAATCAAGGCCTGAAGTTTTCAGTGTAAAAACCTGGGAATATTAGATTACAGTGATTGAGGAAAGTAGTTGAGAGAAGATTCAGAGACTTGAAAACACAGCTACGCTAAAGCTGTAAATGCAATTCTGAGAAGTGATGAACCAACCAAACAAAATAACCAAAACAACCAACTATCAATGGAGTTNTGAAGAAAATGGGAGGGAAAGGAATATATGATGAGAAATCCTTCCTGTTCTCGCTGAGCCCACAAATCCTCAGGACCACCCTGGATATAAGTGAAAACATGCCAAAAAGAAAAGAGGAAATGCTTTTCACAGAGCAGTTACATTTCACCTCTCAGCTTCAGAAGCGCCAGGCTGCCATTTTCAGAACTTATATCAGAACTCTTTTTACCCTCAATTTTCATTAGTTATGAATCATTTTCTATTAGCAATCTATTTTTAAAAATTATGACAAGAATCAACTCTCAGAAAGCAGCATCTGTCATATCTATTTCTAAAGAGAAACTTGTTTCATCCCATTCTGAATCCTGGTTAGTAAACAAATCCATAAATCTATTTTGACAATGTCATCAGATCAAGCACTGGCTTTTTGAGGGTGAGGGATAAGGGGCATGACAGGACAAGAAACAACTTCAGAGGAATAACAGAAGATTAATTTTTTTTTTTAAATGAAGTGAGAGAAACATAAACAGTTCAGAGAAAAATAATTATTAAAACCCACACCAGCCTCATTTCTCTATATCCAGCAGCATTTGAATTAGGCCTGTTTCCACCAGGAGTGAAGGTTCTCCATATTTGCATATGGGGAAAAAAATCCCTTCCCAGTTACACAGCTATGCTGGATTTTTTTAGTTTNAAAACAACCAACTATCAATGGAGTTGCAAGGAATGGGGCAGAGGGAAAACAAGCCTCATCCCCACCGTGGGCTTCCTGCAGGGCAGCACAATTCAAAACGTCCCTTTCCCTCAGGGCAGGCAGAGGGAGCACATGGGGAAAAGCAGCAGCAAAACTTTCCCCAGCAAAGCTGAGAGCCCCCGGGGAGCAAACACCGTCTACTTTACACACTAGCCCAAGAAATTCACGCCAGCGGTGTGTTTTCTGAAGGGATTTAGGGTTGCATGTGGTGCCCCTTAAGGATACAGGACATATTTGTATCCAAACGTTTGAGATGCCACTCTTCAGACCCAAGCACAACAGGAGAGACTGGAAAAATATTAAAATAAANTCATCCCATTCTGAATCCTGGTTAGTAAACAAATCCATAAATCTATTTTGACAATGTCATCAGATCAAGCACTGGCTTTTTGAGGGTGAGGGATAAGGGGCATGACAGGACAAGAAACAACTTCAGAGGAATAACAGAAGATTAATTTTTTTTTTTAAATGAAGTGAGAGAAACATAAACAGTTCAGAGAAAAATAATTATTAAAACCCACACCAGCCTCATTTCTCTATATCCAGCAGCATTTGAATTAGGCCTGTTTCCACCAGGAGTGAAGGTTCTCCATATTTGCATATGGGGAAAAAAATCCCTTCCCAGTTACACAGCTATGCTGGATTTTTTTAGTTTTGGGGGTTTTTGGTTTTAGTTTTTGGGGTTTTTTTTTTTGTTTTGTTTTGTTTTGTTGGGTTTTTTGGTTTTGGGGTTTGTTTGGTTGGTTGGTTGGTTCGATTTGGTTTTTGTTGTTTGTTTGTTTGTTTGGTTTGGGGTTTTATTTGTGCCAAATCCAATACAGAAAATCAGTCACCTTCCTTCATTCATCTGAGGGAAAAGACTTGAAACATAGTCTTTTCCTTTGGTTGAGGACAAGGAGGGAGCCTGAAATACAAAGCCATAAGTTCACAATACCTGCAGTCTGAGTGCATACGCTTCATGAGATACTCATATGGGGTTAAGACACACACATGTCCTACATATTTTTATCTGGCAAGGGGCTACATGACATTTTCCATTTTAAAAGATTTGTGGATTTTATAAAGGTTAGCTTCCTTTAAAATGAAAAAAAAACTAGCAACAACAAAAAACCCAGAAGTGTTACATTTAAAAAAAATCCTGGATTAGGGAAATGGACTTTTTTATGCCATGAAGTTTAGCTGAACTAGAAATTTTCATAAGTCTATATATATCCTCTATATATATCCTCATTGGCTTTTCTAGGGAAACTCCAAGTCAAGAGCAATAAATTAAACAGGGACATTTGGAGTATGCCTATACCAGTAAATGACACAAGGGGATATTCCCAGGCACTACAATTTGGCCACGTGTACCATCCACTTCTGGTGTGGTTTTGACTTACACCATGGGGAACATTTGCAAACTATTTCCAGGCGTAATTTGGAAGTCAGCTTGGGTCCCTTGCTAACAGGTGGTCTGCATGGCTGTTTTGGAGGCTAGGAGTTTAACAGCATAGCTAGGAGCTGCTGCATGTACATTGGCTTCAGAGCCAGGCACTCAGGCTGGCCGTCCTGAGGGCACCAGTCTAAAGCACGTGCCAGACTGATGCTGTTTCTAAGCAAAGCACACTGTGAGCAGCACATCTAGAGCTGCTCTTTCTGTCATCAGAAAAGAGAGTCTCCATAATGAGCTGTGTCAAGCTTTTCCCACAGTCTCTGTCATGCAGTCCCAGTGCCTCCCACATCCTCTAGGATGAGGAAGGAGAAGAAAGCTCAGCTCCCTCTTCCCAGCCCACAGACCCCACACAAAGCCCAAACCATCCCCTGGCCAACAGTCAGCCAAATTCACTCATCCCCTTATTCCTAGCAGCAGAAAGCACAACAGGAGTGACTTGTTCACTGCTTAAATAAAAAGTTACATATGCTACGGGAGTGATTATAGTTTGACAACACACATTTCATTTTACTTTTTATACTAATGTTGGAAATTTTGCACCAACTCTTTACTAATTTATGATATTTCAGTTGACAAAGCAAATGTCTGTGAAAGTTACGAAATGACACACTGAGATTCCTGTGCAAACATTATATATCTACATCTCTGATGTAAGTTTCCTCCTAAACCAGTTTTTCCCCCCCCTTGCAAATTCCTCACTGCCAAATAAATGTATTTCCAGCTGTATCTGTGGGAAACAAATAGTGTCATACAATGAATGACCAGCTAGGAAATGCACACCTGTCATAAACTAAAGCGCATCTCATGGGATATATTATATTCCATTCCCAACTTACTAAGAGAGGATACAATGAAAAAATGCATTGGTGTCAAATGCCAGATGTTTTCAAGCCTCTCTAATTAGGTAAAAATTAAACAACTGTTATGTTCTATATTATAGATATTTTGCAGATGTGTAATTCACATAAACATAAAGTCTGATTTTCATTTACACAGAGGTCTCTTTACACTGCTTTGGCATCACAACATTGCTTAATATTGGCCTTAGTTGCTTATGTTTGCATTTCATGTTCCTTTTTTTACTGAGAGAGTACAGTAATCAATTTCACATAAACATCCCAGGATAAGGCCCACATTATGATGGGGATGACTTTAGCAAGGAGTCTTGAGGGACACCAGAAGGAAAAAGAAGTAGTATTCTCTTTCAGTACATATATTCCATGTAGAACAAGTCTGCTGTGAATGACTTAGGTTCAATTCATCTTTAGTGTACATCTTTGCAAATGTCATTGCATATTTAATTGTAACTGTGACTAATTTGCTCATGAGGAACACAAAATGTTGAGCTGTTTCCAGTACCTGCTTAGCCCTTCTCCTTAGACTCTGCACAAAACCCCAAGCTGGAAAGCATCCAGGGAAAAAAAGAATCAAGTAAATTCTGCTTGTACCAAAACAACAGTATAAGTGGAAAATTATAATTAGTCCAGGTAAAGGGGTAAAACTTTAGCAAAAAAAATTCCAGTATTGAACTAAAATAACTCCTTAATTCTGCTCCTAACAACTGGGAAGGGGTGGGGGGTGGGGGAGTTCCTGTGTTCTTTCATAATAAGAGGACTGGTTTATCTACCTGTTCAGTTATCATACATGAAGAGCCGTAAGATGAAGGATACTTTGATGCAAATAGTTCTGCTCACAGAAACTCAATACGCTTTATTTGTACCTTCATCCCAAGTAACAATTGCCAGAACTCTCTATAGTCAGAGACACACTTGTAACCCTAATAGTTAAGTAATTTTTAAAAGAAAGACTATTCATTATACAAAGAACTAAAGACAGGAATATGATTGACACTGCTTATCAGCACCTGTCTCCAACTATTTCAAATACAGTTTTCTCATTCTCCTCAGACTTGGATGTTTGTATTAGTACTGCCCTGCAGCAGAGTCCCTCCACTGGGGACTGCTGCTGGGAATAAAAGCCTGGTAAACCATATGGTTAATAGAAAGAATGCCTGGACTGAAAATTATTATTACTACAGAAGATTAGACAAACACATTCACAGTGTATTATTTTGTCGTTGGAGAAGATTCAAGCATGGTTTTTAATGCATTTGATTTCTTTCTCAGCATTCCTGAATTATTATTTATCTTTCAGCCATCTGGTCCAATTGTTAATTTTCCTTAGAGATGGGCAGTCACACTATGTGCTTATGGTAACCATCACTTCTGGTAAGGATTTTTTTTATTATTATAGGCAGTATCTGTCCAAATGATATTGCACTAGTTGAAAGCATTTGTCTAGAAAACTAACGTCATGCGATAATCCTGATTAAAATGTTGTGAATTTTCTTGCTATGTTACAAATGTCTCAGAAAAAGTGAGTGTTAGTCTAACCCCCATGTTCAGCTATATTTGGAAGAGAGATTTGTGAACTGCAGAGGAGTCTGGTCTGGTTTGTTGCTTAATTTCTTGTTCGTTTTGTGAATAAATTCAAAATTACAAGGAGGAAATCACTTTTCACGTGTGTGGAGCATGAGGATGAAGGCTGCCACCTGTTCATGGACAGCATACACAGAAGTAACCTCAAATAGGGGCTGACAGGGCAAGGAGAGCCCAGGAGACATCAACAGTTGGACTACAAACACCGTTCCAGTAATCCAAGATACTGTGCAGTATGCATGTGGCATATGTCCAGTACTATGTAATGTACCCTAGTAATCACACATAAGTCCTATTCCTCCTGATGTAGTCTAAGCTGCAGGACATCTAAAGAGCACCTATTTACTCCTTTTGCACATTTCAGTCTCCATGTTAGTCTGTGATCTCAATACTTTCATAACTTTCTGTGACTTTTCTCTCATTTGCTTACCTATTATGTCTCCATTTCTCTATTCTTCTCCAAACGTCTCTTTAATACTTGCTCTGCCACTTGTCAACCTTTTCTTTTCTTCAAATCATCTTTCTTCTTTGTGAAAGAATGAGGATAATTTCATGGCATGATGCAACATTATCCAAATGCAGAACTTGTGCAGGCTCAGAACTGGACAGGCAGAGTCTGGATGCATTAGCATGCACTCCCAGACTAAAGTTCATTTTCTAGATACACCTCAGAGAACTGTTAGTATAGCTGCATGTAGAGGCCATCCCTTGGTGTTTCATGGTAGTGAAACATTGCTGCACCTCGCTGTGTCAGCAGACACTGAGCAGACCTGCCTCAAGTGCTCAGACCAGGGATGACCTGTGCATTTTATTGAAACAATATGCACTCTCAATTCACTCAGGCACAAAAAAAGCTGCAAGAGTATAATGCTAGTTGAGATACAGGTCACAGGATCAAAACAAAATACACAGGCATTGCTCCTTCCATATCCTTCTGTCTACAACACTGGCACCAAACAATTAAATACCAATAAGAAATATGCCATATCCATCATAGCAACACTTTACTCAGTGGCGGCATTGAAGAGGGCAGAAGACTGATAGCTGCATGTTTTGCCATCTTTCAGAAGAGCTTAGCCCTTAGGTAGGCTGTGTTAGGGAGAACTTCCCCTAGGAGCTGTAGTCCAGGGGATCACAGAAGAGGTAGGAAGGGGCTGCTCCACCCCATTCACAGCAGGTACACCAGTGAGCACTCCCAGCTCCAGGCTCCAAAAGGATGCTCCCAACCTGGCCCCATGCCTGCCCAGCTGTGCCTCCCAAGGCCTGTCTGATGACAGCAAGTTGTTTCAAGAGGAGTTCCACAGTATGGGGAACAAGCTGAAATACACACCTACTTCATATGGAGCAGGAGAATTCCTTTCATTTTCCGCTTGTCCAGCAAAACTATATGTGTGTGAACATGGAAGACATGTGACTGGCTGAACTGGAGCTGCTGGAAACTCCTCACAAGCATTTGCATCACTCAGCGGCTTTGGGAAATATCAGTAAGGCTTTATGGGACAGGAGCCAGGGCACTCTCAGTGGGTATTCAGGTAGGGGAAAGGAATTTTACCAGCAGTGGTGAATAGTGGGGACAGAGACCTCCACCTCTCCCCACTGAAAGCCCACCCAACCACCCAACAAAACATTCCTCTTCATTCCAGCACAAGAACAGCTCTCACCTCCCCTAGAACCAGAAAGTCCTTTGTACTCTAACCAGACTGCCCTTACCCCAACACACAGACCAGACATCCGAATTCCCTATCTCTGCTCATCACCATCCTCCCCAGTCTCACCAAAGAAAGCATTTCCTTCCTCCAGCAACAGTCCCCTTCCTTCCCTTGGTCACCCCTCACGCCACCCCAGCCTAGACCCCTCTATTTCCAGCAGCACTGACACAACTGGGAAAGAGGCTGTGGGAAATGTTCTCCTTGTACCACGGGGAGAAGGAAGCCAGAGTCAGGAGGTTGCCATAGGTTGGACCTGTGGATCCTGCTACCTTACCAAAGATGGGCACCAGTCACCACACCTCCTGCAGTACCCAACTCCCCTGGGGCTTTCTCCTGCAGCAGCACCAGCATCACGAAGCATTTGGTGAACAGATACTCCTCCAAAAGTTGTTCTTCAGCAGGAACAGCACAGGCAGCCAGCAGTCACCACTTCCTCATTCTCCTTCATTCCTGTAGACAACTGCCTTAGGCAATGGCATCATTTAGAGAGCCCTATGGCTTTACTTTCACCTACTCCTTTTCCCAGCAACTCACTGAGCCCCTGGCCATCCAGACACCTCTCCCGTGAGCCTTCCCAGCCAGGAAAAACTGCTGCTTGGGGGCCCCAAAACAGACCCAGCTCTTAAGATCCAGCAGCAGCAACAACAGAACTATTTGGAAAGGGTTTTAAGTACATCTGGTCCTCTAATAAGTTTGTAGCATGGCCTCTTCAATGCAACTGAGGGGATAGAAGCAAGCAGGAATCAAAGGATCCCTTTGTCCCGTGAGAGCATCAAACACAATATATCACCAAACCTCATCTGTCTTAATAGCTTCCCTTCCTAAACACACCGTGGGCCTTGTAAAGCAAAAAGAGTCATTAGACCACCAGCCACACCTTAAGGAAGTTTACAGTTGATCTCTAATCTCTTGGGTTTTATCTTTGAGAAAAGAGCAGTGGCACATCTGGAGGAACCTCTGTCTACGTCAATCCCTACGGCCCTGTTTACCTACCCCCACTGTGAGCCTCCTCGAGAGCTAAACTGCAAACAAATCAGCTCCTACTTTCAATAAAATTCAAAGAAAGTCTTCACTGAGATGTACTGGGAATCAAAAGTGTCACAGCAAAAGCCATGCATTCCAGCCCTTAGCATGGGGATTTAAATGGGATGCCTATTCCTTTAACTTGCTAGTTTTAAAGACCATTCCAGTTCTTACTATAGCAATAGTTTTATTCTGAATATGATGATTCCTATCACAAAGGAGGAACAGATGGACTTTCTGCTCATTATTTTAAAGCAGTTTAGCTCACTCATATAGACTGTGTCAATATTAAACTCCTGAGATTGAATGTTATGGGGGAACAAGGCCCTCTCAGAAATTCTCCCTTCAAAACCACAGTATTTCATGATGTGTGTAACTCTGAATGTCTTGAATGAAGCATTCAAGTGTAAAGAAGAGGGAGATTTTGGAATCTGGTCTGTGATTATGAACACCTTTCTATTGGATTGGTCAATTATCACACATCACCTCCCAAGCAAAATAGATCACTAATCTTTTGGCGTAAACATGTACCTGCGTTCTAGCAATACAAAGCTTAATCTGAAAAAAAAACCCTTCTGAAACCTGTGTTACTAAATCACACAGAGGAAACAAAATAAAAAGTTTAACAAAGATTGTTTTACCGAAGCTTGTTCAAATAGAAAAAAACCCCAGGTGGATATGTGTCAGCCATGATTGATGCAAACAGGGTTTGTTATTTCAACTCAATATACAAGATACAGGTATCTTCTTTGTAAAAATCTGATGAAATCTTTAAAAAAAATCTGTTTATCAAGTTCATTGTGCACAGAACTGGAAGTAAATGGTTTTAAACTAAAGGAGCTGGGGTTCATGTTGGATGGCAGGTCCTATGAAGCACTTGAGAAAGATTGCCTAAGGAAACTCAGAGATTTCTATCACTGTAATTCCTGAGAAAAAGTTAGATAAATTTGACAAGACATATATAATATATTCACCCAGGCTTTCTTGGCTCAGGAAGGAACAAATAATTTATTCAGTGCAGACCACTGTTCAGTGTTATCACAGCAGTGATATTAATTTTGAATTACACAGTATTTACTACCTGACATTTAAGAAACACAATGTGCATTTATGCAGCTTCCTTTCTTATTTGACAGATAAGAAAACAGTAGAAAAATTGTTTCATTATAGCCTTTAACAAATCTATAGCAAAGTCAACAATTCAGGAATTTCAGCACCCATTCTCATGTCCACTAGTGGGATTTAATGTAATGGGCTAGCAGACACAGGTCAGTTTCTTTAGATAACCCAGAAATTCCTTGCTACTGGTGAATGGTTTCAAATGAAATATCGTTTAAACAAGTTTTATTTCTTTCACCTATGGCAGCTGAACTTGCAAAAATATTCCCTCTACCATCATCTTGACATCACAAAAGAAATCTCAAGAGACTTCTACCAACAACTTCATGATCTAACTGTGGTGATGCTGCGTGTCACATGTGATGGCATAGGGAAGTGCAGAACTCAGGTTCTACAAGCAAACTTGAAGGGAAAAAAGAATTAAAAATCTCTTTTAGGGTTTTATGCAACTTTAGTATCTTAACTGATTCAAAATAAATTTTTCAGATTTTATCAAATGAACTCATAAAACTACCTCATATCAAGTCATTAAGAAGAATTTTTTTTTTTTAGACCCTATGCTTCCCCTTACCTTTTCTTCAAAAGCAAAATAGCTGATGAGTAGAAGGCTTTTGTTTTCACATAGGCTTATATTAGGGGTCAACTCAGCTGCATTTGTTTTTTAGAAAACAGAAACACACTTTCAAATCTTTATGTTCTTCTTAGAAATGCCTTATTATTTAAAGAATCATATTTGACAGATGAATTGTGATAAAGTGTACTAAAAACCAAACACAGAAAGATAATGATGAATTGCGCACAGGTGATAAAGGACTTGCAGACAAAAAGCTTTGAAAGCAAAACTAAAATAGCAAGAATTTAAGAGCTATTAATAGGACATATGGAAAGTTCTGAGATAAGATAAACCTGAAATACTTCAAAGTGTGCATTGAAGTCAATGAAACAACCTTCACCTTGCTCTGCTTCACCAGCAACATCAGTTTAGAGTCCTTCCTGGCTATGTGCACCCTAAGAATATATTTTCCTGAAAAGTAGTTTGCTGAATTGAATGCTGGGAGGGTGGAAAAACTCATTATTTTATTAGAAACCTGAACTTCTTGGATCTGTCTCTTTGGCTACATTTGCCAAGGAGCATAATGCACTGGAAGAATAATTTAAAAATCAAGAAACATTTATCCAGAAATGGCATAATTTTCCATTTTGGTTATAAATGTTTGAAGGTATTTCCAGATTTGCTGTTACAGCTCTTTGGTTTAGTACCATCATTATATCCTATCACATAATAAATATTAGCACGCACAGTGTATCAGTTTGTATAAAATGCTGTACATATTTCAGCATCTACCTTCAGTAGCCTTGTCCAGGTAATGAGTTAATCATAACTGTACCAAAGCCTGTACATTTGAGCTTTTGTGGTTTTTTAAAATTGTCTCCACTTTAGGTTGTACTTAATCTAACTCCTTCATAAAGCAGCCCTCATTAAGAGTGCCAGTAAAGGATGTTCCTAGGAGTACAGTCTGTGTGAAAGCTGTGGTCCATTTCTGTGCAAGGACACCTCAGACCATACTATATCAGTAGTTTTGGTTCCTGGGCTACACCTGACAAAGTTATTTAGGTACTTAGGGCCTAAAAGAAGCAGGAAGAAATTGATTCTTAGGAGCAATATTTACAAACCAACACTCCTGGTTGGAGGTTGACCTTTCCTTTTCTCAGGCACACATAAGACCACAGCCTGAAATTCCAGCAAGAGCTGAGCTCACATCTTGGGGCATGAGAGCATTGACTTCCCCTTAATAGTACTTACATTACTGCAAGAAAGTCAGCAGTAGTTGTGTCTACCTCATTGCAAGACGTGGGTAGAGCATTTCTCCTTTTGAGCTTCTTTAAGCCACAACTCAAATTTTGCCAGAGACAGTCGTAACCAGGCATTCCTTGGTCAGGGAGAGATACAGACAGATGGACCACTTTCCATCCTTCACATGGATCAGAATAAAAGGCATGTATTGGGACAGGCACTGATGTGCTGCATATACGGAAGCAAAACAGAACTAAGACCAAGACCTGCCAACACACCCTGTGAAACAGCTGCTGAAGACCATGGTCCAACACAGAGTGTATGACCTGGAGTCTGGTGTCACAGGCTCCAAGACTAATTCTGCTACAGAACATGATGGACAATTTGGTAACCATAACTGTGTAAAAACCTCACTTTTCCAACCTGTGAAACTGAGACAGTTCAATCAAGCTAATCTGTAAAGTATTTTGATATCTAGGGAAGTGTATGCTGTAGAGAAGCTCACATTATCTTGCACCTGCTTTGAATGGGAACTGGATCTAGCTCATGTTGCAAGTCATTTGGACTGGCTGGTTTGGAGGCACCCGACATCAAAAGTCATAGCAGGCCGGGGTTGTTTGGGACCTGACCTGGTAGGAGCAAAGTTACCTGCTTAAAAGAGATTTTTACATGATGAGATCTGGTGTGGTGCACATGCGTGGGAAGCCACTTTACCCAGGAACGAAAAGCATCAGCCATCCTGATCCAGAGGGATGAGTGGCACAGAAGGTCTCTCCCTCAGCACCACAGAGGTGCAAGCAGGGGTGGGTCATGGCTTCACAACTCCTAAGAGCAGGACTGCTAAGTTTTGTTTCCCACAAATATCCCAGCAGCAGCATTTCACTCTTTCCCTTCAGGCAGTCCCTGACTGCCGTCCAACGTCACCAGGGGAAGGGATAATAAGGACATTTCCATGCAGGGAATGTATGCTGTTACATAAATGCTTCCATAGGCCTGACTACTGTTTCCTGAGAAAGGAAACTCCATTCATCAAGTCTGTAATAAACTGACATCTCATCAGCAGGGGAAACAAGAGGAAGGTACTTGTGAAGGGAGAAATCTGTCCCCCTACATATATGAACTGTTTTCCTTTGCATGCCTAATCTGTGAGGTGACTAAAGTTTCACCCACTAGTGCTGTAATACTCACATGGGAAACATTAAGTTAAATATTACAAAATTAAAGTGTAAGAGTTATTGGAAACCAGAGCCGAGCAAAATATTAGAATTTGCATCCTGGGGGAAATTCTAATATTTCAACATTTGTTTTCTTCCAGAATTAGAATGGAAATGTTGAAATACCTCTTATTTCAGAGAATGAACATGTTCTCAGCTACTTTGACATTAAAATGAATTTGACAAAGGTGTTACAACATCTCCTGGGAACTGTTGCTAAGGTACCTTGTACTTAGAACCATGTTAACAAGGGATATTTCATTTGGGGTATTGAACTAGAGCTGTAAAAAAATGGTTGGGGTCAGGTAGAACTTTCATTTCATTTTTGTTTTCTTTGAGGTTATTTAACTCTTGTATTCTCTTTACAAAAGAAAAGAAAACAAACACCAGGCAAGCAAACAAAAGACAGAAAGAAAAAACCCTTGTTCTGTTCTGAAAGGGAAACAAGTTTTGCAACCATTCCATTTTGAAGATGTTCAGCAGTGTTCTGGATTTTATTTCTGATCCTCATAAATCATTCTTTTTATGGTTAAACTTCAAAATGAGAAAACTAATTTTGTTTCAAATGTTGTTGTCAAGAGTAATTATTAATATGGAATCAGTAAATTACTTCAACTGATCCACAACTGAATTCGTCAAGAAAATAAATCATTGAAAAAAATCTATCTCATTTTTAAAAATATCTTCATAGGTTTCCTTCTTTGAGTGTGTGCCCCCATAGTTGATCTTCAAGCTAGGAAGCTGAAATCCTCTCCTGGTGTACCTGGATGCCTTAGCAAGTAGCATCCTGGAAACTTACTATTTTAGTCTCTTAAGGGGGAATAATTCTTCTGTCCTGATATTGCGATTCTGGATGCTGCTTGCTAGGTAGATCATTTCTTTTATTGGAGTATTGCTGGCATGCTGGCTGAAGTCTGTGGACTTAGTAAGTGATGGAAGTATGAGCAGAATGGAAAAATCTCAGGAAAAAATGTCCTTATGGAGGTGGAAAGGTATCTTGCTGCAATTAAATGCACACTAAAGCACTTGAGAAGCAAAAAGGGGGGACCCCACTGTTCAGATTCTTTTTGCAGATTTAATCAGACTAGAAATTTTCCACTTACTCACAGATCATTCATTGATCTTCTGATGTTAGTTTAGTTGGCTGGTATTTTCTAAGGTCTCAGGCCACTTTTTCTATTAAATAAATAGGACCTAAGACCTCAGATGTCTATATACCCACGTTTTCTTTAAAATTCCTGTCCATATTTTTTTTGCTGTTCTCATATAAAGGCTAAAGGTTAGGGTTTTAATTTAAACATAATATTTTCATGGTTCATAAGAAAATCTGTATTGGTTTACATTTTTGGCAACTTTCATTATACCCTAGTGATTCCTGGATGTTCTTGTACTTTCCTGCTGGTGAGAGATACTTTCCATAAAATAACAAAGTATAAAAATAGTAATTATTAGCTCCCTGTGATGTATTTTCTTATGGTGCAGAGAGTGTATCCAAAGGAATAAATATATTCACTGTCCAGTTTTGTGGCCATGTTTTCCAGTTAAAAATTATGTTGTAAAAATGTACTTTAAAACCAGCATTAGAAGTTTCACTGATAAAGACAGGAGATAATCCTAGTTACTTTTAACAGCCCCATATCCCATATGTCTGACAGACGACTACAGCTCAGCTTTTAAAGGGGATTTAAAGATAATTTTAAAGGGTCTGTGCACTGCAAAAAGGCGCCACTTTGAAAACAACTCTAAAAATAATTTCAGAAATTCCAGCTCTTTGCTCTGACACATTATCTAGGTTTATACCTGCATAAAGTATATTTAAAAGCTGCAGACATTTTATATTCAGTATACTGATGCAAAATAATTTCTCGTATCTTTTTGTCCTGAAGGATATTTGAGTTGTCACAGAAGTGTGGATTCAGCAAATTCTAAGTAATGCACATAAAAAGCCAGATCCCTACACTACACCTATGCATAGTGCTGCTCAACTGAGCTATGGTCTAGAAGATATCTTACATATATATGAAAGGCTCTGTGACTGGGGAAGGTCAGTGACTGATGTGAAACAGGTCAGCCTTCACGCAGACGGCCTGAGTTGAAGATGGGCACTATGGACGAAAGGTGAGCCTGTCCAAACTTCATGTTCTGCATCCCTTTGCTGAATGTAAGTGCAAATACAGAAGAGTGGCATTTGTCCCCAACAGGGACTTAACTTTACACCCCTGAAACACACTGTGCTTGCTGCCACAAACGTGCCTAGGCTACAGAAGTTTAACCTGTTGATGAGACTAAGGGAGAATCAAACCTTTGCAAAAGATCCCCATGTCTTGCTGCATTTAAGAAGGTGTTTCTGCAGAACCATAAAATACCCAGTTTGTGTGAGAATCTCTGAGAAGGGTAAATGAATAGTAGTGTTGCAGGGGGTTTTGCTGTGGCTATTCAATATTGATAAATGTATTTTTGTCTTTTTGTGGAATCCACCTCAAGAAAGAAATGGAATTTTATTCCATTAATGTTTTTATAATCTCTCAGAATTATTTTTCTCCATCAAATCCCTTTGAATGTTCATATCAAATTGATGGAATTTGAATTAACAGACTGGAATACATTAACAGACTGACAATATTTAAAATTTTATATGCCTGTCTTTACTGAATATTTACTGGCAAGGAAAAGCCTAGATACATTTATGGAACAAAAACAGATAACAGAAATCAATAGTTCTACTAGCGTGAGATGTGCAGATTTTACAGAAATATACCCTATAAAATATATATATTACCAAGAAAAAAAGTTGATCAGTTATCTGTACGTATTTAGTGCAGACAAATTTCTAATAATTTTTTAAGTTGCTTGAGAAGACATCTACCAAAAATTACCTCCAGAGATATCTCAAGTTACTTTGAAGTAGAAATCAGAACTGTGAGAAAAGATATGGAGCAGAAGGTAGTACTGGTAATCTTTCACATAAGAAGATTCACCCAGAGATCCAAAGCAAGTAGTAGTATATACATTTTATAGATGGGGAAATGCATAAGCAAGAAAAAGGAGCGTTAGCCTATTTGCTTAGGTTTTTTATTTCCTTTCCACTGGAATTCTGCTTGGATGTGTACTCCAACATGTATCTGTAGGGTCTGCAGAACAGAATACAGTAAAGTCAAATACTAAAGCAGATTAAATAGTGTGAAATGGTGAAGGTTATGAATGGAAACCCTACATTAAAGTGTGCAAGGGAACACTGGATAACAAGTTTTAAAGGAAATTATTATTAGCAGGATAAAATTATGAGAATCTAAGACAAATGCTGTGATTTCATGCAGTGCATTTAACTAGAGCTCTAAAAGGTTGTGCCTACCTTAGTATTTTTACTAGTAAGTGAAATGAAAAAAATCAAAATCGTACTTAGCAGAAAATAAATTCCTACCTTCCTAACAGCAGAACTTTACATGCTTCTCTAGGAACAGCAATGACATAGGTTCATCAGAGACTGTGCAATTCTCACGAGTAAAAGCCCAAAGTCAATAGCTTTGCCACACTGCAAAAGAGGAAAAAATAACTGTTCATAGGCTGGAGATGTATACTAGAGGTTGCACAATTACAGCCTACTAACAAAAACAGAGACCTTGCCACAGATTTTGAGAGAGGCAGGAGCAGACCTGAACTGTTTTAGCTAAAAAGAATGAATACCAGACTATCCCCAATATTCATATATTCTGTTTTACTTCTTGTTTTCCAAATTCCTGTCCCTTTATTTAAACTATTTTCACTGCTCTAATTTTTCTAATCTTTCTTTCTTTTATAACTACATTGTCTGGACATGCTGAACAAGTTATTCCTATTTATTGACTTCAGTCTATGAGGCAAATTCTGAACATGCCAAAACAACTCATACAGATTGAGTCAGATAATGTGTCAGGTATTATATTTTGCAGAATACTTAAGTTACACATAGAAACACACACACATACACTGTGAGCTAATTTTTTGAGATATATTCACTTTAACATGTTTTCCAAATTCAAATATTTTCCAAAAAAAAATCATAGGACCTTTAATCTACTGAACTTTGTGTCAAGCAACTATGAGTACAAAATGAGTATTGTACATAGTCTGTATCATATCAGAACCAGCTGGCTTGAAAATTCCTCTAGGGGTATATGAGGGAAAAAATTCCTTTGAAACAAAATAATTCTTAGAATCCAGTATGACTCTTAAAGAAGAATCTTCTATAATGATTTCTTAACCTAGGTCATGTTATATCTGAAATGATAAGCCATGTTATATTTGAAATGATATGGGCAAAGCAGTTAAAAATCTAAGCCAAAGGTAGTAAATCTTCTGTTCTAAAAGCTGAAGTCTTGAATGGACCATTGCCATAAAATGACACTTGCAGGAATGAGGGAAGAATATCAGATGTGTATCATCTTCTATTACTCAAAGTATGAAAGAAAACTTGTTCTTTTCATAATGTAACTTCAGTTTCAACAATTTAAAATACTTCCAGAGGAAACAGTGTGCAGTCAAGAGTCCCAACAGGTAGTTATTGCTATGCCCTGAACACATGAGCTCAGATACTTGAATAGTCTTCTTTTAGGGGAAGAAAAAAATGCTGCTTTTTACATGTAGTTTCCATGTAACTAAACATAAAAGTTTTTTTTTCTTTTATCCCTTTATTTCTGTAAAATACTGCACATTTCCATCTTACATAATTTGGAGGCACAAATCCGCCAATACAATGTGTGGCCTTAATGATTCAGAACAGCTGCTCCTTTCTGTTCCAGCCAAGGTAAAGCTGCCTTGGGAAGCAACAGCAGCTTTGACAGCACCCAGAAAAAATATATCCACAGTGAGAGAAAGGAGTTGTGGCCCTCAAAAGCCAAAATCAACTTAGAGAAAGCAAAAAATCCAAACCATCAATTAAAATAAGATAAATATCTTGTCTCTGCAATCTAGTTTGCAAATTCTAGATCTTCTGAGTATTTTGAGAGGACATCCTGTCTAATCCCCAAACTACCAATTCTTCCTCACTACTGAACTTAAAAGCATTTTAGCCTTTGCAAAATCCTATTCCTATACTTTTCACTACAAATACCTCTTCCATTCTTCCTACCATTTGCAGCCTTTTGAACTTCTTTGTGGATGTTGTTTAGATGCAATTTTCTCTTATTCTTAACCTTTCTTCCAGCCTCTCTCCTTTTATTTTTCACACAGGCAGGACCACAAAGGCACAAAGGCTGGGATTTTAAATCTGAAACACTTCTGCAGGATTTCACCTTCCAGCAAGGTATTTGCGCAGCTTGGTAACGTGCCCTTAACAATAACAATTATTAGGAGCTACATTGCAAGAGATCATTTTCCAGTTAACAGTCTGTCTAAGCTTCTGTAAAACTGTTAAGTTATAAATCACTTCACTCCATTATTATAAAAAAAGTGGTAGCACACAATTAGCAATATAATTATAGAGTTATCACACACCACAAATTATACACCCAACACATGTAGTTGCAGGGCCCCAGTGCAGGCAGGGAATTTTTTTCTTCTAAAGCAGCAGATGTGTTAAGACAGATTAGAAAGTTTTTCCAGATGGAATATGATTTTAGGGGAGTTCCTCTATTCTTTTTCTTTTGCTGCCAAATCTGTTTTATCTTCTGAGATGTCTTGTCTGAGAAAATGTACAAATCAAGATGTGGTAAAGATGTAAATGAAGGCTGTGAAGTTCAGCTTCAGACTCCAAAATTTAGCAAGCCTAGCTTGCATCTTGAAGTGAGGATGCTTGTGGGACACTAAGATGAGCCTGCCGTCACTGAGGAAGCTGAAGGCCAGCTGGCTTCTTTTCTCAGAAGAAATGCCTCCAAATGCTAAACATAAACAACTTACTCTGGAGAAGATTGGAGTCACTTGCTGATGCCAGTGCTGCAGCTAAGGACCCTCTTCTGCAGAGCGGAGCCCACCAAGCCTGCCTGCCACACACTGGCTGCCACAGAACAATAAAACACAGCACTTTCCCCAAAAGCTTAAATAAACCTCATTAATAAAAAAAAGGTTTTGAGACAAAAGTGTTGACTATTTTATATACATGCCTAGTTAAAGTGAGTGGTAGTACCTGACTTCTGTTTACAAGAACGTAAACATGGACACAGGTAGGCAGACAAATTAACCCACTGACATGCAAGAAAAGTCAGAAGTTGGTCACCTCTTACAAAACCTGACATTTCCGGGAAAGTATTAGGATCACCTGAGTTATCTAGTCACCTAAACCAATTTGACACTCTACCCTGGCCCTAATCACAAACTTAACACAGAAGCAGATATGTGAAATTGGATCCAGTCTTTCCTTTTATGAGAGGGGATGATGGAGAAAATAACAAATCTTTTTTTGTCCTCATGGTGAGACAGCTGCAGAAGTCTGTTCTACTAATAAAAAAGTAGGAGTCACCAGGATGGATTTTCATTCTCAAAGAGTGAAAAAACAAAAGCAGCAACTGCTGCATCCCACACACCTTTGGTAACTCCCCTTCTGAGACCCAGTTGTATCTTTGAGGAACCTGAGGCAGATGAGGGACAGACAAAGGAACATGTATAAAATAAGCAGCATTTCAAACTCGTTCAGGGAGACAGCAGTTTAAAATGCAGCAGGATTTCCAGGCTGCAGTGGTTTGTGGAGTATTTCTGTCACAAGACCTTCTGTCTCACTGTCTGGGTTCGGTTTTCTACATAGCTCCATGCTATAATTAGTCTGATAGCTGTGCACTTATTTTAATGAGTAACAAAGCAGCTGCTGGAGTTGCCTATAGCTGAATTGGTGTGTTAGCTTATAAATTACAGTTCTATTGCCTACACATTGGAGCTTTAAATCCTAAAGACATTTCTCTGCAATTTGCTAATTACGGTAATTTTTGATAATTTTATATGACCACCTCTTTACCAAACAAAAAATGTATTGAAGAATTTTACTAGTTTAAACAGGCTCAGAAGTTAAAAAGAAAAGCGTTTAGCACTTTCCACCATGATTTTCAGTGTGCGAGTGCTGAGGGAACAAGTGGGTACTCAACTGTTCAGTTAGCTGTCTGCTCTGTAAAGAAGTGGCAGTCTAGCAGAAATGCCCACGCAGATGAAGAGATAATTTTATTATAAGGCAGTGAATTCTCAGTCTGCTCCTCTTCCAGATATTTGCTATATTTTTCTGATTATTTTTGGTAATGCCCAAACAAAAGTGGCTTCTTCGAGCACCTCTCACTGGCAGCCAATGCAGCAGAGTGGCACAGCCCTGCTCCAGCAGCAAGGCCCTGAATGAGGAGCTCAGGAATCTGCTCTTGTCCATCAAACCCTCAATGACCTTCACCTGCCCTGGCTTTCTGCAGTTCAAGCCCTCATCTGTCTGGCACCCCTGCTATATATTCCGTAGAATTCATGTCAGGGGTATGACTGTACCCCAAGGAGGGATTTCAGAGATGTTAGCACTGTGTTTCAGCTGTGGATATCTATTTTAAAAAGCCAACACCAGCATGCCCCAGACACTTGTAGTGTGACTTCCTATTTAAACCTTATCAGCTTCACCACAATCCAAAATAGAAGGCATCAGCCTCACTAACACGGGACCTTGGCACTCTGTGGTGTTGAGCTGTTATTCCGTCACTGCCTGGGGGTCAGGCCACCAGACCAAGTTTTCCAGTGACCAAATCTCGACGGGCTGGCACCCAGTCATCTGCTTCCCTCCCCTGACCTTCTCAGGGCCTGAAATGTTTATAAATAAGTGTCAGTAGGTTTCTAGCACAGTGTTCTCTGTCTAGAAAAAAGGGAGGAAAGCACATCACTGAGCTTGTATATCCAGAGTAAACCAGAGCTAATTCCCTCTTAATTAACACCTCACCACTCTCTTCCCTCATCAAAAAAAAAAAAAAAACAGCAAGGAACTAATAGTCTGCTCTTGCCAATTCTTATTAAATTATCTTGAAGCTCACACCAGATTATCACAGTGTCTCCATCTGGTCATATAAACCACGCTCTCCAAGTTCTTGCCCTCTGGAAAACTCATCTGTTCCTATTGTGAGAAGGGTGGCAGCCCACCTCACACAGCATTCATATGGTGCCTGATGGAACGGTGTCCACCCTTGGTGTACCCTAATAAACACTCACAGTCCCAACTCCCTGGCATCTGGTACTGAGTGCCAGGGTGAGCTGTGAAACCCTGCCCAGCACTGCAAAACACAAGCAGAGTTATGTGGGACTTACAGCTCTTCAAGTCCTTTTCGGTGTGTACCTAAGAATCATGAGTCTCTTTGAGAAACATCCTTATTTTATTTTAATTACATTCCTTTTACAATATTACAGGATGTAAGTGTGGGTGCACAGTAGTTATAAAGCCAACAAAAATCAAGGGTGAATGTTCTGTATCAGCAGGAGGAATATTTCTTCTCTGCTTAGTCACAGAGACTGCCCCTAGGACCACAGGAAAAAGGGCACGCTCAGAATCATCTAAGCCCAGGCATCTTCTCTGAGCTTGGCTTAGGTACCAACTGGTACCAGTCTGGTACCTAAGCCGTGATCTCACCCAGATGAGGGGGAGTGGCAGTGGCAGAAGGATGCATAGGGACAAGGAAGGTTTGCTCTATACTTTTCTGGTTCCCACTAGACTAGGTTTTCTAGTCTTGTCTTGCAAAGCAGATTAAAAGATGTATACCAAACTGCATAATAGGTATATGAAGAAATCCCAACTGTTCCTGGTGCCCTCTTTAAGTACTTTAACTGTTCTAGCAGAAATGGTAAAAAAAAAAACAAAACCAAAGAGCTGCAGATTGTTGTTTGCTTTTCACACTGCACTTCAGTAAAAATTATTCATTGTCAAGATTAATGCAACCAAACCAGACTATTAAGTTGTGAATTAGGAAAAGGAGTCATTATCTGCAAAGGGCTTTGTAACAACTTCTTATATGTCCTTTCTCACACACAGATTGAGCTGCTACGTGCCTGTCTCTGTAAGCCTGGGGATAGCCAGCAAAATCCCCACGGCTGGCTGCTCCACAGGCACGGGAATGCAGAACTCCGTACATTCTGATGGGGTGGTTAAAAAAAAACCTAGGAGACTGTGATTTTGGGGGTTGACATGCATTATATTATTCCTGCCTAAAATCATTTTTTCCTCAGTAATTAGACCAGTAATTATTACTTTAAATTTTATTCCAAAATAATGAATCTGAGAAGCACCTTACTATTAGTTTTCTAAATAATTAATTGTGGTAGAAATCCTGCTTATATTAGAAAATTTGGCCAATAAATTAAATAGAAGAAGTTGCCAAAATTATATTTACCTTTAAAAATAATTAATTAGTCATACACACTGGGAAAAAATGCTGTGAGTTTTAATTATTTCTTCATGCCTTGTATCTTAAGTCTGCAATACCAGGTATACAGAGAAAAACAAGCCAAACCCTCCCCACCCCCCGCACTCTGTCCCCTCCCAGCTTGCATTGCTATTTATTAAAAGAAACAATAAGCAAAACCACAATGAATGCTCTTGCACCTAGATTTTATTGAAAGAATTTGGAAGACAAAATTGATTCAAAACATTAAAGACAAATCTACAAAGAAATCTTTCCAGATCAAACCCAGAAACATGCATGAATTCATTTTTTCATTAGTTTTGGATAACCAAATTAAAATTGCATTTCATGGTTTCTCATTCCCACCTTTTCTCGATATGGACCAAAGTCCTCACTTGTACTGAGAAGTCGAAATTTCCACACTGGGCATTGCTCTTAGCTCCTTAGAAATCCCCAGCGGCCTAACCTTTGGAAATCATCTGTTTTCACCTAAATGTGTACTTTAAACTTGCATTTTGTATCAGTAATCTACCAGATTAGCATCAGACTGTGCAGGATGATAGTTTGAATGAGTTTTGCAGTCAAGCTGGGTAGCTTTCACAACTGGACATTACTGCCTATGAAAATGGCATTAACAAACATTGCCACTGATGGCTGGCATCAAATCATCAGCCTCATTAAATCTCTTCTCTACAGAAGTTAAGGAGGTCTCAAAAGCATAAATGCAAGATAATTTTCAGTAAGAGGGAAAAAATCAGACGAAAATGCATAATTATGTGAAGGAAATTATTCCAAAATTGTTGGTTATTTCTAAGGACTTTGCCAATTCCTCTTTTTTTCACCCTCTTCCTCTCCTATTTTAAGAGTAATCTAGAAATCTCAGAGAGAACTTTTAGAAATTTGTAGAAATCTCACTTTTCAACTTGAGTCTGGAGGCAGATGGGTTTTCATTTAGTAGTAGTATGACTTCTTTCTTCCTATGAACAGTTACTGGCGTTTAAAGTTCATCTGTGAATTGGTGTCTAGCGATGAATGAAGGGGGAAATTTGCCCTAAAGAAGTTCAACTGAAGTGTACAAAAAACAATTTAAAACTCTGAAATTAGTTTTTCAGAAGCTAAGCATTTTGATATGAAAATGAGATGTAAATGACACAAAATATGATAAATTCATTTGCTCTGGAATAGTCCTTCCAAATTTTTGAAAGCTATGTGGTCAAATCAACTTATTCCAATTGCATAAGAGGAGCACAACAGTAAGAGCTGCGCTTGCAAAATACATTTCTTTAAAATGGCAAATAAAACTGTGTGACTGAAATTCTCAGATTGAAGGGGAAAACAAGAAAATGGAAGTTGTAAGGAGGGAACGATATCTGCAGCAGCACTTTGCAAGGATGAACAAGTTGCAGTGGGAAAATAAAGGACTACTTCCTTTCCTAAAGGAAAACTAAAGGGAAACTAAAGGGAAACTAAATCAGAGTCATTTGCTTTGATGTTGATGGGAAATCACTGTATGGTTTGAAACACTGGGACCTAATAGGCTGTCATTCGACTGGAATCACAGTGGTCTGAATGTGAGGAGAGAGGTGTATGGGCAGAAGAGTTCATGTGGACAAAGCACAGACAGGGCTGCCCCAGTGATGTGAAAAAAGAAACAGGACAGCTGCAGTTCAAACCAGTTACCCACTGGATTTCATGGCTATTGTTAACAACACTTTGTAAAGAATATTTATTTAGTGTTAATTAAAAAATTCAGCTCTAAAGGGAAAAAAAAGCAGATGTAAAATTAATGTCTCTATAGAGATTGAAGTGGTCCATTTGGAATTTCAAAGGCAGGAAATTCATGAGAATAATCATAGAGTGGAACTGTCAAACATCCAGTAATATCAGTTACTTAAGGAAAAGGCTCAGTATCTCAGAGGCAGAGTCTGTCACTGATGGCTACGCATATTTAATCGTAATTTATTCAGCAATTCATGTCCCTGTACACAACAGAACTACCCAGTATGTGAGCTGCTATTATTGAAAATGTTCCCTTTATTACCACAACATAATGGTAAGTGCTATAGCTAAGCACACACTGTAATACGGAGTGTACACTACACACGCTAAAGAAAAACTCCTGCCAGGCTTAATATCTATGTGGGGTTCTTAACTTATGAAAGAACTGCAAACAGGCAATAATGAATAGACTATAACACCAGTTGGTTATTTTTATTAATAAACTATCAATTTGATCCATTCTGACAATCATGAATTGTTGCTGGCTAATCAGAGAGTCCTACAGCTCCTCAGATGACAGAAGCAAGGCAGGACTAAATTCTGCCACAAAGCCAAATAGCAGGGTAAAACCTTATGTTAGTTTTGCTTTCTCCTCTATAATTAGCTAAAATAACTCTATTGTTGCCATTCTTCTCTGACCAGCGCACCTTATTTTAGTATATTTCTCTTTCTAGCTTGCCTAATTAGGGATATCATTTTATCCCTATTACACATGGGGATGGGCCAAGGAAAAAACCCATGATTTTCCAAATATGTTACTTGTGATGTATCTCAAACTACAGCACAATCCAGAATACATAAAAAGCCCTGTCAGATGCCAGATGCTAGTGGCAACTCTTCTCTCCAACTTTGGAACAGTCTTGGTGTCCCCCCGCCACTTCTCTTCTTGAAGGAAGGAGGAGCATCTGTCGGAACTAAGCCCATATTTTTCTGATTTAGTGGAAGCAGACTGTGGTCCCTAACTTTCTCTGAGCAACCCTTTACATTACCTGTACCCTTCTTTACTCTAATCTACCACCACCATGTGAACAACACACCCTAGGTTTACTAGCATCACCTTCCACTACTTCGACCTAAGTTTAACGACAAATGCACAGACATTTTTAGCAGGACTGTCTACTTTGCAAGATTTAAAGAAGGGGTTTGGCTAGAAGCACAGAAAGAAAAGATAAATTACTAAATCATAACTTGGATGAAATCCTCAGCCATACTTAAGCTCCTGCATTGCTGTTTCAGCTCCTCTCTGTCAGAACTTCTATCTTGCCTCTCCTTGCTGTAGGTCCTGGGACCTTGAATTCAGATACATTCCTACCTCCCCAGCTGCTTCCTTTCTTCTGGAGTCAAGCTTTCCTGCTAATTCAAATGCCTCCCGACAGTCTACCTAGATCAGTTTTTCAGACTGTTCAGCAGGATTTCTCCAGCCCCACTTTGCTCATAGCCATCCAGGAACACATGATCCAAATATGAACACTGATGGGACTGGTAAACTTGCATATTTAAGACTATTCTCCTTAGTCAGCCCTGAAGTCTGCCTCCACTCAGTGTAGATCACTCCTTTGGTCCACTAGAGATTACTAAAACATTCATATTAAATGTCATACAATGCATACATTTTGTCCAGCTTGTGATCTGGGTCCCTTGACAACTTTCTATGGAGACCACACAGTGCTTTCAAATAGCTGAGAAACACTAAGAAGTTAGGAAGATAAATCCAGCTCTTCGGGACCTCACTGAAGATCCATTTAATTCAGAAGATGATTTGAGAGCAGTGAATATTTTGGAACAGAGTAAGAGACAAGAGAAAGCAGACAGAGATCTTTTCCTTGTATATTCTACTTGTTCCTGGCCCTGCACAATTTAAGACTTTCTGAGCCAGTGGCCGCATCAGCATCTTAATGTTTAATAGGCCTGGGAGGAGAGCTCTTCCATGAACTTGTCTCATAGCTGTGCCTGGAAATGCTAGAAAGGCAAGCTCTCCTCCAGTCATTTGCTTTTACTGGGGTTCCCATGACACAGGAGGCAGCAAAATGCATAAGATGTTTCAGCACTTCAGAAGATAAGTACCTGGAAAACAGACAGCTGACTCAGCTTTGGCCTGGATGAGAGCTCAGTGCTGCTGTTAGATGGAAGAAAGCTTTTCAAGGGTAAACCACAAGCCTGGAATTAAATTTTAACTGAATATATCTGCCAGGCTCTGATTAAAAGCCACTTTTCATGCACATTTGAGGCAGCTTTCTCAGCTGCTAGATGCCCAAGCAACAACACCCCAAAAATCCACCTAAAGAGCAGATGCATAATTGCAGAGCACAAATAGTAGCAGCCAACCTCACCTACCTTTCATCACACCAGAGCAGAGCTCTGCAGAGGGACCAGTCATTAGTTTCAGCCAACCTAACCTGCAAGGTTTAGGGTCTTGGTTAAACTGTCCAATGATGGTGCAATGTACAGGGTCACCTACCAGAGCTGCTTCAAGCAGTGGGCAGCATGAGACTGTAGTTCAAGATGCAGCTGATCCAGCTACTGAAGGCAGTGCTGACTGGCCCAAACCTGGCACTCTGCAAAGCCCAAGGCAGAGTACGATGGCAGTGGTTTCCTCCATCCACAACAAGGAATCAAGAATCTTTGCAACTACACAGCAAGATTCAGGTTAGCAAACAAACACACAGCAATGACAATATATGAGACAGCCCTGAAGGGAAGAGAGCAAACAAGTGCTCCCAAAGAAGTAAAGTCTATGTGAGACTCCATTCTAGGAAGAAGGATGCATATTTCCCTCTGTGTGGTTGCAAAAGCGTTTGTGGCCATACAACAAGCCTGTAGATGGACTTAACAGGTCATAAGAAAGTACTGAAAATATATCTTATTTCTGATGAAATTTTTTTCCTAAAGCAAACATCTTTTGGGAGCCATAGTGACACCTAAACACCCACAGATCTCTCAAGTCACCATGTGGGTACAAAGCCAGAGTCATGGAAGAGCTTGGTCTCAGATTTTAACCAGACAGTAATGCAGGAGGAGTCAGAGGCACAAAGAACTCATCTGGAGTCAAAAAGGTCCAAAATCACAGACAAGAAAAGTGACCCTGATTCTCCTGAATTCTAGGCTATTTCCCAATGCACGCAGTCCCAGGCTCTGCACAAAATTCAAGCCATATGAAGGACAAAAAATTATAAAACCTGAGACTAATGAAGATAAACCATGGACAATATTGTAAAGTGGATGTATGTGGTATAAACTCAACAGAGCCAAGAAAATCACAGAGAATCCTTTCTATTAGCACAAATAGATTAAATTGATGTATATTTGTACAAGTCTTCTCCAAGAGAAATGAGCCCATGCTGTAATGCAAACCAAATGCAAAGGGAAATTTTGTGACAAAGGCCTATAGAAAGCAATAAATAAACATACACATATACACACACATACATGTATATATGTATATGTGTATTTAAATGAATACTCTAGAGACATCTCCTGGAAATCACTCTTGAGCTCTTCTTTCCAGGATAAAGAAGTTTTGAAGTCAAGACTTCCAAAAACCATGCTGTGAAAAAAAATGCAAAGAACTCATCTGTAATATTTGACATTATGGTAGTTGTAATTTTATTTTCAGTCCTTTCCCACTCCTGCTAGATGGGTGCCTTGTCCTCCTAGAATTTATTGAACATCAAAATAGCTTAAAACATCATTTAGTTGCATATCAGAAACTGGGTTGAGTCTTCACCCACAACCTTCTTCTTAGCTTTCAAGTATTTGCAGCAGGAACCACTTGGTCGTACATATGGAAAATAAAATCCTAACATATAGTAGGAGACTGTACAATATGCTCAGCTGCCCAGCTATAGCAAATCAGTCTTTGTAGCATAATCCAAGGTTTACCATTGCTGCTGCAATGGCAAAATAAACCATTTAGGATTATATTGCGAACACCAAATTTCTGTCCTAAAGAATAAAAGACAGTCACAAAAGGGCTGACCCAGCATTCCTCCAAGCCCTTCTCTGGAGACTGGAAATACAGGGATGGATCCCAAATATAACTAGTATAACTATTAATATATAATTATTTTCCAGTGATGGAAACTTTAAGCCTAATCCAAAAAAAAGGCATAGAGAATCTGGTTTGGAACAAATTCCAGTACCACATCATGCCCAACATATGAATTATTGCAGTGCCCTCATGGATATTTTTAATCCTCTTGTTATATAAAACATAAACATTCAGGAAAAGTGGGAGGAAGATCCTCATTTTATAGAGAGCCTGCTGATTCCCAAAAGACTGGAAATGCATTTTGAGAGTAATTTGTCTTAACACAAATCTAAGCCATGGCTATTTTTGATGCAGTGACTGAACTCATAACTTATAAAATGAAATAGAAACATTTGTCAGGAGTTGCAAACCAATTGTTGAAAGGCGGGCATTTGTCATGGGACATTAAATATAAATTTACTCAAGTGTACAAGGCTTTCCTGTGATGAATCCTTTACAGAAATAGTTAATTAATGTTCGGTTCAGTTCATTCATGGCAATTAGCAAAGCCGATCATAGTAAAGTGTCTTTAGCAGCCAATATTTGTCATCTGGAGACTGCAACAAAACTAAAAAACCCAGTTATGAATATGAGAGTGATTTAATGTTCATTAATAATACAAGGAAAAAACCTGATTTCCGTCTCTTCAAGTAATCATTGTAATTTTCAAATTGCAGTGCAAAATGAGAGGGAGCACAATGATTAATCTGTGAGCTACAGAATAACTACTATACATATAACAGATGTCTGCTGTGACAAGGGGCACATTACCTTCATGTTTATATTAAGAAAGAAGAGGGATTCAACTGTTTTATATGAGAGAGTTGTGGGAAAGATCTCAGAAAGCCCTCTATGAGAAGGTGGGGAATTATAAATATTTGCAAGTGTTTATTCAGGTGCCACTGCAGTACACTGGTGAAACACGGCCTGAATGCAAAGGGGAGTGAGGGGGGAAACATCTGATCTAAATGTTACTGGATTCTTTTCACTGGTACAGATATCGACTCAGTTCATCTCACTTGGTCAACACCAGCCCTGAGCCAAAACTTTCATGTTCATTAATATCAGCTGTACAGGCAATAAGACATTTTTCAAAGTAAAATCTTGCTGGAGAAATAAAACTACTAAAAGTAATTACTTCTGAATAATCAGAAACACAGGAAGCACCTTATCTTCATAAAGGTGGGTGGATCCCAAGCTATTTGGAGACATGGCCCCAGACACCCTCCTGCTTTCCTTTTTCTAGGATTTAGTATTGAAAGATGATGATGCCTTTGCTCTTCTTCGACCCCCACCCCAATCAGTTTGCAACACAAAACCAGGTTCGTCAAGGAGCATGAAAAGTCCATCTACCTTCGCATGAGCTGGGACAAGGATTTACTGATTTTGGCTGGAGTCCTCTTCAACTTCTAATGGAAGAATATAAGTATTTCGGCCCTACATGAAAAAAAAACGAACCAAAAAATGAAACAGCAAAACAGACAATAGACATAAAGGGTAGGATTCAGCTAAAGTCATCTACATAAAGTCATATGTATGTGAGCCCATGTCAGTTTGGGGCTTCAGGTCCCACCATGTTCAAATTGCCTTATCTGAAAATGCTGTGAGTGATCTCATGGACATCTCCCTAATTTCTGCTGGGCAGACTTTACCCACATGGTAACACCTACACGTAGACATCTAAATGTAGGTGTCCTAATTTACAAACTGAACATATCTGAATTTTGTCTTCATGAAAGAGAGTCTATGAAAACTAGGACACAGGGAGCCTGTTTGTTGAGATAGGCCTTCCCTTCCCACCCGTACCTCTGAGCATCCAGAGAGACTGAAGTTTTGGAGGTCCTGACAGCAATTATGGTGTAGAGCACTCATAACCATTCTCCTCTCTGAAAACTGATCCCATCATATAAAACATGGAGCAGTCACAACTGGCTGCTTCTCTCCCCTGTTTAAAAACTTTGAGCAGTCCAAATAACACACACTTAATTCCAAAATCTTGCTGTTTAAGTTTGCCACCTAATGGGAAATAACTCCAGTGCCCATCAAATTCCTTTCCTCCCAGCCATTGCCTGCAGGGAGTGGGTCTGGGAAGGGAACTGTTTCAGAGCACATCCAGCTCTATTTGCCCCCATGGACAGTGGCAGGAAATTATCCCAATTAATTCAGCTTTAGGAACGCTGCCATCTGTACTGATAATCATGAGACCATTGACAGCTGAGGATTCCCTTGCCCAGTGCTCTACGTGGCTGATAGGAATTACTGTGCTAAATGATGATAAACAAGGGTGGGGAAAAAAAAGAAGTTAAGCTCCAATCCAATACACCCCAAGGCTTCCCAAAATGTGTCAAAGATATAAGTTCAGTAGCTGGGTATGCACAGTGTTTATTAGCTCTGCTTTTCTTATCATTAATCTCTGATTTCATTTTAAACATCTCCCAGAGGAACTCAAATGAAAAAAAATCAATTTATGTTCCAGTGCCAGACAAAACTGGAATAGATAATGTCCAGCCAAGGAGAAAAATAAAATCCAATCTGCACCTTAGTTGAGGAGAGTAACTCACTGACTGGCTAGGCAAGCATGCTGTACATTTGGGGCACAAAAGATGTGAAATTCCAACTGACTTCAAAAGCAACAGAATCAAGTCTTTCAGAAAACAACCTGTAAAATATAAATTCACTAAAACCCACAGGCGTAAGCGTAACTGTACTTATTTCACAGAGGTTATTGGTATAAAACTGCAGTATCACCAGGCCACAAAGCAACATTTGGCTCAGTCTCCAATGAAAAAACTGAGAAATGCTGTACATGTAAGATTTGTGGTACCTCATGTCTGCCAGGTCTCTCCATGCTTCTAAAATACCAATTTCAATTGAGACCTGGCAATCTTATGTATATGTAAACAGTTCCAAATTACATGCAGTGCAAAATGTGCCAGGATCAGAAAGCAAAGTATTACTAAAAATGGATTTTTTCCTACAAACCAGAAACTGGAAGTGAAACTATAAACTCTGAATCCAATCTCATCTCTAATAAGAAACAATTGGCCCAACACTGTCTCAGTGGCATGAATTAAAATTGTCTTTGTTAGAGATGATAATCACAGGAGGCAGGAAAAGGGACACACAACACTTTTGTTTAACCTTGGAACATCCCATATGCACCAGAAGTCAGAATATGAAGCAAAGTGAGAAAATAAAATCTTGTACAGGAGATGTAAAATAATATAAAGGCGAATTCCTTTCAAGGGGGAAGAAACACCTCAGGCCAACCCACATGAGCAAACAGCCAGTGGGAAAGTGAGTCATGGCACTGCAGAACGTGCAGGAGCCCTCACAGATGATCCAAGTACCTGGGGATTGTATAGGATTTCAGGACTGCCCAGGGTTTGTCTTCTACTGCATTTCATATGAAATGTTTAACAGAATGACTTGCAGCAAAAACAAGATGGTATTTACCAAAAGAACCACTCAGTGTAGTTAAAATATCAGGACAGTCAGAGGAGTGTAGTAATCCTCCTTACTCCCTGATCTACCTCCTCTGCCTGAGAGTGTGGAGAGGTGAGAGAAAGGAGAACAAGACTTCCAGTTTGCAGAGCAGGATATGAACGATCCTGTGGGTTCCTGCTGCAGTACTTTACCTATCTATTATCATCTTTACTGAGGCCGCAAACACAAAGGTCTTCATCTACTTTTCAAAATCCAAACCAAACACAACATATGAGGAAAAGAAAAACTAAAAATAAACTTAAGATCAATAATTTGCAAATAAGAAACATCATGGGGAAAATCCCCAAATTCTTCTATGGGAATATCATCCTGACAAACTTCAGCTCTAACTCCTTTAATATTTTTATAGGAAGAACATAGCAGCAGTCTGGAAAATGGTGACAGAAGGAAGAAAATCTAGATGCCATTTTGCAGCTGCAGGTGTCTGGACCCAGCATTTATACTGAAAATAAAGGGTATAAAGAGCTTGCAGATCAGAAAAATAGGTTCTTCTGCCAAGGAGGAAGAAGCTACAGATGCTGCAAACCAGCTGTAAGGACAATCCTGACAGAGGATGTTCCCATGTCATTGGAGAAAGAAAGGTCTCTAATCACCTACAAAGCAAAGCTGTGGAGCAGCCTTTCAAAAGGGGTAGTGGGACTAGAACTTAAGTCTATAAAGACAAATTTCTCAGGTGTAGGTATTATATGACTGTCTAAGCAGTGGGCTGGACAAGGTGATGGACATCCTTTCCTATCTGTATGTCTCCACATAATGAACACAATGAAAGATGGCATCTGTGACATAAAGACCACACATCACCATTTCACAGATTTTTTTCTGCTGAGGTAACCTGCTCACTTTCAGCTAGACAAGTAAAGTAGATCCAAAAGAAAAGAAGGTAGTTCCTACAAACCAACAGCAAAAGAATAATAGAGTTGAAACTTCAAAATTTTGATCAGAAATAGTTATGTGGTTAGCAAAGTTTAATTTTCATCCATGACCCTAGTTTCCAGAATGCCAAAATTCATTAAGCCCCAAAGTCAAAACTTGTTTTCAAAACTGTCTGCCAAGCAACAAATACAGCTCCATGAGCAGTACATTCTGGGTATCCAGCATCATATCTTTGAGCCAGAAGCTGAATTTTGGTGTGCAGCTTGGTCCCTCAAACACCGTCACTGTGTGAGAAAGGCACTCCAGCTCTACTGCCTTTACCAGTATAGCCACATCTGTCCTTCTCAAAGGCACATTCCTCCCTCTGACAAATGGAAGGGAGAGAAGGGGCGATAACAATTCTTGGATTAAACTGATTAATCTGGAAGTGATCCAGTTCTAATCAACACTTTAAAGAAAACCCCACTTTCCCTCCCACTGCCAAAATTAGGCCTTAGTCTCCCAGATCATCCAGCACTAATAAACTCAGATGCATTTTATGTATCTATTCACGTACGGTCAGACAAAATGGGAAAAACAACTGCTGTCTTCCAACATATTAAAAAATCCAAAACAGTTCAATCTAAATCATCACATTTGAAAATACATTCACCACACTTGCAAAAATTTAGGACCACCTTTTTTTTAATTATTTCCAGGAAATAACGGAAGACTTCTATTCAAAGTTAAATCCCAGGACCACTGTTAGCAGAATGCACAGTGTAGGAGATCTTGGTTTAATGCAGATTTCAGGAGTTAGATTTTACATCATGCTTCAAAATGTAGTTGAAAACAAATGTCTGGTTATTAGTTGAACCCATTATTATAAAAGCGAGCAATTCTGTAGCAGCAGAATATGTGAACAGCTGAAAGAAATAGAGAATCATGAATCCTAAGCAAATAAAAATTTTTCATAAAGGAAACATTCCAAAATATATTTCCAAACAATGGTTGACTGCAACCAAGTAATTCACACCCTGTTGTGAAACAAACACTAATAATTTCTAGCAGACATTGGGGCTCAGAAGCAAACAATGATCCCCTCTACTTCCCCCTCCTCTTCCAAGCTGGTTTACCAAAAGGGTGTGATTAAAAGTAGCATATATTAAGTAAAAGAACTGAACTCACTTCCAGCTCTAAGAAGAGAGTAGCTTAGTAAATGCATTTTTTCCTCAAGTTCTATTTCTAGCAGAAAGCTCTTTTTTTTTTTAATGATCAATCTACAAGCTTCAAAGTCAACTTAACACTTCAGAAAATCGCCTTCTATCAAAAGTATTTTTAGCATGAGGTTTGGCTATTGTTTTCAGCACTCCTTCCAAAGGCTAATACGCTGGAACAGAGTGGCTACAAGCTCAGACCACACACAGGTGACTGTAGCTGTACACACCAATTTTGCAGTTACTTGAACTTGCATGAATGGGGGCAATGTTCGCCTACACTCCGTGCTGAAATCACACAACATTTTGGTTTGAAATTACTTTGAACTTCACTGCAATTAATATTTTCTATTGAAACTACAGAGCAAATTTCAGCCTTAGTTGGACAACGAAGGCTTTGAGTTATTTGAGGCACTCACTCCAACAATAAAACACGCAGTGTTAAAAGTGCAGGCTTTTTGCTAAAGCTGTGTGAGTGACAGTTTCCGGCACTCTTTTAGACAGGTGGGTATGAGCATCAGCAATTAAATGTCAAGCACTGAAGGGCTGCCAAGGGCCCACAGGCTTTCTCCTGGCCCTTCAGGTTTGGGCAGGTGGGGCATCCTTCTCCCCAGGACCTCTCCACTGAAAGACAGATATCCATATGTCTGTTTTCTCTCTGACCCAGCTAGTGTCAAAAGGAGACAGCTGGCTCATGGGCAAACCTCAAGCATGTCAGAAGTTTTTGAGGTCTGTTTAATCCCTGAAAAGTTGGGTCAATTTGAGAAATCTGTATCCCCATCTGGAGTAAAGACCAGTCTGCTATGGGGCCTAAAGCCTTAACAAAAGAAGAATCTCCAGAGATTTTAAGTGGTCTTAGTGTCAGAAAAGAAGTGCAAATGTTGAGGGGGAGTGGGGGTTTCTTTTTAATCATTAACATTTTGCAGTTGATCTTTTACTTTGTTGCAAACCCCGAGGCTGTTGTGTTTTTTCCAAACCCATTCACCTGTGGCAGAGCTATGAGCTTTGCCATTTCAGAGGTTTGGCTACCATGCAAAGACTGCTTGTGGTTTTTGTACTACTTACACTGTTATCACCAGTGTACACATCCTAAGAAAGAAAAAACACCCTGGAGAGGTTAGCTAATGCTGAATTTCTATGTTTGAAGAACAAAAGAGTTTTCTGAAGCCTGATGAAACAGTCTCAATTTTACAGAAATCTCATGAATCTGCCACTGCCCAGTAATAAAATCATAACAGAAATCCAATAATAAAACACTTTAACAACAAAGTTATGTGTAAATGATTTTGCATTGCCAGCTGTTCTAAAATGCCATTTAAAAACTTTTCCTTCTAGAACATTCTCTGAAAATTTTTTCCTAAGTTAAAAGTTACAAAGTTTTTAAGGGTAGAAATTTGAAAACTTTTATTGATGCAAGTGGTCTGTAGCATGCTACATCCCAGAAAGGTGATTTCAAGTTTCTGTATGACCATGTTTGTGGTCTTTTTCCCTTCCTCTTGCATTCTATAAATAAAAATAATTCAATTGTAATGCAGACCATCCCTATATAAGCTGTATGGAGCAAAGACAGACTTTCTTTCGTTCTTTCTTTTTCTTTCTTTCTTTCTTTCTTTCTTTCTTTCTTTCTTTCTTTCTTTCTTTCTTTCTTTCTTTCTTTCATCTATCTATCTATCTATCTATCTATCTATCTATCTATCTATCTCTCATTTTTATGGTACTTAGAGCAAAGCCTTGATTGGACACTGTAGCATATAAAGTTAGGATGCTACAGAAAGTGAGAGATGACCAACGTGTTGCTTCTGTTGCATCACTCTAAGCATTATTTAAATCTGAGGCTGAGGTTGTTTAGGAAATCGGTGACTGACAGAATCAGCCCTAGGAGTTTGTATCAGTTTCCCTTAGGAAGGTGGCAATAGAACTTCCAGGATGCTAAAAAAAAAAAAAAAAAAAAAAAGATGTCTCTTATTTTTTTGTCTTGTTTGGGAAAAGGAAACATTTGCCTGTTAGTGGTTTTGGTTAGCATAACATGACTTCTCAGCTGTGAGGGGCAATACTGCCCCTCAAGACAGAGGGAACAGTGAGTCAAAGGCTGCATTACTATTTTCCCTGTGGATTTTTAGGTTGTATAGCATTAGGGAACAGATCTTTGGCTCTCCTATAAGTTCCCTGAAAGTCACTACCACAGGCCTTCCCTCTCATCACCTCTTTGAGCAGGCAAACTGGAAACAATAAAAAGATTTTAGAGAAAAGCCATTCTGTCCCTTACCTCTGTGCATAATTCCCAGATGTCTCAATGTAAGATCAGCTTCTCTGCAGGAAGGAAGAAGTAGCAGCTTATGTCTGTGAAGGCTTCAAAGTGGACCTTGTTCTCCCTGCTCTGAATCCCTCAGATATCCAAGGTGGATTACTGAATGAACCCCAAAGAAGAGGTGTGCCAGAACAACTAGGCATTTGCACTCTGACTGGACCCTACTTAAGAAAGTAAAAATAAAAGTTAAGAAATTCCAAGACAGTAGGGGACAAATGTCATTGCATATAAAAGTTACACGCCATATGGAAAAAACCTCTTTGAGCCTTATTTAAGTCTTTTTCCTATCACCTCTCTCCTTCTAACCCCTCAGCATGGAGATTATGCTCACACAGACCACTTCCATCTCATTTCATGCAATTTAAAAATTCAGCTGTATTGAGTGTTCAAGAATAGGATTTGAGGAGGAAGGATTTACCACAATGACCATTTGCACATGGTCTACAGGGAAAAGAAAAATTCAGTGGATTCACATTTAGTGAATAAAATACTGAAGCTCCTTCTCTGTGGATGCCAAAGGTAAGTTTGGCTTCTTCCCCTCCGTGTGTGTATATAGAAATATAAAACCACACAGGGTTACAACGCAGAAGCTATGCTATGTTTGCTTAACAAATGAAATATAGATACTTAAATGAAAATTAAACAGTCAAGACTTTGTTATTGTAGTAGAGCCAAACGAGTGTAAAAATCCATAGGATAAATAATCTATATAATCCTCTGGTTAAAGTAATTCAACAGAGCAACTCATATCAACTCCAAGAATTTGCTTATGCCTGTCTGCTTGACTAGGTCTCTGTCTTTAATTTAAACTGCAAATAGGATATGCAGTTATCTTCTGAAGGGCTTTGCAATTGCTTTTCTCTAAATTGTTTGTAGGATTCAGCTGGTTCTTAATCTGGATGGGGCGAGATATGTCATAGAGAGAGCCTTGTTTGCAATGTCATTTCAGATTTTTGTAATCAGTTTCTTAATAGGATTATATTCAGGGTTCATTCACTTAGCACTGAGCCTTGAGTTTTCCTTGGCCCTATGCTTTACAGCAACACTCCTATTCTACTGTGACATAGAATAAAGTTGTTTAATCCTTATGTATTTGTTATTATCAGCACTGAGGATAAAGGACATAATGCTGATCATGTCCTTAAAATAATAAAAGATGGAAGAAAAGTCAGATATCATCTCCAAGCCAAGTATACAGCATGAAGGAGAGATATTCCGACTGCTTAAAAAATATTTAATTGAAAACACTCAGAAGCCTAAAGGGTTAGCAGTCAAAGAAAGGGAAAAAATGGGAATGAGTGGGATCACACTTCTTTGAAATGACTTCATTGCTGATTTCCATAAGAACCAGAGACACCTCTTTGAAAATCCTGATGGACACTGATTGTAACTGCTCCCTCAGCCTGTGACAATCCCCTGAGGGTTGCTACAAAAAGTCCTCAGGCAGAAACAAAGCCATGTTGTTTATTTTTGTTTCCTCTTTTTTCAGCTTCTGTCCAAGTATTTTGACCTCAAAGTTTTAATGTTTAGAAGACAATAATTCTGAGTACAAATCAATCTCTTTAGCAGTTACACCAGGTGAAAAGATATTAGCTACAAAGGCTGTGACCACCACATAAGCCAGCAGAGGGCTTTACCATAGAACAGTAGCATAGAATCATAGTTTTGTTGCAGCACAGAAAAATAGTTTTGTTTGGAAGGGACCTTTAAAGGTCATCTATTCCAGGCGCCCTGCCATGAGCAGGGACACCTTCCACTAGAGTAGGTTTCTCAAAGCCTCATTCAGCCTGGCTTTGAACACTCACACGGATGGGGAAACCACAACTTCTCTGGGCAACCTGTTCCAGTGCCTCACCACCTTCCTTGTAGACAAATTCTTCCTTATATCTACTCTAAATCTACTCTCTTTCACTTTAAACCATTCTGCCCTTGTCTGACCTCTACATGCCCTCGTCACAAGTCCACATCCAGCTTCTCATCCAGTTCACAAGTTCACATCCAGGTCCACTTCAGGTACTGGAAGGTGCTATAGGGTCATCCCAGAGATTTCTCCAGGCAGAACAGTCTCAGCTCGCAGCCTGACCTCACAGGAGAGGTGCTCCAGCTCTCTTGCCATCTCCACAGACCATGTCTGGACTTGGTCCAACTGGTTCACATTCTTCTTATGTCAGGGCCCCAGAGCTGGAGAAAGTACTACAGGTGGGTTTTCACCAGAGAGTCCTGTTCCTTCATCTTGATAAAGAACCACAAGGTTTATAGGGAGAGATGGGGATGTGCATTTTTGTTTAATACAGCTGAAGAATTCCTCTATCACTAAACAGTCCAGCAGTCAGGAAATATGAAAGGTCTGGGAGCACCAACAAAAAAAAAATTTATTAGAGCCATAACAGACAGGGACTTCCATCAGTGTTCCCACTGCTGAGCATGATTTTATTTTTTTTTCCTTGAAATCAATTATTGGAGCACAGATTGCTTCAGAGAAAAAAAACCTGACAGAACATCTCAAAAACTTTGTTTTCAATTTATTATTATTATTAATAGTAGTAGTACTAACTATGCAAAACAACGAAAACTTTTTTCTTGTTACCTTTAAAACTCGTATTTAATGTGATTTTTGTCAGTTTAAAAGCTGCATAAACCTTATCTTGCACAAGGCAAGAAAACTGACAGTACTTCATGAAATTGGTTCACAGGTATATGGTAGAGTTTGTCTTCTATTGTGGACACCTTCCACTTCACCAAAGCACCCAGGTAAGCAGCCCTCTTTTTTTTTCTTTTCTTTTCCTACCCTTATAACCCTTCATAATGTCAGCCCTCATAAAAGGAAAATTTATGTGGTGGTCAAACACACCTTCAGGGTGTCTTTTCTCTGAGAACCTCATCTGTGTCCAAGGACCTAAAGTAAATTAATCAATCCTTCATTAAATGTATGTATTCCTGAAGTTCAAAGTGTTTTCCCAGTTCATTGAACAAATCCTCATCTGCTACGACTTCAGTCACTTGAGTTTAGAAATCCAGTCAATTACTAAAGAGAGGAAAGTTGGATTATTCTTGTGCTTATCTTCCAGAAGAGCAAACTCTTGCAGACTATACTTAACAACTTAAGAGGGGAAAAAATAAACAGAACATTAGAAAAGTTTGAAGTCTTTGTGGAAGAAAGGATCTAGTCCTGACTGTGAGAGTATTCTGACAGTGTAACAAGAGAAACTAACACATCTCTTTAAAGTTATTCTTTACTTTACAAAAATTCATTTTGTATTGTACCTATATATTCACTGGGAAGCATAACTGAGTCATAAAAAATGTTACATGAAATGCAGTGTAAAATATACATGAGCTGGTTAAGGGTCATGTGTCTCACAAGCCAAAACAGAGAGTGTTCAGTCTAGTTAGCTGTGCCTTCAGCATGAACTGAGGAAAAAGGGGGGTGGGAGGAAGGCTTTCCTGAGCCAGAAACCCATAGTGGAAGGTGATCAGAAGAGGAGGAGCATTAAATCTCCTGGCTGACAGACACTGTTCACCAGTGCCCTGAGCTAACACGAGGTCCCTGGGCAGGCAAGGGCAGTGGGCTCTAGGGTAGTCTCCACCCCTTTCACTTAGCTAGAGACCTGAAACTGATGTTTCCAGGTGCAAAGCAGCAGTTTTTTTCTGATGACTGAGAGTATGTGCATGTGTGCAGACAGGTTTCATACGAGCACACTTGAAGCTTTGCTCTTGTGGCAAGAAGAGAGTTGAGTGGTGCATGCACTGCACTGCATGGAGGTAAGCTCAGGATGACTACCAAGACAAAGCTCCCAGTCTTAAAAGAGACATTTTGAGATTTTTTAACATCCATTCCCTACAGATAGGGTCTGAAGTGGTAATTTAATTTGAACTTTCATCCTTGACAATACAAAGGTGGTTAAGTAGGGCTTCCAGAAATGTGCACACACTTGTATACAAGGGCTTTAAAACTGGCACAGTAATATTTAAATCAGCTGAAAAAGCTACAAGAGAAAAGCTCCCCACGTTAAAGAATGGACACCGGTTATTCCTTCATTCCCACCCCAAATTTTACTTACCTACAGACATACTGTAGACTACAATTGCATTAATCTTATTCAAAACCTTTTCTCTTACAAATACCAGTTGTTTCCTCCTCTTGATAGACTAGGTTTTCTTCTGCTAAAGTTTCATTGTATAAAGCATCTATTTTCAAGGACCACTAACAATTTAATTGCATCATTTAATAATTTAATATGATTTCCTTATACCTGTAGGTGCTCTCATCTGCATTCACACTAGTGCTCACAGCCAACTCTGAAGGCAGAGAAGTTCACTGCAAGGACTAAACATACTCAGTGTCTTGTATGTTTTCAGTAAATACGAATTTCTTAACCATTGCTCCGCTGCTTGTGAGGGCCAGATTTTAATGTTACAATAGAAAAACAGGTTAAAGACACACCTGGAAGAAAGCCCCAGTTTTCAGCACAAATTTACATGGCCAACTTTGTAAATAATAGCTTAGTGTTTCATGTGGTCTCGTTCCACAAATCCTAGAGGGATTTCAGTTGTTTCCACTCCAAAGAAGCAAAACATTTCATTGCCCTCTGAGATTTCTTACATAATATGTATAAACCTTCAGACACCTAAATGAGTGCAGTAAGCCAAGCATACAAAGTAAATGATGTATATTTTGAATTGTTGTGTGCAGTAAGAGACCATGAGAACTAACAAGAGGAATACAGGCTCTTACTCTACTTAGAGTCATGCTTTTCTGCTTTCTTGAGTTCTTTCAGATTATTTAGCAAGGAACAAATTCAGAATTCACTGGATGGCTATACCTCTAGGACCAAGAACTCAGCGTGGTCCAAAATATCTGAGACAAGGAAAAGAAAGAGAGAAAAGATATTTTTTCATTACTTGCAAGAAATTATTTCTTGTGCAACCCTTAACCAGCATCTCTGTCCTCCTGAAGACACCTGCACAATCCTGGCACAGCAGCCTGAAGGACCACACTATTGTTTTTATCCATCTTGTGCCTGAATGAACATTTTGCTGCTAGGGAGCATCATGTGCCTTGGAATGCTTATTTCCAGTTCAAGAGCTGGTCTTTAGGCCAAAATAAAAAGCATATCACTGAATATTTTTGTTTTCTTGCAATTAATCCCACATTTCATTCCAAATCAAGCAAGCAGTTGTCAGGACCTAAACCAAAATTTTCAGTCAGCACTGCTGTGCCCCCAAATACACACTCCTTCAGTCAAATGGTCAGGACTTTTACCTGAGGCATGGAGAATTTAGGTTAAATCTCATTCTTTTTGTAAGGTTATTTAATTTTTATCATACGACTTCTACATGCCTTGTTCTTCAAGTGATAAGGGTTATCTGGGCACAGATCCTTCACTTTCTTGTTCACACCACAGAGCTTTGTGGAAAATACTGGGCTACTGCCTGGAGGAGGAATTGGATTATGTCTCACACTCCCAGCATGTCTCACCTCTCAGTGCATGTCCTGTTGCCTACTTTTTTCCAATATCTGCACATTAATAATGGATGGCATAACACTACCAGGTCACCCTGAGGACAATCTGCCTGCAAATACCCTTTAGCCTTGCATTTCATAACCTGTCCTCAAAAAAACTGGGATGGGAGGAGGAGGAGGGGAAGGAGTTGAAACTCCTGCTCAGGAAGACAAAGTTGTCCAAACTTGGTCTTCCACATTCCTGCTGGACTGGCTATTGAGCAAATTACAGAGATGCCTGAGTCCCTTCTATTCATCTAGCATAAAACAGCAGAATGAACGCTATCCAGCAAGTTCAGACACATAGCTTTAGGATGCCAAATCTGCATTTTTCCTTGAAGGAAATAATCCCTCTCCCCAGTCCCGTTTCCAAGGGGATTAAAAAGAATCTGTCAGCCCATCCCTCCAGGCTTGCCTGTACAAAAGCAGGACTTCATAAGAGCATTTATCTCTTGCGTCAGAATAATTTTTTCCATCTAGTAAATAAAATATTTTTTGGTCCTAATAAAGAACCATTCATAGTTAATATCTTTAACAAGAACTTTTTATACAGTTCCAGAAAATAAACCTGCAACTAATATCCTGAGTCTGAGAGTGTTACTGATCTTGCCAAGTCAATCTAGTACATTGCTTCAGAGAGTAAGAAAGACAATATAGACTCTCTGGGTGGGATTTCTTAAAATGGGCTCAGAGGAGAGCAGTTCTAGAGGCACATGGATAGCAGGGAAACCAACCCTTCTCCTCTCTGGTCCCTGAGTAGAAAAAATATTCATATTCCATTCCTGTCCCTCGCAACAGTGACACATGCATGTACTGTAGATCCTGACTCAGATAAAACCCCTACCTTCCAGCTCACTATCCTTATTTCAGTGTGCTGAGCACAGGATGGCCCCAAAGGACAACTCCAAGCTAAGCAGTGTGAAAGCTTCTGGGGAGTTCATGGCTGAAAAATGTAGAGGCACAGAAAGCATGAAGTATACAGCAGGACAGAACAGTAAAAACAAAGATATACACAACACAGAGAAAACAAGGATTTTTTCATCAAGTTTTGTGAGAAGAACAGATGGATGGTAACACTAAACAAAGGCTGAAGCAACTGTCCTTAGTACAACAGGATGAGTTTTAGGGAGGGAGGCAATTTCCTATAACACCAGTCCCAAGAGGAAAGGGTTTACACAAAATTAGTAGAGCAAAGGACTTAACCACTTGCCCAGCAGCTTTCTGTGCAACTCAGTACTGAAGTGAGGGATCTTCTGGAAGGAGTGGACTTCGTCATCAAAGCATTTGTAACCATTCCTGTGTCTGGCTGAATCAGTGAGGGGTGTTGGGACTTCCTGTCATGAACACATGTGCCACTGTCAGTCAGGGCAGCAAAAAGTCGCTGGATTATCCTTTAGCCGAGACAGATTAAGCCAGAAAACACAATATAGAAGGCCTTCAGTTGCTGCAGGATCTTAAACACTGATACCCAGTCTCTGGGTGGGAGTCCCAGAGATTCTGTGGAAAGAAAAAGTTCATGGGATGAAAGTGGGCAAGCAAGGATTCCTTTGATAGGGATAGGCTCTGAAAAAAATTAAAATGGTAATTTGTCCAAGTAGGTTAAGCATAGGTATGCCCAAGGCACAAAATGGTGTGCAATACAAAAATCTCCAAACTGTTGTAGCTGGCTGTTGAATTAATAGTGGTACAGTTATCCCATCACAGTACTGTGTGAACACAGTAGATTTTAATTAACTGATTTTAAAAAGGCAAATCTTCTGACATTGTGCCTGACAGTATACCAGTATACCAGCTGGATCTGATCTAGTATTTCCACATAGAGCTGTGCTGTGCCTTGTAGATGCACAAGAGTGAGGTATTTTCCCCAGATCTCCATTTCATAATCTGGGTACACCCCAAGTATCCCTAATGATGTCTTCTGGAAACATCTCCTCTTTCATGAGCCCTAGAAAGCCACTATTAAAAAATAGCTTCTTAGGGACAGCTACTAATAAAGCCATGTTAAAAAAGTCTGAGTTAAAGAAGACGTTAAGAGGAGCAACAGCTGAGCAAGGAGATTTCTCTTGTGTTCTCAGTGTCCCATGACCACAGTGTGATGATCACCTCAGATCCTTGGGGTTCTAGATGGTCACAAGCCACAGGTAACTACTGCAGAGGAAAAAAAGGACTGTGTATATAAATATACACACATATACAGTCAATGCAGTATAAGGGTTGGTATTTAGCAGCTACAAAGAGAAGGAAGAGTGGTCATTTTTAGTCACACAGTCACAAAGACCTGAATAAGCAGTGCTGGCTCATAGAATTGCTGAGGCTTGTACTTACCTTCATTTTTGCAGTGATTCTTCTATGCAGTAGCCGGACCCCTTCAGGAGGTGGCATTTCCCAGCCTCAACACAGTGCAGCCAGGGGCTGAATACACAGCAGTGACTCCTCTCTATTCCCTGGCACTGCAGAAATACAGACACTTCCACGGACCAAGATTCTTCTCATAGGTGCACAGCAACAGGATGAAAATGGCCACAAGCTGCAGCAAGGAAAGTCCTGACAAAACACAAGGCAAAAACATCATGATAGTTGATGGAACAGGTTTCAGAGAGAAGTTTTGGCATTCCTATCTAAAAACTTGATGAGATTCAGGGCAAGCTGCTCTGGGAAGCTGGCCCTGCTTTGGGCAGGAGTTTGGAACCAATGATCTTGGCGGTCCTTCCCACTGAACTGTGCTGTGAGAGTGCTCTCTGCTCTCCCTTCAGTCCCCAGCAAGTTCAGCTGTTCCTGGCTGGAACAGGACAGTGCATTTCTCACCCAGCTCCACACTGTCCTCTCATACAGCCAACAACAATTTAGCACCTAGCTCCCAGTCAGCCTGTGAGAGACAAAGCTTAGGCTGCATCTCAGGCACCATCCGTGAAGGACCAAGGCCCCACTCCCCCTCACAGGTCTGCACAAAGTGAGGGACCTGAAGCTACGACTCGTCCCTCAAGGTCAAGTTGTATTTCTTATCCACTGGACTCTCCTTTTTCATTGTAGCAAAACCAGCATGGTCTGACTGTGTCACATCACCATCACAGCCTCACAGTAACTGTGTGTGGACAGATCCCAGCCACTCTGGGTGGAGACTTCCAGATGTGCAAGGCAACTAATGACCTGCAAGTAGAAGTCCTAAAACTCCTGCTTGCACAGCTTCTTGGCTCCAAGGCAAAGCTGAAGCAACAGAGGCCATGCTTTGCCTAGCCAGACTTCAGGTGTTACCAAAGAATTGTTTAGATCTGTTCGTACCTCCATGTGCTCAGAAGACTTAACATTACCTAGGACCACCCCTTGAAAATTCCAGGATTTGAGCAGCTTACTGGCAATCTCTTTTCCTTCCTTTATCCCTGATGAAATCTAGCTGTGATTAATATTCACATGTTCTGCTGCATTCTCTCTTAGCAGTACTAGCAGACCGCTCAAAAGCCTTCAAGGCTTTATTCCTTTTGATGGAGTTTTTGCTGGCCAGTACAAAACCTGGATGAAATTACAGCCTGACAGAAAGCCATAGCTTATCATCCTCTTTAAAATCCTAGGGCTTCCTCACATGGTAATGAGCTGCTTTGGAATAGTCATCCTCATGTTTTACATTGCAAAACATGCAGGGTAACATCCTACTTGGCTAAGACAGAAGGTGGAGGGATCAGCAAGGTTGAAGCTGAACCTCCTGCTCTACCACATGTTCTCCATATGTGCTCTTGTCTTCTGTGATAGTGGAGGCCTCAGGTACCACTAACAAAGAATAGCAACCCAATCTTCTTTTCCAGACAGAGCTTTCAGAAGGAGAGATTTGGGGACCCATGTGGATGCTTCCATCATCTCAGTGCTTTGGATATGGTGGCCTTCCCAGACTTTGAGAGAACAAGTTGCTGGTGTGCAATTCAGCTATCCTGGGTGATGCCTGAGACACCACAGCATGATTAGGAGTAGCAGCACAGCTGGGATGCTACCAAAGATGGGACCTTTACTTATAAAAGGGTTTGTCTTGAGAGAAAAATAAGGTAAAACCCAAATATTTTGGGTAGCTGGGGCAGTAATGTCAGTTCACAAAAATTCTGAAAAGGGACTGGGTGAATTTTTATTTCATGCTGCTGGAAAGTTTATGGTATAAGACGTCCTTTCTAAACTACTACATCACATTACAGGATGTTCATCTGAGCCCACCTCATTCACTTTGTTGAGCATCTATCATGCAATACTGAGGTAAATACTGAGAAACATTTTAGGATTCCTCCTGCCTCTGAGAACAGGAATTAGGATGTGTCCTTGTTCTTGGAATGAAAGAAGAGCTGAAAGGAAGACTAGAGAGTTGCTTTTCCCCAGCTGCTCTTCCAAAACACTAGGAAAGCACCCCAGCCTCCCTGGGGCAGTGCAAGGATTTGTCTTGTGATAATTTGTACAATGACCTTATATGCCTCTACAATATCCAGGATGCCTAAAATAAAGGAAAGTCATTCTAATGGGCACAGATTACTTTAGATGTGAGCCGTGAGGACATTTCTTGGGACACTGCACTTATAATGCCATCAAGCACTTCAGATACTGTCTGCAAAACACACAAAGGTCTTGCTACTGTTTCTGTCACAGCACACACTCTTGCTTTATACTTGTTCTTCTGACAGCTGAAATCTCAGTTCTCCAGAGGACAATTGTTGCATTCAGTCAAGTGAAATGTCCAGTATTACTTGAGTCAGTTCTGGCTTGCTGTGCCATCCTGTTAACATGAATCCCCAAACAGACTTTCTTTGATAGCCCAACCATTCAGTGTTCACTCCAGAGTGGTCTTGGTGTTAAACATGTGACAACAAGTGGAGAAACTGAAACAGAACCTAATTCCCTTAGAAAAGATCCCACAAACAAAGCTAATTTCTGTTCTGCTGTATCTACAAGAGTATGATGTTCAGGAAACATGAAAGGTAGCTTTGCCCCCAGACTGGTAGAGGGAGTTGGGCAACGAGAGTCTTTCTCTGGTTAATCCCTTTGTGGTAACCTGGTCCAAAATTGTCATGCTTTAAAGAAAAGGTCCACAGACTCTGACATGCAACAGATATTGAGTTTTCAGCTGGCCTTGCTATGTAACTTCTATCTTAGTTTACTGAATAAAACTGTAAAGCTGAAAGGAAAGGTCTGTATGGATGTATTTTAAGAAAAGACTTTTTTTCCTGTCTACCTCCTCACAGAACATCTACAGTGAACATTCACAGGGGACAAGGTTGGCTGGGTTTTGGCTCCAGCCTTGTGGAACTCAACCCAGCAGCCTGTTTGCTGGGTGGAAGAATCAAGGTATTCAGCATGGTTCTTGTTGATGCCAGTATAATGGGTTTACACTAACACAATCGTGCAGTGAGCATAAACTTTTTGAGCAGAAAGGTCTGCTCCAGTTGCCCTGCTAGTGTGTTTGCATAGGCCTGCCAAATAAACAACATTCCCTGCTGGAGGATTGGAAACAAGCATAAGAAGTTCGGAGTGCAAGATGTTAATCCTTACGGTATAATCTTATCCCTGCTCTACAAAGGCTTCTCCAATCACTGGATCTGATGGGGTCACCCAGCAAAGCCTGTGGGTTGGCAGTGAGGGCTGTATGCATGGCCACTCTGAGAACCTGCCTGCAGCTGAGATGAGGATGCAAAAATCCTGGGGCTCGTGCCCTGCCCACCTACCTCCTCGCACAGTCTTGTCCTGCACGAAACTTCCAGGCAGTGAGGGATGTGCTATAGGGGGGTATCAGAGCCACGGAGAGATGGAGACCCGGGGTAGGGAGACAGCAACAAGTCCCAGGGCCCTTTGGAAGGGTCAGCATCACTCCTGCTGCAGCCACACAGGGCTGTGCGCAGCTGACACTGACGGTGGAGGCTGGGTGTGCTCCTCACAGCAGCAGTGAGGGTGGAGGGGTGCTTGCTGCAAGTGAGAGCTGTCTCCACAGCAGTCAAGGAGACTGACAAATCCTCTAAACTGCCTGCAAAGATGTGAAGTGGACATGCACCAAATGGCAAAAGCATCATGACTGTAGTTCATGTTTTCTTTTTCTCTCTCCCTCCCATCTAAGAAAAATCTTAAGGTTTTTTCAGATGTAAATGTAAACCTGAGGGTCAGCCCGAATCAGCTTTTGGCTTTTGACCTTGAGTCCAAACCTAGCTGTACAGTAGACATGCAGAAGTGTTTGCTACCCTTTTTTGCAGAGAAATGTCCTCCTTGCTGTGCCTAGACAAGTTTATAGAAACACTAGGTATTAAAAAAAAAAGGGAAAAAAAAAAAAGAGGGCAGATGGTACTTGTTATTAAGTTGTAAATACAAATAATGACCTGGAAACTGATATTATCCTGTTCTTTTTAGTTTTGAGGGGTTCACAGTGATTTACTGTGCATGTTGTGGCAAATGTCGGGAATTAGGCAGAAGTTATCCACATTTTACTGTTGTGATATGAGCTTTGGTATAGCAGAACACTACATACAAACCTTAATGTCATGATTTTATTGTATTTGGTGCCTAAATTTATTTCCTTGCCTTATACTACACTCAGTTCTGTCCCAATCCACTGGGTGGGGACTGATCAGAATTGACATGCGGTATTGCTCACTTGCTTGAAGGAAAAATGGTCATGGAAGACTTTTCGAAAAATCTTTTCTATTAAAAGGGATGATGGGGCTTTCTGTCTTCCCAGTCTCCTATGGTTACTTTTATTCTTCCACTGCCATCTGCATCCCTCATGCTCCTTATCCACCGGCTTAAGCTAATCCCTTGATACCAGAGGAAACAACAACTACATGTTCTCCCTGCCCACTCCCTTAAAACACAGAGTAGAAAATTGCCTGAGGCTAGTATGAATATTAAACCAAAAATCTTCTGGACAGCTCTCCTCACAGGGGAGTGCAGGCTCCTGCCCCCTCTTCTGTACACAAGGCAGATCCTGGGGTCCATGTGCATATGAAGATCAGTGGGACCAAGGGGCAGAGCAGAGAAATACTAAATAAAACCAAGGCCCCAGAACAACCACAAACAGGACACACACCAAAGGCATAGCTCTTGTAGCAGGGAGCTGAACTCTGCCCCGCCCCATCCCAGGAGGATGTGAGAGAAACTCCATTTCTCAGGGCTTACCTACAGAGACAGTTGGATGTCTCTGTGTGGGCAGGGGCAGGAGTGTTGAAATTTCCCCTACCAAAACAGAGGTTTCTCTGGAATCCTTAATTTCCTTTCAGCCCCTCCCCTTGGCACTTTCCCGTTATTCTGCAAGAGGAGTGAAACAGAAGTTTCTGGTACCAGCTGGCAAGGGCTCATTTTGTGGCGGTAACACTGCTGCTTTCCCAAGGCTCCTGGATCAGCTTGTCTGGCTCCCAGGGAAAACTCTCCATTGGTGTCTGAAGGTGAGTCTGAAGGTGTCCAAAGGGCTGCCTCAGAGTATGAGGCTTTCTATTTACTCCCAGCACAAAATAATGGTGTTGGCACAGGGCACATGAAGCTCTCCCAAGCTCCCTATGTCTTAAAACATCGTGGGCCGTACCCACATGCTCCAACCCTTGTGACATTGGAGTTTCAGTGCAAACACAAGCCAAAACAGCTCAGGCAGTTTACTCTTCAGTGCTGAGCAACTGCCCAAGGGTCCCAGGGCACAGAAACATCCAGACAGATCCCGAGTACTGGGCAGCACCATTTTCAGGTGTGCTTCCCTGTCCTAGGGGAAAGGCACCAACTTCTCAGCTAACCTCAGCTATCACGGGCTGTGGGAGAGACATGTACACATCACCTCCCCACCCCACAGAACTCAGTCCAGCAGCCAGGCTCTGTGTAGTACAGACTTCTGCCGCCCTGACCTCCAAGCCTCCAAGCAGGCACAAACACCAACCCTGACAGCCACTGCAGCTGTAACAAAACCATTACCAGCAGCACAGCCCTGCAGCCCCATGCTCCAGAACTCCCCGGGCAGACACAGTCTGCAGCACGGGCCCTGGCACTGCATGATCGAGGCTGAGCATCCCCTTCGCACGTGGCGGGATGAAAAAAATGGGAGAGGCTTGAGGAAGGCATGACCTGAAAGTTGTGTGTGGCCCATTGAGTCCTAGGCAGCTGCTGCACTGCCCTAGGTCCCTCTCACTAACCACTGGAATGGGAGAACTAGATGATAGATACTCAGAGTTTAAATATGCCCAGGAGTATTGTCCAAATCGCCAGATGACAGGAGGGACATATCGAGGATCACTTTTTCAGTCTTGGCTAGTGCACAAGGCAGAATAAAGGAGCCCTAAAAGCAGAAAGGCAGAACAAAAGGCAGTATGACTCTGTCCCAGCATTGTGTAGCAATGCCATTGCAGCAAGGCTCGAAACTCACACATATTCTCACACTCATCTTCTCACTTGCTCCAGGATCAGACAGAATTACTTACAGTGGTGTGGAAGACAAGACACACAAGATAGCAGGGCCTCATCACACCTGCTGGGTTCTCTGGACCTTGCTCTGCTCCAACACATGAATTCTGAATGTTTCCAACTACAAATCTTGAGTCTTCAAGGATGGGAAAACGTGAAGGTTCAGAAACTTGTCTGTCAGTGGCAGACATGGGAAAACAGCATTCACTTTGCATTGCAAACTTTCTCTCCCTCCCTCCCTCTTTCTTTCCTTATTTTTTTAATTAGCTTTGTTGTTCCTTTGATAGGGGAGCCTCCCAGCTCCCCAGGTCCTACCAATTGGTTGTGACTGTCAGAGCTAGCAGCAATAGATTCCTCCAAAATAACAATCACCCACTGACAGCCCCAGTAGGATGAGGCTGCTACTCCAGAGCTGTCTTTTTTTCTTTCAGTTTTACTCCTTTTTTCACAGACTGAAAAGTGGCTCATAATACTGGAGCCAGGGCGTTTTGTGGTTTTTTCAGGAATATTTCAGAAGAGCCTTCTTGCAACTCTGAGCTTTTTCAGGGCTCCAGCTCTCCCTGCAGTCAGAACTAAGGCCACAACTACACAATGTCGATACCAACCTGGGCAAAAGTGCAGCTGGTAACCTTTAGCTGCTGTTGGGAACTCCAGAAATAGCCTGTGGGTGAAAGGAAGAGTTTGTTCAGGATTTCACCCTTTTAAGCCTTTTTTTAGGAGAAAAGCCAGATGCTGCTTCCATATTCAACACTCCATCTCCCCAAAGTGATCATAGAATTCTTGTCCTCGAGTGAACGGTGTGTTTCTACTTCAGTAAGCCTGCTTGGCAGGTTACCATGTGCATTTGTTGTTTCCTGCATGATAAAGTGCTTTTCAGTCCAAACTCTTTCTTTCTTTCTTCTGTTCTTTCTTTCTTTCTTTCTTTCCCTCTTTCTGTCTCTCTCTCCTTCTCTTTCTTTCTCTTCCTCTCTTTCTTTCTTTCTCTTTCCTCTCTCTCTCTTTCTCTCTTTTTTCATTCTCTCCCTCCTTTATTTTTGAATGGTATCTCTAATTCACCTCTCTGAAGTTGAAGATAGTAATCAGAGCTCAGGTGGTCTTTTCTCATGATGATTTCAGAGTTTCTGTACTCTAAAGGATGCCTTGGTTGGTCAGTAGTTCTTTTTCAAAGCAGATAAAATTTGGATTTCTATTAAGATGATGCTATTAAATCTTCCTTCCTGACCAGGGAGGCAAAGCACTGGAGCAGGGAGCCGTCTATCAGTGATTCCCGGCTGGAAGCTGTGGTTTCTGTGTCCATAACCTGGCTGGTCTGGGCAGAGGTGGTTCAGCTTGGCAGAGTTCCATCTGGCCAGAACTGGGGATGGCCCTGACTGCACGGAGTGCCTCACAGGCTGGGCTGGGGTCAGAACCTTGCCCAGTGCCTGCGTGGCCCTGGGCACATCTGTGCTCCCCCTCCTCTCCTCATTCTTGTGGGGGCACGAGCCCCCATGGCTGAACACCCGTCTGCTGCCCAGACTCCATCCCTCCTGGAGAGCAGCGTCCTGTGCCCCCAGCACGTGCACAAGAAAGAGGAAGGGGCTGCTCATTGTTTGGTAGGATGGGGCAAGATATTTTCAGATCTTTTTTCTCATATTGGATTTTTTTTTTTTTTCCACACAAATGGCACATGCTTCTTTTTTTTTTTTTTTTTCCTCAGGCCTGTTTTAATTTTTTTTTTTAATTAAAGCCCATAGCTATGGTTGGAAGTAGACAAAGGGAAATGGAATAGAGTGAAACCAGCAAAAGGAAACGGTAACTGGAATGTCTATTCATGTCCCCTTCGCTCAAAAGAGACACTGTTAAAAGTTATTCTCTTTTATTTAAAAGTCTGAATAATCATTAGAAGAGTGTCCAGAGACCGGGGCTGAAGTCCTCACCCAGACAGTGTGACAACCACCCAGCTGGAGATACTGCTCTCACGTGCACACACTTTCACCCCTCCCAACTGCAATTTAAGAGAGAAGTGGATCCTCTTTCCTGCTCCCTCCCTCCTACTCTCTTCTCTCTTGACCCTAGAACTCCAGTGGCAAAGACATTTACTTTCTCAGAAGCAGAAGAAAGAGGATTAACACTCATCTTTCAAAAGGAAGATTTTATCTGCCTGTCTCCATTTGCCAGTGCCACTTGGGAATCAATAAAAGCCCCCTCTCTGCTATATATATAAAATGCCCACATTAGGTTGCTTTCATAAATCCTATATTCATTTTTTAAGTCACTGAAAAAATTAATTAAATCACAGTCCTGTTCATGAACACTTTCACATCATCTGGAAACAGAGTTTTCAGTGAATAAAGAAATCCAACTTAAAAATAGGCAAACCAACCAGTCAAACAACAACAAAAAAGGTGAAATTCCAGACTAGGTAGTGTCTCTCCCTCACTTTGCAAAAAGCCTGTATTTCTCACAGAGTTGACTGTGCCATCTCCTGAAGCCCCCAGGTGCAACACTGACTCTGTCAGCCCCACTAGTCCCAGGTTCACCTGGGAACCCAGGGAATAACACAACAATGTTGAGGCCTCTGGAAAAGTTTTGCTTTTCCTAGGAGCTGGAAACCTGTGTTGATCATTCACCATCCATTTTTTGTTTTACTAGACCCTCAGGGTGGGATTCATTCCACCAAACTTGGAGGGCTACCATATTTGGGTAACTTATTTAGGCTCCCTTTATACAGCAGGGGAAAGAAGAAATAGGTCCTTCCACTGACCAGCCCTTCATAAGGGACTCTCCTTCAAAGAAAGACACATGTAGGCTGTATCAAGGAGGCACAGAAATACCCATCTCTTTCCACTGAATAAAAAGTGTGCCTGTGAATAACTTTTCCAGATGCAGATACCACCTTTTGAGGTGCTTTGCACTTCAGAAAAAAATTAGATTAATGCTATTCTCAGAGACAGGGCATTTAATGCATGCCTGGAATAGCTCTGTGGTCTCTGCAGCACTGTCTGGCTGCAGATACTTTCGCCTATAGCAACTGTAGCACAGCAGTGCTTTGCAGTTCCCAGTGATGACGTAAAAAGACTTACTGATGTCAAAATATTCCTTAATTCGACTAAGAACCATTTCCACTGCTTTGCAGCTCTGTGAGGTTAAGTATTGCACAATGGAGCCACTGTTTTGTTTTTGTTTTTGTTTTTTTAATTAATGCAAAAAGAAGGGAGGGAAAGAGAGAGACACAGAGAAGGAGCAAGGTGAAGCTCAGACATCCTGTGTGTTTCCTAGAGGAGAAAGAAGTCCGTGATCCTCTGCCAGATCAGCAGTACAAGACAAGTTGATGCTCCAGAAAGGCTGGAATTGAGATTTCTGACCTCTATCAATGCCTGTGAAACAACAAAACCAGTAAAAAAACCAGGAAACACCTCCTGCCCCACACCATACAACCGCAAACTCCAATCCACTGAACCACATCATTTCAACAGCAAAGAAGTTCTGAGTGGCATTAATCTGTCCCGTGGTGGCAGCCTGGGCTCCCAATGTAGACAGCAGAGCGCCTGAGATTTCATGTCCCCAAGGCAGCAGCTGGATTGGCTCAGGTTTGTAGCTCAGAGCCACTCTCAAGTCCTTGGCTGGGCTCCTACCTGCACTTTGAGGCGGCAAGCCCTGAGGTTGCTCAAGAGCCTGACAGAGGAACCAGTCCCACCCTCCTCCTCCCCTGTGCCCACCACTTGTGAGAGCCACTAAGCCACCTGAAGCTTGTGTTCCTTGCTCAGGAGAAGTTTCAGCCAGATCAACAAACCCCGGGATTCCTCCCACCACTCCATGAGCTCCATGAGCTGGTCTAAGGGATGGGATAGGAAGCTGGGAACTGACCCTTCAGCTGAGGAGCATGGTCTTAGAATGCACGACTCAACAGTGCAACTACAACTCAAAAGACGGCAGCAACAGCAATCTTTAAAGTAGTATTTTAAAGCCTGTGCTTTTCTTTTTCCCTTGGCTGACAGGTTCCTCACCACATCTGGCTTGTACCTAGAGCTGTACTGAATCCTTGCATTTTTTTGTTTCTGCAGCAGAAGTGCAACCCCTGCCCCAAGGGCACCCTGTCCTTGGAGCACCCACATCCTATCTCTCCTGGGCTCACCTGTGAGTGCAGCGCACTCCTCCTCCCATGTGGGAGACACCTCCTGAGAGAGGTAATTCAGCCCAGGAGGGGAAAGTGGTTTATTTACAATCCTAGGTGTGAACCAGTGTGGTGTGATAAGAAGTGATGCGAGGGAGGCATCAAGACCTCCAGAGGAGACTTTCTCTATCACACTTCATTAAAGCACAGGCCCATGACCCCTTTGCTAAGACAGAATCCTCCTCCCAAGGGAAACAGAGAAAAACCTTTGATACCATCACACTAGGGAATTTCCCTGCAAAAGAGTATTATAGCTATACAAGGGCATGTGTCATAGGAAGAAAACCATTGCAGAGATCTAAAATGGGATATCCCACACAGATCTATTACCCAACATAAAACTAGAAACAAGCTTTCATGGCTACCTTTCTTGTGAAATATTAAAAAAAAAAAAAAAAAAAAATTATGTCACTGATTTCACCCTGGAAAGACATACAACTAAAAATTACATTCTTAACCTGCTTGTGATAATTCTGCTGTGTCCTGTTCAACTGAAAATGACAGAAATAATGTAATCATGTCAAGTGTTATTTTAATTTATTGGAATTCATTTTGTATCTCTTTTCTTCCACATGACAATCTATTGAAATGTGTGCACCCAAGGCTGTCCTCCAGCAGTGGTCTTGTCTCGTCTTGTCTTTTGTTTTCGTCTTTTGTTGCATAAACTCTGTATAGATGGTCATACAGAGATATATATAAATACATACAGGGAGAAGGAGCAGCAAAAGGCAATCTCTTCATGAGGCTGAGTAACCCTCAGACATCTTTCACTAAAAAGGTGCAGGTGCTTCTGTCTTTAGAAACGGGTTTAAAATGAAAAGATGGACATCTAGTGAATACAGTATCTTCTGCAGCAAGATTTACGCTATGACTGGTTTTGAGGACTACTTGGGAGCTAATTCCCTTTAGCAAATCTGTATCAAGCCTGACATAATACTGAGACAAGATCAAATAGGGAAGATTGTTTGTAAGAGCTCATTTCTGTCTTTCCTTACATTCCACACTCATTTTAGTTTGAGGTGGACTGACTTTTATTGAGAATAAATTGACACAGAGCAACAAGGGACACACACTAACCTTTTCCTATCGAGTCTCATATCATGATAGTATTTGGAAAAGCCTTGCAACTACCAGAAGAGAACTGTATTTATTGTGCAGAAAAAGGGCTACAACAAAGCCAAATCCTGCCCCCTTCTACTTGGCTTGGTGCTTTTATCTAGTAACTTTACTTGGAAAATGAAGATATGATGAGAAATGGAGATATGAGGGGAAGGACTCTTATTTGATTGTTTTTAAGCCTCAAACTAAAGAAAAACCTTGAATCTTGTATATTTAACTTGCATTTGAAGGTGGTCCTTAAGCTCTCGTGCTTTTTAGATGTTTTTGATAGAGACACTCAAGAATGTAAAAAAACACATCAATACCCCGTAAACCTTACTTCAAAAAAAAAGAGCAAAAAATATGCTCGTTGCTTTATTTAGCTTTTTATTCCATCATTATGGCACAAGATAGAACTTAAAGACAACATCACTGAATAAGTCTTCAGCTTCATTAAAATTAAGACTAATATGTTTTATAAAATTCTTCCCATATGATACACTTTCCCTTACGGAGTGCTAAGGAATTTCTCTGGAACGCTGCAGTACATTGCCACCCGCTGCCCACAAACGGCTCTGCAATTGAAAAACAACGTGCATAAAACAGCAACATTTAACACAATGCAACATACAGCTATTGAGGAAGTGTGACTGACACTGACTTTGGCACCGTATTTATAGAAACGCAGTTGTGAGCTTCTCCAAATGTCATGTTCATTTCTGAAACTCTGTTTGACTCCATGTGTCTGTCTGCATTTTTTTCTCTAACTTTCTTAATGCTAGAGCCTTGTTATTTCAAAGGAAAAGCCATATTCCTTCTCAGTGTTACGCATCTCAATTTATTAGGTTTCATTTTCTAAAATTTGGATTCCAGTTTATTGTTTTAAAACAATACATAAAATTATACATTTATAAATATATATATTATATCCTGCATATATAACATTGGTTTTCCTTTAGAATGGGAGGGCAGACTTTGCACTGCATACTTAGTTGGTTTAGGCACAATGTTGTTTGTAGTTGATTCTCTGAGCTGCTTCCTACCAGAATCTAAAAAAATACTTTTACAATCTTGTATCAAATTTTAAAGTTTTTTGCAAACATATGTATAAGAAAAAAATATTTTGTATTTTCCCCTCTAAGCTCACTTCTACCCTTATAAAATATATGGCTTTTCATGTTCCACTCTATTTTAGTGTTTTTCAATAGGCAGTGAAAAGAAGTACAACTTTCCCCTTTAAGAGTTTTTTTTATATATATATATAAGCACAGAAACCAGCTTGTGCACTTTCTATAGAATTCCAATGCATATCATGGTAATGTAAGTGCAGTGATTTTTTTAAAAAGCAGTCATGATTGATTGACATCTACATATGAAAACATAACATAACATGATTATCATACAATACCCATTACAGAATATACAATCATCAAAACTGCAGATATATAAATACATTTTTAGCAACATCAAAGCAACAGTTTTATCTTATACACAGCATATGCATACAGAGTTATTACACTTAAGTTTTCACTTTGTTTTTTCTCAAAAGCTTGCTGAAAAACAGGAACATACCATATTTGTAAATTAACTGCTTGACAGTGCCGGTAAGAAATTAAAGTGAACAAAGTTTTAAAAAAGTATATGCAATTCAGTTGATATAAAACAAACAAGCCCTCCCTGTTTTCCAATGTCACCGTTTTCCTATGAGACGGAGGCATGGGTATGAGTGACAGTTCCACAGAGTCAGATCATACAAGGGTTTCTGGGAGAGCATCAGGGTTATCGGCAGATAACAGCTCCCAAATCTGCCACCTCTCCCTTTGCCACTCATTCCAGTCCGCCTCTGAAACACTTTTACTGTTCTGGCTGTGAGGTGCTGTGGAATAGTCGTGACCTGCTTGTGTGTGCAGGGCCGGCTGCTCCTGCCTGGAGGTGGCCTGGTCAGGGGCTCTGGCTGGTGGCCCTCCAGCTGCTCTGGGCCCCGAACCTTTTTCTGGGCGTTGAAGTCTCCACAAAGAGTGCAACGTTGAAGAAACACTTGACCGCTGTGGCAACGCAGAGCTTGTTTTTGCTGGGCCTGGGTAAGGCGGTGGCGGCCGCTCTTTTCTGTAGGAGGGCTTGGCTGTGCTTTGCAAACAACCCGCATTCGAGTCGTGCTCACTGAGGTCCTCCACACTGCTTAAAGTCAAGTGCTGCTCCGACGTGGAGTGGGACAGGTCTGAACTCCTGCTGCCAACTTCAATGTGTGGGTTACTGCACACCCGAGACACCATGGGCTGGAGCTGACACTCGGGAATGGCAGCTGTCGTCTGGCTCCTCCGCATGACCTGCCTGCCACTGTCCAGTTCCGAGGAGCTGCCCTGCCACCGAGGGGAATACATGGCGAGGTTCCCCTGGGAAAGAGAGCACTGTCCGGGGCGCAGCAAGCTGCTTTCATAAATGTTCCCGTAAGAACCTGGGGGTAGAGTCAGGAACAAAACATGAGTCTGCAGAAACAGTCATGCAGCATTTAACAAGCTACTGCTTTTCCCTTGTATCACATTGTAGAAGAGGGATGGGGGCTGAGACAGGCTGAGAAAGTTGAGGCTGTTCAGCCTGGAGAAGAGAAGATTGCATGGAGACCTCACAGCACCTTTCAGTATCTGAAGGGTGCTGACAGGGAAGCCAGAGAGGGACTCTTCATCAGGAACTGTAGTTGACAGGACAAGGAGTAATGGGTACAAATGGAAAGAGGGGAAATTCAGGTTAGATATGAGGAAGAAATTTTTACTGTGAAAGTGGTTAAACACTGGAACAGGTCGCTTAGGGAGGCTGGGGATGCCTCAACCCTGGCAGTGTTCAAGGTCAGGTTGGATAAGGCCTTGAGCAACTCAAGGGATGTGTCTCTCCCCAAGGGAAGGGGGTTAGGACTAGATGATCTTTAAGGTCCCTTCTAACCCTTATTACTCTACGGTTCTATGATTCCATGATTTTTAGAATTTAAAACTTTTCTTGAAGCAATTTTAAAATTACTTTTTAAATTACATTTGATAGTTTGAAATGCTGCTGCTCTCTGTATTTCACTGAATACAGTGGGCTCCTCTGTATTCTACTTAAGAGTCACCTTTTAAAAGTTCAGCTCTGGACAATGTGAATTCTACTACTGGTTTCACTGTGATTTCTTGAAAACAAGAAATTGCTTCTGTCTGTGCTAGATTTGGGCTTTAAAATTGAGAAATTACTGACCTGTAATTGCTGGATCTTTGCAGCCACTTTTCAGCGTTGAATGCCAAGTGCCCCAGATATCAAAATGATCTTCAGAAACATCTAAACAGCAGTAAGAGCAGTAAGGGAAAAGATGATAAATTGATCGTCTTAAAGGTATTATTTAGAAACATATAAATAGAAAGGTAAAACCTTATGTAAGGTATCAGAGTCATTAACATCCACTAGCACCTTTATTGTGCACCTAACACAAGCATCTCACATATGAGACCCCACCTGGTGTACTATGTACAGTTCTTGTGACCCCAGCCTAAGGACATGGAAATGCTGGAGAAAACCCAGAGGAGAGCTATGAAATTGGTAAGAGGACTGGAGCACCTTGTCTACAAACACAGGCTGAGAAAATGGGGGCTGTTCAGCCTGGAGAAGAGAAAGTTGTGTGGAGATCTCACAACAGCTTTCCAGTACCTGAAGGGGGCCAACAGGGAAGTCAACAAGGGACTCTTTATCAGGAACTGTAGTCATAGGACAACGAATAATGGGTACAAACTGAAAGAGGGGAAATTCAGGTTAGATATTAGGAGGAAATTTTTTACTGTAAGGGTGGGGAGGTACTGGAACAGGTTGCCCAGGGAGGCTGTGGATGCCACAACCCTGGCAGTGTTCAAGGCCAGGTTGGATAAGACCTTGAGCAATCTGATCTAATGGGAAGTGTCCCTGTCCATGGCAGGGGGGTTGGGACCAATGATCTTTAGAGTCCATTCCAACCCCTTGACATTCTACGATTCTATGTATTTGTTCACAGCTACTGGTTTCAAGATCAGATCCTGCAGTGGGTTCAATAAGCTCTGTATGGGCAGGGTGCCTGAGTGTGCTGAGTCCTTAAGTCCTCTGCCTTACTGAAGTCAGAGAATGTGCACAAGAACAGGAGGATTTTGTCCACAAAAGGTAGTTTCTGTCAAAGCTCCCTTAGGCAGCCCCAGCCCCAGGGGTCACTGTAAGGCATGCTCTATCAACCCAAAGATGCTGCCAGTCTTACCCAGAAGTGCAGCCATTGAACAAAGATTTAATTAAATGCTGGATTATAAACAGGTTCATGCCTTTTTCTGATTCCACTAGTCAGTAGAGGAATTTCCTAATTTGTCATGGTCCAGTATCTTTGTGATGCATATTAAAGTCCAAAAGATGGTAAATGTGATAAAATTTCATGTAATTTCCTGTTCATAACTTAACAGAAATCTGGCCAAATTCTTAAACGTTTTCAGAGATTCGGATGTTGAATACAGAAGATAAATTCCAATTGGCATTTAAAAAGCATATAATTGAGATATTAGTCTAAATCCCATTAATTCCAAAGGGAATTAAGTGCCTAGGCAGTACATCTGAAATTAAATGGTTTTAAAAATACCATCAGCTATGTGCATCCCGAGGCACTGAAAGTTCCTAAAGTTTGGCTCACTAAGTATGAATTTCATGGATGACAATTTTTTAAATATACATATTTATAGGAAAAGCATCTTGAAGTACTGGTGAGCTATTAGTTTAAACCATAGTTCTTTACCAAAGAAATCACTCAGGTATGCACTCCCCAGGTAGCTACGGGAATTATGGATCCCTGCACTAGTATTGCTCAACGTGTAATTGGTTCCAGATGTAAAGCTGTGTAGCTCAGCTATGTTTTCCAGTGAGAGGATGTTGATGTCATTCTTTACAACTGGAGAAAGTTTGTAGCCTGAAATCTTAAAATCTCAGCTTTTTCCAAAGCCTGGACCATAACCTTGCAGGTATTACAGTCCCATGAATCAGGACTAGACTTTGCCATGCTGTCACAGACAGGCTGAAAAACTGGACATACATAGTTCTATTTTCCTAAATAATATCTCCAAGTTTTGAGAAGTGCCACACCAAGAGCATCCCTGACAGCTGGCTGAGCTAATGAGGAGGACTCAGCACAGATCCTTTGGGCTCAATACAAAAAAAAAGGATATTGGTCTGTCAATTTTTTATAAGGTTATTTACACTATTGCTCCTCAAATCCTGGTAGCTGATAATACAAGTCTGGCACTTTTCAATTATTTCAGGAATCTCCATCAGTCACTGAGGAGAAGGAGCACAAGAAGGATGCACTATACCTTTTCCAGCCTGTGATGGAGAAGAATTCTCCTTTGGCTTAGTTTGCAAGTGTCCAACCAGCGTGTACTGCTCAGGTACCCTGTACAGCTTATCTGGGCTGCGGGCAGTTTCATCTTGCATTGCCACCAGCGAGCGCTCAGACAGCACTGGGGAGTTGTTGTCGTAAGGGGAGACATCACCACTGGAAGCTTTGTTGGAGTCTGTGGAAGAATGTCTTTCTCCTGTGGAGTAGGAACCTTCTGACCGCAGCATCTCAGGGCTCCTGAGAAATTTTGATAGACAAACTACTGTTAATAAAAAAATGCTTCATGGTCACAGTTACAGGTGCAGTTTGACATCAAGGCCAGGTTGGATGGGGCTCTGAACAGCCCGGTCTAGTGAAGGTGTTCCTGCCCATGGCAGGGGGTTTGGAACTAGATGACTTTTAAGGTCCCTTCCAACCCAACCATTCTATGATTCTATGATCATACAGATAAAATCAAATACAGGAGAATGGTCACAGCTGCTGAAATGAAAACACTTCAGAAACAGTTATTGAGGTGGATTTTCCATGAGCAGAACTTTTGCCATGAAGTGGCCAGCAGAGGCCACTCAAAATCAAAAGATGTTGCTGTCAAGAAAGAAAACAACAAAAACCCCACAGAACCGTACAGTAAACCACAGGAAACTAAGCAGTGAATCAATTCCTTATGTTACCTTGACAATTTAGCTTGCGGCAACAATGAAGCTGAAGGCATGATGGGGAAGATTATTTTGATGCTAAGCAGTATGTTAAATTCCTGTATTCTGAAGTTTTACATAGAGAAATCAAGCACTCGGCTTGCCTTTCACGCTATGAGAATGATCCTCTTCTAGAGACATAAGAAGGTAAATATTCTGCGGGGGACAAACAGATGTATTTACCGTACTTATGACTGGGGCAAAAAACAACTGGTTCTACTGATACCTTATGCAACTTCTTTTACCCTTTCACCTTCACACCACCAGCACGAACTGCCTTTAATTTTGCCACGAAAAGGCAAACACAACTCCCACCAAAGTACAGCCAAGGCTCAGAGAGACAACTCATTTTTGAAATGTGATGGGAACATTGACTGAAATTTCTTGAACTGTCACAGTTTACAGTGCAGGCTGTGAGTCACTGAATATCACGAAGAATATGCAGAACTACTCTGTAAACAAACAACTTCTTTCTCCTGTTGTTCTTCCCTAACTTGTATTTCTATTACTCATTTTGCATTTCTTTGCACATCTTTGTTCCATAGAGCTTATCTTTTGCTTGAGTCACACACTTCTTTCAGTTACTTCTTGTTAATATCTGTTCTAACTGACTGTGATACAACAGAGGCTCATTCCTGTAAATGTCTGAAAATGGTCAGCCCTTTTCAGAGTCAAATCCAAAGACAGCTTGAACTTAGTGAGCAGCCAAAAGTCATTTCTCGCTATGGAACAGTAACCCTGTTTCCAGAAAAATAAAATAAAACTGAAGAAAGAAAACAAAGAAAACACACAGCTAGCCACAGCGCAGTAAATATTAATACAGAAATAATGACAAAATTTAGCACCACTTCCAAGCTGTTGTTTTTTCCCCAGCTGATTTATGTATCACATGTCCCAAAAAATAAAATATATACAATTGATTATACATTATTATTATGTTATTCAATATTCCTGGTTTTTTTCAGTATGAAAGCAACCATAAAGTGTTGGGAACTAATTAAATAATGTTACTCCTCAGTAATTCTCACTGACAAAACCATCGCTGGACTTCAACTGAAGCAAACTCAAAAAACAGAGCTGCCATTTGGCAAAGTTGCTATGTCCCAGGCTTCCCAGTGCAGCATGGTAATGCTGGGGAGTCATTTAAAAAAAAAAAAAAAAAAAGCCTCAATTACATAACTTCTCATTTAAACTTCTCATCTGAAGATGAGTCCAACGTAAATTAATCTATAAACAGACACACAATGAAGAATTACAGTCCTTTATGTATAATTCTATCACAAACCTTTTTTCTCTTTTTTTGCCATTTGCTTCTCTCTTCCTGTCCTCTTAAGTCCTAAAACCCCTTGTGCAGTGATATGAGATTTGAGCAATATATTGGAATTTTCAGAAGAACTAGAAAGACCTCTTAGAAAAGGGGAGAAATGTTGGTATCTGCAGGTGTCCTATGACCAAATGTCTTTCTTTCCAGCTTTCTAGTCTGAATGTCATCTAAGCCTCACCTGCCAGCCTACAGACAAACTTACCACTAAAGGTAGCAGCAGTAAGGTTTATTGCATGTAAATCTTTGCAGCATCAAAACCTAACCGGGCTGCACAGGGCAAAGACAGAGGTAAACCAGCATTTAGCCATGGCAAGGTAACACAAGGAATAAAGGAAACGGAAATGGAAATGAAAGAATGTGGGAACATAAACTTGAGCTTTGTGAAACACTGATTTCATGTCTTACCTTGAATGATCTGTTATAGTCTACCTCTTCTCAAGACAGAGCTCCTGCTAAAAATTTACCTGAATGGAAAGTCTCAAGTCTTTGGAAAGATTCAAACATTCAAGTTTCTAAACTGATTTACAGTTTCTGTTGGTAAGCCCATACTATTTTTAATATACATCTACAACATCACTTTCAAATTTGTTCAGGTAAAATAACTTTAAAAATCAAAGGAACTGCTGTGGACTCTGTCAATCTTACTACAAGACACCATCAAAATGGATTGAATACTTAAAAGCCAGAAATTGAACTAATATATTTGCAGCTTTACTATGCTCTTCACGAACAATATAAAACACAATTTGCAAGAAGACTTTAGTTTGCTTCTTTGCAAATACAGAGTGAATTCTCACAAACTCCTTAAAATGAAAGTTCTGCATCTGTTTGCTTTACTGTTTGAGTTCATTAGCAAACCGATGTTTACTACAATTCAAAATTCTTCTTCCCTTGGACAGTGAGATTCTCTATCCACTTACCAGGGAAAAACTAAATTGGAAGCAAACATAAATATTGTGCAAGATACCCACTCCTCTATATGCAGTATATGAGGAAGGGCAGATTATGGTTCCCACAGAGATTAATAGATGATTATGTGCAATCAAATGTGAGGAATGGGAAGGCAAGTAAAGTATTTTCCAGGAGGTTACGAACTATGTTAAGGAAAAGATTTTAAAAGTGGCTAAGTACAAATGGAAAGATCTGAAAGCAGCAGAAGGAACCTAGGCCACATGAACTTAAAAATACAATTTCAGATTCCAAAACAACAGGCATCTTTCTATGAATTGATGTTGTTCACCAGAGTCCACTTGCATAGGTGAACTGGAAATGTGTTAATAATTACTTCTAGTGAGGATATTGCTACTTTTCTAATAGCATCAAGGTTATCAAAACAGGAAATCCCTTTCTGTTGCTGGCAGAAACCCTTTTCTGTTACAGCTTAAAGCTTCTGAGTGGGAAAACAATTACGCCTTCAAGAGGCAAATCATATGGAGTGTGATGGCTTGGCAGCACACAGTAGTAATTTCCACACATATTTGAGTAACACAGGTGCTAACAACAAACCAGATTACTGCGGGATTATGATGTGGTTGCTACTGTAACAGGGTAGAGGACTCAGCATTTCAAGGAGCTTTAAAAACCACATTTACACATATTGTATGATTTATTGTATGGTTTCATCTTTGTGCCACAGGTCAGGATGGATTAAAACTCATTATCATAATCCAAAACCATCCAAAAATTCTGTAAATTTGAAATTTATTTACTATAAAAGGACTACTAACCATGATAAGCAATAAATAATCATAAGAAATAGATTTTATTTTTTGTTAGTTTAAAGATGCTTCATCTTACAGCTGTAAATCCAAATTGCATTGTCATCAAGCCAACAAACACAAAATTGGGAAGTCACCCACGAAAGCACATTTCACAATTGCTGCCATTTGTAATTAGCGCTTTACCATGAACAACTTCCATAAATTCCCTGACACACTGTTCACAATGCTCAGCTCTTAAGAGAACTGAAAGATGAGGAACATCTGATTTGTCCTCCTTTGCGGAGGAAAAGAGATTGTGTTTTCTCTGTCAGAGCCAAGAAAGCATTTATAGTGACAGCAAGAGCAGAAATGTGAGGGCAATTGCAGAACAGGACCTTCAAAGCAATTAATGTGACAATAAAGTCTTGAAGTTAATTCTATACTCTACGCAGTCAACTACCTCTTCTGATGAAGATTGTCTCAAAAATATGGAAAGATTTTGTTCCACAGATCCAGATTTGTATCTTGAGTATGTGACCAGGCAATTTCCAAGAGCAATAAGGATGTACTTTGGAGGTTCATTTTTATGAAATCAAGACAAAGTTGCCTGCTGTCTCACATTTCTTATAGCAAAAATAAGCAACAAATTTGTAGCCTCAAAATTGAGATTATGTTCTGGACTACATTAATCTCTTAAGAGCGTCACACTCCTCGCAATAACACTAAGCAACATTCCCTCTAATTGCCTGGAATATCTTAACCAAGAAGTTGCAACCACAGTGAAAACATATCTCATTAACATTAAATGTAAATCACTTACATGACAGCAGTAGAAAAAAAAAAAACAGTAAGTTTTTCCTATCTCAGTGGTATCTCATCTGCCCATTACTGACAACACAATAAATTAGTACTAGTGTAGCTATATGTTCCTATTTGGCTTTAGAACCTTTCCTTACAAAATGCCTTTTGTCAGTTGTGACCAGCTTTCCCCAAAAGATGCATTTTCTCCCATAGGTGTGCATGCTGGCTAAAAGTAAGGAAGTTTGAGGAGAAGTCAATAAAGGAGACAGGATCTAACAATAACCTGTTACAGCCACAATGATTTGTGACTAACTTATGCAGAATTGGTATGTGTAGGCACATGTGAGATACAATTTGATGTCTTTTTAACATACAGATGGTGAAATCCAGTATGAAGGTTTTTGTTAGCTTGAGTTAGAAATAATATGATCATTCCAAACTCATGGCTGAAAGGAAGAAGCTTCTATGCACTACTTTATGTCATGTGATTTGTAGTGTATGTCCTAATCGTAGTCTTGGCTTCTGGCAAATGTGAAACAAGTCTAAAAGACAGCTCATGTACCTCTAACTATCCTGCACTTACTGTGATCTAAATATACACATGGTTTCTTGTCAGTCAGACAAACTAGCTGAAATTATTTCACACAGAGAAAATTACCCCTGATCAGATGATCTGTGATAATTTGCTACTATGTGTTATCTGTTCATGCGGTTAAGTTAGCAAACTAATAAAATTCTTTACAACACAATACATTCTGCACATATTTTTGTTTCCAAATTTTATAATTAAAGAAAGCTTTTTCCTCAAGATGTTAGTTACACTATTTCTTGTATACCTCTTCCTTTAAAGCCAGGCACACTATTACACTACCTCCAACTGTACAATGTTAAGAGGGAGAGAAAAAAAACCATAGCTAACTGACTGTACAGGTTCAATTTTAACTATATTCTGAATGCACTAGGCACTTTTCACAAACACAGGAAGACAACATCCAATATGTCCCAGAGAGTTTAGAGTCTAGAAACCCTCTTAAAAATTACTTAAAGCAAGTCTGTCAAATTTTGTAATTTTTGGGTCTGACATATTGGGATTCACTAGAATAAAGACAATGACTGTGTGGTCCCATGACAAAGCCAGGAATCCTGTTAATTTGAATGTACAAACTCATAGCATTAAGGCACAAGGGTGCAGGCATATATACACCATACACAAGGTCAGAATATGTTATGTATCATAACTGCTATAGTGACTAGTGTGATTTTTTTTCTCTTCAGATCTTTCACAAAGCATACAATTAAATAATATCCAAAGTCTCGACAGAGCTGCTGTTGTGGCAGTTGGCTTGTTCACAATGTCCTACGTGTATAGGATAGGAAAAGACTGACAGAGTGGTCAAGCAGCTCGCTGTGACGGTGTTAAGGCACTCTAGGGTGTGTTTCAAGGATAGTGGAATACATGCCTCCTGTTACTGAACACTACGATAAACCCAAGAAATGAACCAGCAGATCACTAAAATACATCCTGTCAGATAATAGTGCACTGAATATTTTTATGCACATGTCATTCTGTTCCCTGCAGCAGAACACAATCTTTCCTCTGAATCAGGGAAACAAGTTTTGTCTTTAGAAAACGCTGTACAAGAGTCATAATTTCTTTGGCAGAGTCTGTGTCATAGGGAGGATATTTCTACTCCACCGTAGACAGTGCAGAAGAGCTGGGGAAAACTAGAACTTTTTGAACACTTACAGTGGGAGATAGAAATTCCCAGCAGAAAAAGGGATGATGAAAAAACAGATTACTCACGATGACTGGGAAGCTTTCCTCCTCAGCAAATAGTCTACAACATCTGGGTCAGTCTCTAATAAGCTAATAAGCACTTCATTCTGTAAATCAGGGGAAACCTACGAAGACATAAAAAAATACTTAGTTGGAGGTTAATATCCTTCCACATACAATAATTTTGGTACTATGCTTAATCTAAATGACCAAGTACAGGTACATTTACAGAGAGTATATAAAAATATTCAGAAGCTTTCACTTAAAAGAGAAATTTCATGTAACAACAGATGAAGTAGGACTAAAGATCACTTTGTACAATATTAGATGCTGATTACAGTTGAAAAACCAGTTGGTATCCAGTTGATTATTATATCTGGAAATAACAGTGGGATTATTTATGTACCATAATCTCAAAAGCTCCAGTTTAAGGTCCTCACTTTACATCCCTCTTCAGAGATCTCCATCTCTGGCTCTCCAGCCACTCTGACCAACAGGCTCAGTCAGAATTTGTGTCACCTTCTGTGGAGTTTGGCCTTCTGATTTGCTATCTTTCTCTTTGAACTTTGTATGGGGATGAAACTTTGAAACCCTTGATAGCTTCAGATGCTGCAACATCTCCTGAGCAGGTAGCAGAAACGGCACCCCCAAAACTGTACAAGTAAACTTTGTGCTTCCAACTGCACTTTACATGAGTCTTATCAATCCTCGAGTGAGTTTGTCTGCTTTGTCCATGTTACAGTGGAACATTCAACTCAAACTTCAAAACACTGAAACAGATGAAACCATCCAAGAAACTTGAACAGCCCAGGTTCACTCATGACAGATGGAACTCTATGCAAGACAGTCTCAGCAAGGGGTCATCAGTCAAATTATGTTTCTGGGTGCAATCTGTCAGAGCCTGAATCTCTTGACCTTCAAGTCATTCATGGACCATATGTTCCCCCTGACATTTCCTTGGAAATAGGAATAGAATTACTAACACATTCCCCCAAGGAATATCTCATTTTGGGAAGTATTTAGGAATACTTTAGGAAGTATTTAGGAAGTCAAGTTACATAAAAGGCATATTTCTTAAAATAAGGAAACAGTTAAAAAATAAATGAAGACAGGCATAATTTAATTCAAACTGACCCAAAATCTCCATGAAAAACTTGTGTAACCACATACTCATTTTTTAAAAATTGTATTCAGCCTCTGAACTGGAAAAATATCTTACTGATGGTCACTGATATCCTAGTCTTTAAACAAAATTTTTTATAGGAATATATTTTTGGAAACCTGGTGTGCTGGAACATCTCCACTTAGACAGCCTTTCTATATACTAGAAGAAACTCCAGATAAAGTTTGACGGTAAAACAGAATCCACACGTTTTCGTCTGTAACTTACTACTCAGCTTTATATCAAGTAGCTTGTAGGAAACTACTGAGAGAACTTTGTCAGAAAAATAAAAATACATAGTGCCTTAATTACAAAAAAGATAAATCAGTCTTTAATTCCACCAAAACAAGTCTGAAAAAGTTCCACCAGAAGTTCAGTTCCAATAGAAAGCTTCTATGAAACCCAAACTTAACAGTTCTATTGAGTCATAGGACTTTTACCTGAATGAACCTGCAAGTAGATTTGTACTGATGGTCTCCTTGCTAGCTATCTACTGGGTTTGGGGCCTCCTCCTGTGCAGAAATTTTCTTCAGTTTAGTTCACTAACTTGGCAAGTGTAGAAATTATATGCATGTTATTGTAAACTTACACTTCTAGAGAACTACAGTATTGGTATCTCAGGAAGATGTCACCATAACTATTACTGAATTAATTGTTTCACTGGAAATGGCACCTGAGTTGATGGATGAGAACTTGAAATTTGGGACAGAAAGGAAGCCAAGGCACTGCTGAAATAACAGCTCTGAAGGACATAGAGGGATGTATCAGAGGGCTCCAGGGTTGTCAGGACTCCAGTAGCGCACCAGATATTCTGAGATCTTGGGGCTGGGTGCTACATGAGAGCTACAGCTGCTGAGACACAGAAGGATGGAGGCACCCTCGAAGTGTCTCCTTTGTGCTGTCCTTTGCCACTAATGTGGCACAAAAAGGCAGCATGTGGGAAGGCCACAGTAGCCTCTAAGAGTAAAAATATGAAATTTCATGTACTCTGTAGCACTTCTTTGCAGCAGGACTGGATTTGGGCACTAGGAGAGGAAATGCTTGACCAAGTTGCTGTTCCCCATCCTTTGTGACAAGTCAAAGCCAGCAAGATGAAGGGTGGTTGAGTTGTGCCTCCTTGCATTCAGTTGATCGACTTGCATTCAGTTGTCAGAGACTGGCAAAAAACAGTCCTTTATTCATCCCCATAAAACATTTTAATGCATCCCTAAGACTCGCTGAAATGGGCAAGATTTGGATATGAAAGTGATTATCATCACTGACATCAATAAAGCATGGTCAGATTCCATCTTCTATAAGAAATCCACTTTTGCATGGTACTGATGTTAACAATAGTTACTTAGTAAAAATGGTGCTCAAAATCCTGGGTTGTTCTGACAAACAGAATCTCTCTGACCCACCAATATGTCAGAATTATTTCAATATTGTGGTCTGGGTACACCCCCCCCCCATCCTGGTTTCCAAAGGTTTGGTTCAAAAATATTGATCCAGTTTCAGTGCTGAAACCAATCAGTTTTATAACCTCCCCATATATAAAAGATCCAAAATTAAAAAAAAAAGAAAAAAAAAAAAAAAAACACACACACACAAAAAAACCCCAAACCAAAAAAAAAAAAAACCCCAAAAACCCCAAAAAACACCAAAACCCCAACCCCAAAAGCAGCTGAGCATCAATACACTATGTTATAGCTGTAACTGAATGCTTAAGTCCAGATGCTCTTTTTTTGGTAGCATAAATGTCAATTATAAACAGTAAAAGTTACTCTGGAAAACAAAAGAGATTTTTTTCCCCACACTTTGTTTAACCTTCAGATGAAACTGCAAGCACTGAAGAGATGAAGGAATACATCCATCAGAATTAAAAGAGCCCAGATGCAGGTTAGTCTAACCTTAGCCCCATCCTCTCCACACTGTAAATCAGAATGTGTGCTTTAAGTATTATGTACTGAGATGTGTCTGTGCTGTGAGAAGTTCTTAAAGAGAAACAACAATAAGAACACTTCAAGTATTGCAAGTATTCTTATTCAAGTATTATCTTAAACTTAATAGTGCCATCCACACTCTGGGCCAGCAGACCTTCACCCAAGAGTGTAGTTCTGTCACTTTCTTTTCCTGATGTGGAATGAAAAACAGCACCTAGCATTTTCCCAAACTGTGAAAAGCATTTAAAAAAAAAAAAAAAAAAGATTGCAAGTGTCTCACTGGTAGAAGATTAAAAATAAAAGCCAGGAAAACCACAAAGAAGTTCATCTGAGGCTAAGACATCTGAGGCAGGGCTTATGACTGCTTTCTTATGCTCTACTCCCGTTGAAATCTGATAGACATCTTCCATTTACAATACTATGTGGCCATCAGCCCACAGTTCAGGCTTGTTCATTTTCTTCCAACAAGGTCTCCAGCACTCAGCTTTGCTGAAGCACTGAAGGTTTCCAGAGTGTTCTTTCTGCTCTGGGAACTTATCTCCTCAGTGTAACATACAGTTACAGTGCTGTTTAAACAGTGCTGTTTAGTCTCAGGACACAACGACCAAAGCTTTTTCCACTTTTTCAAGACTACTGGTTTTGTTATTATCTGTATTTTTACTAAAATAAAGACAGAATAGTGCCCACCACTAGATCTGACTGGCCTCTGCTACCCCAGAGCAGGGTTCTGTCAGACACAAATCACACTGAGCTGACCTGCAATTTTGTACACAAAAGAGCATAAGATAAAGCCACAGAATGAACTTCTCAGGTAACCGCTAGGCATGAGGAATGTGATCTAACTTAAGCTGCATCTTAAGTAAACAACATGATCAAGTCCAAGGCCATCAGCCTTCATAAGAAGAACTTCTTTGCTTCAGCAAGAGAACTGACAGGAACTCAGGAACTACATAGATTTATGTTTTATTCCTTTTACCCAACTAACAAATGAGAAAGCTTTGTCCTTTCTTTCCATCCAACCAACAAAAAAATATTGGGTAGGGAAAGCAATTCCTTAAATTAAATCCCCTTAAAGGAACCTCTTAATCCCTGCAGAAAAATTGTCTTCCTGACTCCCAAAACTGATATGTGAAAGATCATTTTCAGTCTTGTCCATGCATTGCTTAGTATACAACTGAATAGCCAACCCCATCATTTCCACAGACAATCTCCTAAACAAAATACCCTTATCTATATAGAAACCATTCCAAGCAAAATAAAGTACACTTTTAAAATATTTTTACTTACTGCAAATCATTCTTCTTGTTAGAAGACTACTCTTTTTTACCAATCATTATTGATCCTAATTTAATGCAGCTTCTACGGTTTATTTAATCCCTATCTACTTTAATATCAACCAGGTATTTCTCATTTATCTTACAAATGTATACGAGCAATATGAAAAAATATTCACCCACCATGAAAAGGGCTTCATAATTTTCAATCATCTTTTGCACGACAGCTATGATAGCAGTACTCTCTTCAGCTCGGGCTGAGCTCTGAACTGAGAATTCTTTGTCTGTAGATTTCTGCTTGTGCAATAAGTTAGGGCCAAAGATGGTGGCCAGGTTAAGCGATGTCATTTTGTTCCCAGTAATCTAGAAAAGAGAACATAAATGAGGTGGGGTCTCACAGGGTCTAATGTATACAGATATGTATATGGACACATCCACACACACTCACACCCCTACACACCCACACACAAACACACTCTATCTCCCCCAATTTTGTAGATGCTTCATTGATCAAAACCAAAACCTGGTGCTTGTCAATAAAAAATGAACAACTTTTAGAAACACCTTGTTTTGAACATCTCTGCAAAAAGCACTGTAGATTTTCTGAATATATTTTCAAGTGGATTACAGGAGTAGAAGGTGGAAGTGTTTTATGCCCCTAATTCCCTGGAAGCTCGACAGTGGCATACTCCTGAATGCAGAGAAACCTCCCCCCTACTTCACCATCTCAGCACATTACTGTCTCTTAGGACCAAACACCAAAAACTCCTGGCTTTCTCAAGTAGCACTCATAATTTGAAACATATACAGTGATACTTTTCCATGTTTAAACTGTTTAGACAATTAAGGAGCAGGCTCACTGTTTTTATTAGTATTTTCCTGTATTTCTAGAGCATGACAAATGTTTACTTGTTAGGTGGCTTTTTTTCAGTTTGTCAAGTTTTTTACCTTTTTTCCTACTTTTATAAACTTGTGCTCAAGGCAGCAACAGTAACCTGAATTTTGAGGAAGTAAAAGGCTAGGAATACATACTAGACTAGACAAGAATTACCTGAAAATATGTCATATACATTACTACATCAAAAATTTCATTGTCATATTTGTGATTAGACTACTATTTTCCCATTCTATTCTTTCAACAAAGCAAAACGTAGAGGTCATTTGAACTAATAATTTTTAAAAAAGGATATAAAGAGGGACCAAAAAGAGGTAGTAAAAATAGAATTTCAAGAAATGAGTTGTACAAAACAGATATTTTCAAAGTAGTATTTTTAAAATATTTTTGTACCTGATCATTCACTGAATACTCTAGTCAAAATTAAAAGTGCACTGGACTGCATCTGGTTTATTTTTTAAAGAGCTCAACTAGACAGCACAGAAATGACAGTAAAAAGCTTGTCCCTTTATTGGTAGGAGCAGTGTGTAATGTTGGAAAGACATCTGTACTAAGTAGGTGCACAGGCAGTCACAGCAAACACGCTGGCTCTTTGTTTAGAGACTCAACCCCAGCACGACTGTGAGAACAGCACACTCCCTTATTTGCACACCCCCGAGCACCCAGCTGTTTCTCGAGTGACCTGCTTTTCAAACTCAGTCCAGGTTTTGACCCACCACGGATGCACAGGCACACGGTGCCTCAAGTGTGCTGGGGCAGCCTCTGGCTGTGCCCAGATCTGCATGTGCAGACTATTTGTACAAACAGTGAGCCTTTTCTTAAGGGCAGCCTCAGGGCATCCTTAAAAAATGTTGTAAACATTTCCACTTAAATTAACTGAATAAGTAATTTTAATAAAGGTAGTCATCCATCTTCATGAGAGAAGGGCTGTTGAAAGAAATCAAGAAGAAGGCCTGTGTGCCAAAGCTTGGCTGTTTTCCTTTCAGTGATAGCAAACAGTCTGATAAAATACTTTCTCTTGCCCTGTATGCCTTTATTCACTTAATTATTCATAAATAGCTTAAAAAATTGTGAGCAGATTACTGTGTTATCTATAAAAGGTATCCAGTTGCACATAATATTCCTGATACTTACAAAACTGTCAAGACAGCTTACATAAATTTGCCTTGCCAAAATACCTGTGGCAAAGCTGATGTACAACTGCTGAGCCAAATCAACTCTGTTAAGCAGCATCCCTTAGCCCTGCAATAAGATCCTCTTGGGTACATTCCTGAACCAACAGAGAACTCTTTGCAGGACCAGGGGGACCATGACCTTAGCTGGCTTATACATGCTTTTAAGCACAGTAAAACTGTTACAAGCTGCTCTTTCTAAATGCTTTCCATCACAGTGATATAGTTTTTTATCAAGTCCTTGCTGAGAACAAAAATAATAGCATTTAAAATGGCTTTAAAAGTGACATAGGCTTTGAAGTCACATACAACACTGGAAGTTACAACCTGTAAAGATAGAATAACTGGAAGTCAGGACTTGAGGCAGAAATTTGGAAAAACTAAATCTCAAAGTGCCAACTGTTAAAATCAGACAACTGCAAAAGGTGTCCAAATTTGACAAAATCAGCGTGATTTTCCATCTGGAAGACAAAATTCTCTAGGAGTTTCTGAAGAGTCTCAGAAATAACGTCAGAAGTAGTCTCTGCTGCAGTTCAGAAGTCCTTTTATGGATAAACCAGTGCAATTTGGTCAAGCAGTGACAGACTATACCCATTTTATTCAGTTAACAGAGTTGCCACCTTTTGTACAGCAGCCTACTAGTTCAAGCACTTCCCTGGCAGGAAAGGGGAAGCCTGGATTTTCAAGTCTTCCCTAGTGTGCACCCCACAGGTGCAGATGTGAGAATGCTCAAGGCTAGAGCTCAGCCCCACGGCTGTGGGCATTCTTGTCTCTGTGGGGTGAGTGCACACCAAACTCTCCACTGAATTTGGTCCAGACTGCAACAGTTAAAGAGCCCAGAAAGAAACAGGCAAAGATGAACCCTGACTCCAGCTAGTGATGAGGTCTGTCAGTTGCAAGGGTACAGCTGGAGTTCCTGTCCTCTGTTTTTTATTTTTCACTATCCAGTGCACACAAGGAAGCTAAGAGGACGAAGAACTGCTATGTCCAAAAGGTCATATAAAAAAGCAACAACAGAATGAAAAGAAAACAAAAAAGCATATTCTTGCATGCTGACCTTTTCTGAGTACTTTTTCCATAAAATATAATAGGATAAAACAAGGCAGTGGGGGAAGGATGGATGACATTAGATGTTCTTAACAGCAAGGTTGGTACGCTGTCAATCTCCCAAAGGAAGTGGTAGATGCTTTACTGATTAGGTCATACAAAAATTAAACTTTCACAGCCCTAAGAACATAGTAAACAACTAAATGGCAGAAGTGCAGGCAAATAGATTAAGTCTCTCCCATCGTTCAGGGGTATGCCACCATTGTGTATGTTCCAAGGCTCTTTTCAGACCACAAATTAAGCAAAGTCAAAGGACACAAGTGACCAGGACTTACCTCTTGGCCATCCTTGTCTCTGGTGTCTTCTGCATGGCCAGCCACTGTGGAGAGGAACTGCAGCAGCCGGTGAAGGGTATCGCAGTTACAAGGAGGTAGAAGATAAATGAGAAGCTGTAAGGTGCTTAGCTGTTCATCGGGCTCTAATACTAAGAGGGGAAAAAATACGTTCTAAGAAAATCACTCCAACTAATCTAAAAGCAGAACAAATACACGGTTCCCATCCCAAAGGAAGGTATAGGAATAGCTTTGTTTAAGAATCATTTTCCTTACAACGTCAGGAGAAAAAGAGAAAACTCCAAGGAAACATTGAAAGTATAACTACTACTGTTACGGGATTTTTGCCTTAGTTGGTCAACATTTTGCTCACAAGTTCATAGGATCTTTTCTCATCCTATAAAAGAGCCAAATCCATGTTTTACACTCCATCAGTGTTTCCGGATTCAAATATTCTGCTTACTTTTCTAGTTACTCCATTCATTTAGGTATAGCTACTGGTATTTACAGCAGCTGGCAAGCATTTCAGTCAGGCTTATGCTTCAGCCATTTTTAATCAATTTTCTTTCATTTCTTCATCTTGCAGAGGTACTGGGTGATTGGAAAAGCAACCAGAGATATAAAGGACATTGTGCAACCACCACCACTCGAACCATCTGCCATCTAAATGGTAGCCAGTGACAAAGGTGGGACAGAGGCAGGATCTCAGACATGAGGGCTAGAAAGCATCTGAAGAACACATACCAGGCAGCTGCTTAAGCTTGAAAGGTCCAACTTTACTTATTCCTAAGTCCCTGAGTGTCTGCACTAGGGTCTTAGGCAACACAATAGGGAGTACTTAATATGATGGCTTTGAGGACCATTAACTATGAAAAAACTTGGATTTTTGAAGCCAGGGTAGAACTTTTGTCAGTGGACAGATCTAAAAATTTTAAGATATGAGGATTCAAATGGGAGTCTGTGAGCTGGTACTGCTGGATCAATGACAGGGTCAGGTTCTAATACACAACATGAATTCCATCCTTACAAATGCAAAAATATGTACAGTTAGTGAAATCTTTCTTGTTCTAGTTTTCTGGACTATACTTATACAGTATAAAAACCAAAAAGAGACCTCAGTAAATTTATACTAAATAATATACTATATTATTTATATTGCATATACACTATATTATATATATACACTATTGTATATTAGAATATACTATATTCTTTATAGTGTATTATACAAATATTTGGAGCAAATCAAGGCTAGAGCATTAAAGGAACAGAATAAAAGAAGGCTCTTAGTGGAGATCAAAGATTTTAAATAAATTAGCTTTTCAAAACTGATAAATCAAGATGCTGTAAAGCTCACAGAGAGTGTTGATGAAAGGTGTATAAAGTTCTCTGGTGAGAAGTGGGTCAGGCATATCACGCAGAAATTCCTTTAACAAGGCAGCAACATCATGAATGCTGTGCTCTTCATCTAATACAACATCTACACCTCGGTCAAACTCTTCGCGTAACTGAAAAAGATCATGAGAGAAAACCACGGTCACTTATTGTTCAAATTAATACATCCCAACACAGAAAATCTTTTAGGAAGTAAATTTACTCATTTTCACTTCCAAGACTGAGCATTACTAGTCTTTGGTAAGGTCAAAGATGTAATTCATGTCTAATTGCTGCTCATTCCATGGTGCATAACTTAACATTTATTCCAGAAAGTAATAAAATGCAGGTTTTTTCCCAGCTAATACATGACACTCGCATATGAACACATGTATCCAAGTATAATTTCTGCAGAAATGCAAGATTCAGAGCAAAGACAAAAATCAGAGAGAATAAGGAAAACTACAAGACAGGCTCTTATACCACCTTACTGCATTATCGCTGTAACTGGAGAGACTTAAAATTGCACGCCGTAACACTTATGATTTTGTACAAAAGCATTATTAATAAGATCATGTTAATATCCACCAAATTCACACTTCTCTTGTCATTAAAATAGGCAGCAAGCAGACAGGTTCACTAAGACTTCACAGCATTCCTACAAGACACTTTGTTCTGCCTTCCTTAATTTAGTTATACTCATTAAGTGATCATCATTATGGAGTTCACAAACTAACATCATTACAAGGTATTGCTATTTTTTTCCCCCCACTTTGGTCCTCGGACAACTTCTGTATAATTCAAAGGCATCACACTTCCCAAAGGCAGAAGAAAACCCTCTCCCAAATCCAAGATACTTTATGAAAAGATAAAAGCCTGCCCTTCTGGAGGGATTTTCCAGCACCAAGAGCAAAATACTTTCCTCAGGCTGACAGCTTCATCTTTTACTCTCTTTCCATTTTGAAAACAGTCAAGATGTTTTAAAAGTACTTCCTAGAAAAAATTTGTACCTTTGCTAACATTATGAGGTATCAAGATGTCACACCTATCTTTTCAGAGAGCAATTACAGGTAAATCTTATAAACAAGGAAATCTGAGGTATCAGGTTTCCTCACCAGGAATATTACAAACATAACAAAGAGAGGAAAGAAGCTAAGTCACAAGCAAACTATATGTCTGTGATAATTTGTGGCAAATCTTGTTCACAGGCAAATCTATCCTGAGCATGTTCAGTGTGAAAATCGTGTGTTTTCAGCTGAGATTCTGCTTTCATAATGGGTGTGAAAGGTACTCACTGAAAACCACAGCCTTCATTCTAATTTATTAAGATTAATTTTAACATTATTAATATCAGTCATTACTAATAATGAATAATTATGCTATGAAGACCAGAATATGTTCTTTACCTAGTATTATTCTTTGATTTATGGTCAAAGATTTTCCAGTGCCAACTTGAGGACTTCATTCCCATCTTAATTCTACTCCCCAGACTGGTGACAAATGCAGAACATCCCTGTGGAGCACCATAAATTACCTCAATCCAGAAGATTGTTTCTGCACTTAGTCCTCAAAAGCAGCTGAGGAAACAAATTAGCACTGCATCAGGAATTCAGACTTCCCTGTCTAAATCATAAACTGCTGTTATAGTCTTGAATATGGCACTTCTGATGTGATATCCTACAGAGATGTGAGACCTACAGAGATGTCCTAAGCAGCAAAATATCATAGAAGCTTTGGTGAGATGTGGCCACATTTCAGGCCCAGGTATCAAGGCTGTTAAAATCATTTATTGTAGGTTTCAACTTTAAGTCTTTCAGATTCCATTCACATGGAATGCTTTCATACTTTTCGAAGACACAGCTGGTGAACAACAGCTTCCATTGAATCTTATGATATGAGAGATGATCTGTGCTGGAATAGGGGACAGGAGAGCAGAGCTCCAGCTATTTCACTCTTCATCCTCAGGGTTGAAGCTGTCACAATGTCACCAGGCCCAGCATCGAGGGTTGCCCACCCCAGCCTTGGCAAAAACGCTCTGCTTGAGCATCTATTCCGAGTATCCTGATGCACCAGTTCTACCACCTTGAGTCAACATGAGCTCGGGAATCTTTGTCCTACACCCCACTGAACATGAAGGAGGAGGTTTGCAAGAGGTGCACGTGTTCTAGATTTTCTCTTCCTGCTCTCACCAATCAAAAACCCCACTGGCACACACATTTACTTACTTATGTATTTACTGCAATGAACTACAGTTGAAACAGGACATTTTCTAACTGGGTAAGGAAGGAAAACAAAACATGCTTACTTTCTACACAAGAAAAACTAATGAACAGCTGCAAAAGCACACCAAAATCTGAGTGGTGGGTTTGGCTTTCTATGGTTCAGAAAATGAGTGGAATTTTAATTGAATCCAGACTTTCCCATGTGTTCATGTTGACAGCATTTATTACTGTAACTACAAGGGCCAAGCTTCCTTGTTGTTTAATGAAATGTATCAATTTACCTAGTTCAATAAATTAGTCCATGTAATAAAAAACATAGATACCCAAATCTCTTGATTTCCTCACATTTTGAAAACAGAATAAAAGAAAAAGTGGTGAAAGTTATTGATGATCAAAGTAAGGCTTAGTTTACAAGTAAAAGACAGAAGCTCTCTGCTTTTTCCCCAGACATACAACGCAATTGTACTCACCCCTAAATGATAATATATGTTTTGACACTGAGGCTTGCAATGCAAATGTGAGGCAACTTCAATACTTTATCTAGTTCAGTGTTTATCTGAAAACTGCCTCTGCAGATGTTTTTTTAGCTTAGTGTTACACCAGCTACTCAGGAATAGAAAATGCTGGAAAATGAGCTACAAATCAGTAGGCTATACAGTCCTACCAGCCAAAATAAATTCAGTTTAGCTATTCAAGGTAACTTTCCAGAATGATAAAACATTACACTGTGAAGTTTTTGCAACTTCTTGCAAAGAACGATAACTTCTAAAATCAGATGCAGTCAAGCTTTCTTTTGCTTTTTTTTCTGTTTGGTGTTTTTGGTCTTAACTTCCTGGGAGGGGTATTTTCCTGTAACTTTTTATCCCCTCCTTATGCTTCATGCAAACACTAACCACTATTCTCCGCTGCTCTAATTCAACACGTATTCTCAGCTTCTGGGAATAACAGTGTGATACCTAGGTAGGTATACCTAGGAGGTAACACCCACATTTGACCTTGTCTCTGGAACCTAATTGTACACCGTCTTTGCTTTTTCATCATTTGGCTGAGACTAAGACTTGCAAGGGTCTGAAGGGACCTTGAAGTCTAGCACGGGTAAAAGAAAGGTGATATTTAGGAGCAGCAAACTTAGGGTCAAAGAAGTTGTTCTGTACTTGCATGTTTTCTCATACTGTCAGTTTTCCAAAAAAGATTTACAGTTTGGGTTTACTTTGGGAGCTTCAGCTGTTTCTGAGATGAAACCAACAGCCATGATTTTTTTTTCCCTGCAGTGTGACCTTTGGAAAATTTCTTCACTGTAGTTTATTTGGATCTCCAACCCTGTGCTACTTTTGCAGAGCAAAACATACGGAGACTGTTAACCTGCTGAGAACCTGACATGGATTTCATCAGATGTAAAAGATACTGGAAATGCCTGTTATGAGCCATCAAAAAAACAATGAAGTCACTGACCCAGAAAGCCTAAATTTCACCATGCTACAGATGGGGAAGAAATCACAACAAAAGGAATCAGATTTATTTGTATCATAGCCGATGAAGGAACACCATATCCATATCCACTCACCTGTCTTACTCTCTTTTTCGAGCTTCCAACTCTGAATATTCCTACTGTCTGGAGACCTGCAAGTAGAACACATCATAGCACTGTTTTATTATTTAATTTTGTCCTGAAAATCGCATTGAACCAAAGCATTCTGACCTATGTGTGTACTTAAAAGAATTAAAAAAAAAAAATCAACATATTTCTCCACAAACTTGTACTTACCATGTTGAGACAAGATTCAGTTGTGATTAAGAAGCCATCCACTGTGGTTTTTAAGGATCACATTTAATCTGCAAAATGGCATCTCTGTGACATTTCTTGTGATGCCACTTTGGTAGTGCCACTGCTACAAGGAACAGAGGTATGCAGACTGATGCACTACTCAGGGCTTGGAGGTGTAATTTCAGGGCTGACATCAAAGGAAACAGGCAGTAAAACAACTAAGTACGTGGGCATTGAGCTGTGTCTTTGGATACAGGAAGCAATTGGTATTTGGGGTTACTCACTGGCTCTAAAATGCTTGTCAAGACAAAGTTAAGAGTTTCCTTCAAAGGTACATAAATAGGGCACTCAGGCAGACTATGAGAGGGAAAAACTTTAACTGGGAGTTGTGTGCAGTTTGTAAGGTAGGAACAGCTATTATACAGAGGGAAAGCTATAAAGAAGCATTGTTGTACTTCAGGCAAAGTACAGAAATGTGTCGTTTAGATTTAAAGTGATTAGGAAATTGGTGTTGCCTGCTATTTCAGAAGAAATCAGTTCAAACCTTCTTGTAGCCCTGTAGAAAACCACGATAAATATAACAAATGATAATATGGTTCTTGAATGGACATATCTTGCAGACTAATAGGACCTGAAAATTTTGAGAGTTTACATGGTCTTTAGCAATGACAATGTGAGTGGAAATTCTAGAGCCTTAAGGAGCTGTGTACATAATATAATTTTACATGGTTACATATTTTTGCAAAAAAGGATGAAATTATCTACAAGCTTGGAAGTTTATGGTCTAACAAGGGCTACTCTGCAGCTCTCATCTCTACTGACATACAGGAGATATAAAATTAGCTTGTGAAACAAATGCCTTTTGACAGTCATTAGCCTACACTTGCTTGCTGGAGATGTGTCACCTTGAGCAGTGTTTAGAGTTGCACATCTTCATCAGAGAAATTCAGACAGTATTCTGCTTTTTAGTTTTTAGTCTCAACATAACACCTCTTTTTAAATCTTCTCTCTTTGCTTAACAGAAAATTATTTTGATGGGCTACCATTTAGTAAATCCAGGAACACTGGCAGGGAATTATCTGAGATGGAGATACACCCATGGGGCAAAACCTGCAGGCTGGTTACCCATTCCTACACAGACATACAGTGTTTGTTCTGAACTGCATGTCTACAGAAACTCAGGCCTTTTTATCTCTGGGACATGATCCCTGGGAAAACAGGGAAGGTGAACAAGGACAGGGGCTTTTATGTCTAAAAACATAACCATTTTTTGTCATATAATGTTCAAAATCATCCTTTAAAGCATTAATCAGAAGCTGCTGGTGATTTGTTGCTGGAAAATCGACCTAAATGACTTATGCATACAAGTAAGTATTTTCAGAATCAGCAGCTTGGTCCATCATATAGCCTGGCATGATACTGCTCCAGTGTCCATATTCTACCATCTTTACATTTTTCTCAGTTCCAATGACTGTCTTGTGGACAGCAGATTAAATTTAAAATTGAAGAATTTGCGCCAGATTATATCAGATTATTGCATGGTGGTATATTACAGTTTACTCTTAAACAACGCACAATAACCCATCATAGATTTCCTTTAAAGGGAAACTTCAATGTAAAGCAAATATTTTCATACAGAGTATCATATAGAAAAGAATTTTTGTTATGGCAGTGGGTTAAGAGGATTAAAAATTTTATCACAGATGATCAAGTGATATAAAATCACAGTATCCAAATGATACTCAGCTGGATGGCTTTTTTGGCTGACTCAGATACTTTCATGTTCTCCAAACTCAGCTACCTTTGCTTAAAGGGATGGAAGTTGTTCATCTCAAACTTAATCATCCCATACTTACTTGTCAGCCATGGTATCTAATCTCTGTAAAAGGCTAACAATTACTATTTTTTGCTGTGTTCCTTGATACATTTGTAAGGAAGATAGTTTTAAATTATGAGTTGTGAAAGCTCAGCATTGTTGTTTAAATTGCAGTACCTCATCTGCAAAAGTCTTTCATTCAGAGTCAGTAAATTATTTCTTGCTGTTGAAATTAGCATCAAATACATCATTTGCTGTTGCAGTCACCATTATTTTATGGTTTGTTGATTATCTGGCCACGTGATAACTCCATCTTGTTGTGGCCAAATTATTTCAATTATCATTAATAAACTTAACAAGACTGAGATACATTGGCAGAGATGGTGAGCAGATACCTAGATTGACTGTTGTTTCTGCATTATGTAAAGCTGTGGGAGGTTTGTGTTTGGAACTGGCAGGAGTCTGTAATTTCCTTCAGAGAGAGCCGGCCTGAGCCTGAGGCTGGTCAGGAGGAATCAAGCCAGACACAAACTGAGTGTTCAGCCTTCAAGCCTTGCAGTGAACAGGAAGAGGCTTCTTGGAGCTTAATATATTCTTTCTTATTCTGAGCCTCCATCTTCAAATATCAAAAGTCTTGCACTGCGGTATAAATAGCTCATCTAGCTCTCACACCTTAAGATCCACGGGTTGTGAAGAATGACTCCAGACTGACCGGCACATTTCAGACTTCTCATTCTGAAGGTACAGGTAAACCTGTGGGGTGTGAAGAGCTGCAGAGCTGAGCACCCCAGTACAAGATGAGTGACCTCCAAGAAAAGCCTCTATGCCTGTTCTCTATGAGCCAGTTTACAAGCTTACAGCTTGTAAAATCTTTAGTTTGGGAAGTTATCATGTAAGTAATGACTTGTGAGACAATATTTTTAGCAAGAGGCAAAACAGGAGAGAAAATGTCTAGCTTTCAAAGATGTCCTTGCAAATGGAAGCATATACTTGCTTCCCAAAATAGGCATTTATTTATATTATAGTAAAAATACATCTGCCACTCCTGGGAAAACAAAATATTCTTACCATGCTTTTCCAAGTGCTGGCAGCAACTATCTACAAGCCGGGGAACCTGCCTGTAAATAGGGTTCAGGCTTAGTTTCTTATCTCTTGCCTTTTCTTTCTTGCTCTGGGCTTCTGCTGGCAAAGAGAGCTGGAGAGCCTCCAACAATCTTGACTGATTGTCATCCAGATCGGTAATAGAGTCCACAGACATCGCGCCCTGTGAAATGCACACACATGAATGATCAGTGGGGCTGGGGATATCTCAGCATCACAGGATGTCCAACAAAGACTTTTGCCTACCTGCATTTTAAACAAACTAATATAAAAATACAATGTGCAACAACATTTTTATAAATTAATGAAGTTATAATACCAGCATAATGGATGGAAAAATTACATTTGTACCAATGTTATTCTTATCATATTACAGGAATTAAAATATTGAAAAAACTAAATGCTTTCCACTCACTCGCTCCATCTTTTTACTGTTGTAAGTCTGAACATACTGCAGGGCAAGGATGAATCATGGTCTGTGGGTGCACCTCAGCAGTACCATATTCATGTGCATGGAGATATATAGATATTTTTAAATCTTATTGCCTACTTCTTCTGTAGCTTTTGGACCATTGTATCAGTGAAACTTATGCAAAATGATTTACAACCATACACCATATACAGTTAACAGTTAATATCACAAATACATACAGCTATAGAGTTTGAAATAACCCCGCATTATCACAGAATGAAAACACACCAGAGAAGTTGAGGGGTAGTATTTTTAAAATAATTCTACTTCACTTAATATTTACAATCATTAAAATTCCAATGCTTTGAAAGCCAGGTTTGGATTACAGCAAGGTGCAGAAGTTCAAGCAGTCAGTAAAGGATAAAGTAGCACAAGCAGCAGGAAGTTTATGGTATGTTTCAATGTTCACACTTGAAAAACGAGACTTTTTTTTTTCAAACCACAAGATTACTGTCACTTCAAAATTATAATTTCTCTCAATTCTTCTTGAACTTATGAGGTGAAAACATACTAGGGGACATGTAGACTAACAAATAATAATAAAACTGAAAGCAAAATTTCAGGTTTTATTCTTATTAAAAATATCTGTTGTAAACTATTTTCTTTCTTTCCAAAACAAAGCATAAATTTTACCATAAAATGTACTGTACAGGTATGCAGCACGTCATCCTAAGAAATAATAATGAAAACGCAAATTCCTACTCAAAACTTTGCTGACAACTATGGACTGTTAAAAGCACACTGTTCTGCTGACACGTGATTTATAGACTGCTAGTCAGAGCTCTACATCTATTGAATGAGAACTGCACAATTGCCTACAAGGGAATTTCAAGCTCCAGAAGTATTTTGTTCCATCAACCTAGCCAACTGAACTTTATAAAGATTTCCAACTCATAGGCAAAACTCATAAAAAGTCCAGCAAGATTTCAAATTCATTGATAAATTTCTAATTCATAATATCTTTTTAAAAAAAAACATTTCACTTATCAGGTATAGTTCTGTTTCTTGTAACTCATGATAGATGTATAAATGAAGTACAGCGAAGTTTTTTAGATTTTTTTTTTTCACCCACATTACTATAAACAATTACTAGATCCTTTAGAATGCAACTTTTGACCTTTATTTCTGATGTCTCTCAAAAGAACATCTGCTTGATTCCCTTTACCATTTCCTGCCAACAGGAAACAGAAACAAACAAATAAAAACCCCTCCAAACCAAACAAGAACTTCTGGCTATGATCCATCTGTGTAAAATTCCAAGTGAACGATACTTTGATTTTAGTTAAGAGTTTGGCATTCCAAACATAAAAAGAATTGATTGACACTGAAAATCCTAACTCCACCCTCACCACCGCAGCCCCTGTGTGACAGGTGCCCCCCTTTATACCCTGCCTTTACTGGTCCTTTCCTGTCTGCAAAGCATCCTCACCTCGTGAATCATTATCAGAGTCACTTAAGTCAGATTCAGATTCCTAAAATAGATGCAAATACAGTGAGTTCGATGTTTCCTTAGGCATTTTATCGAAGTTATGGATTAACTGGCACACTGAGCTGGCTTTAGGAAGAGTGACCTTGAGTTCAGTGACTGAAGTCACTGCTTGGCAATACCAAGTCCAGGCCAGCTCTGATTTTACACAGTGCACAAGAAAACATTACCAACATACTCCACGGACCCAGCTCAAACTCAGCCAAGACCTGTTAGTCTGGGCTCAGACAGACCTACCTGACTGCTGAGAACAGTGGAAGAGACTGTGCACACCACTGCCCACTTCTCCAGGTCTAGGAACACACACTGAGATACTTGGACTGCAGTGCCCAGCAACTAAAGGAACTCAAGTTCCATCTACCAGGCATTACCCTTGCACATAACAGATACCAGTCCCTGCTCCCCCAGGACAAGTTCAAAACCTAAATACACTGGGGAAGTCTTAAGCTAAGCACACAGAAACACGAAGGAAAGTGGAATTTAAAGTCTCAACTTCCAACTGTTGGGCAAAAATCCTACATAGAAAATGCAGCAACAGTGACTTCTGTCAAGCTGTTGGAGGAGAGAGAACCACAGCACTGACACCATGAGATCTGCTGCCAGAATTTCCTTCTACTTCTTACTGAAAGTCTCAGCTGAGTGTTCGAAGACTCGCTGGAATACACAAAAGTGAATGACACAGTTGCAAAGAAGTGAATGATGCAGTGTAAACAATCTCTCCAAGTTTAAGTTTAAGAGGACTGCACTCCAGGTGTCTGTGCAGCATTTTGTTACAAATTGATTGTATCAGATGCATGTACTAACAAATAACTTTTCAATTTTTTTGCAAGCACTTGTCAGTTGAAAACAAACAGTGCAGTGGTGCTCAAGAGATAAAAGGTTAGTGCAGGCTTCCTTACCATCCCCTAAAAAAGCTCAGAGGAGAGGAGTAAGTGCACGGATAAACAGAATTATAAAGACAGACAAGATATGGGACGTGAGTTGACACTAATGTTAAAAAAACCTGACGATTCATGAAGTTCATTAGCCAAGTTCATTCCCTAGAGAAAATGCCAACTCCCTCATGTCATACTGGCCACCTTAGTCTACTCTTACTTCTCTGTAGGTGAACCATGTTCTACTGCATCTTCATGGCTATGGACTGAAGGCTCTAATTCAGCACTCTGAAAGCTGCAATGCCTGTATTGACACAAAAAACCCCCAAAACCAACCATCCAAACAAATTATACAAGCAAAATCCTCCCTCAGCTTCTAGGAACTTGGTCCTAATGGAGCTCTGTGGATGTACCAAAGGATCCATGTTCCTTCTGCTTGCTCAGCGGTCAAATGCATGTCAGAAATCTTACCACACTTTGTGAAAAGAACAGCAGATGGCTCACTCCTGGACACACAAGTTATCCTTTCCTCCTATGAAAAAGGGTTCTGAAGCCAGTGAGGGCATACAGTGAACTTTTTTTTTTGTAACTGACTGTCAAATTCTGAAAGTTCATGGGTTTCACTTCATACTTAGTCAAGTTACATTGCACTTTTGTGTGAACACATATGCCTGTTTACATGGTTTGCACAGACCAACAGATGTGCATTAATGCATATACAAGACTGCAAACATCATGCCTTCAGCTATTTGCAGACAGAATATAGACATTTCAAGCTTCAGCTGGCAGCTAGAGAAACAAAGACTCCCATGACCCACTTTCTGCCTTCTCTCTACTTGCAATTTACTCCAGTTCTACCCCTCCCAAACCCTGGCTTGAAGAGCCCAACAGAGAATTTCTTTGAAGCAGGTTTTATCCTAAGTATGAAAGAAGGTGAGGTTCCTGAGAAAATATTTTCTTTTCCAGAGTCTGTTCTTGTACCTCAATTCTTGCTCAGATTCCTTAAAAGGGGTTTTATTCAAAGTCTTTTATTATGCAATTTTTTTCTCCCTCCATTGCAAATGAAATTAAAAAGCAGTTAAGTCTAGAATCTTTTTTCCATGGTAACAAAAGAAAGAAAAATTACTCCTATTACTAACTGTAAAACTGGAAAGTTCAGAGCGTAAAATCTACTTACAAGGAACAGAATTATGCTAAAATATGGCCAATTTACATGTAGCTTAACATTCAACTCAAAACCACCACACTGTGTTCTGCTGTCAAAGGCATCTACACAGCCTGAATGCAGAAACATCCTTCAAAAGCCCTGGTACAAATCTAGTTTGACAACTCCTTGCTTACCACCAAGGATATGATGAGGATCAGACCATGAGGATTTTTATTAGTATTAGGATAGGGATTAATAATTAGATTTATTATCAGTTTAGAGCTAGATTAAGATAAGTATACCTATAAATATTAAACACATAGGTTTAGTCTTTCCCTGATGAAAAAATTAGGTTGAAGATAGATGGAATTTTTTAAATCTAAAAGACTTAGAGAGAAGGAGGTAGATAAAGGGAGCAAACAGGAAGACTTCTAGATAATCTCTCTGCCTCTTTGCAATCTGTAACAGACTTGCAGAGCCTATATGATCTTTTTCCACCAGCATCAGCAAAAGAAGATTCCCACTACAGTTAAGAGCTTTCTGATGTTGGTGAGGCTGACTTCCACCTGAAAAAACCCCACTATACAAACATAACAAAAAAATATTCTGCAGTCCACACACAGAGGTTTTTCCTGATCCAGCTCTGAACCTACCATCACACATCCCATTGTGATGTATCTACTTACACGCCTCCTTGCTCGTGGCGCTGGCTCAGGTGTGTTAGGAGAAGTGGATTCATTTGGTGTTTCGGAGGTTGAGCTGAGAGATGAGTTACTGCTTGAAAGTTCTTTGTTCTGTCTTTTAGTTCCAAATGGCAAGAGAAAGGCCACAAAATCTGAAACATCTTTTTGCTCTTCTCTCTGAGAGTCTTGCTTGAGCTTGTAGGCCCGGTCATTAGCAATCACTTGAGACAAAGGCATTCCAAAAGCCTGGGGAATAAATTCTGCAACAACAAGAAAATCCCAATATTTACCAAACATTTGATAATCATTTAATACAAAAAGAATTAACTGTTAAGTTGTTAAGAAAAACAATCTGAAGTCCCTTTAAACATATAGTAATTCCAATGAAGTATTGGACTGAATAATAACAACAGTGCCAGGTAATTGTAGCCGATGGTATCTGAATCCTGTTTCAAGTCACATCATACAAGACATACTGTACAGAATCTTGGAAAATCGTTTGAGATCAGATCTAATTAAGATGTTAACTTCCACCAAAAGTAACTGATGTCAGGCACTTCTGGTTACATATAGATGGTGCAGAGGGGCATCAGAAGCTCTGGTAACCATCCTGAGACTGGGGAGCCTTGATGGACTGTGCGAGAGCTCTCTCTCTCTAATGTTTCAGATTCCTTCACCAGGCTCCTTTCTCATAAATGCTGTAGGGCACCAGAGTCAAGGGATACTGGCACATGCACTGGTTTCACTACAGTTCAGAAGAGTATGAATCCTTATGTGCAGAGACCTTCAAAGTACATTCACTACTCAGACTAAGCCTTCAAGGATATGGTTTTAAATTTACACAAGAACTATACTGTTTTAAATATTGGTAAGGTTAAACCTGTTTAATAGCAGTATATCAGTATAAAGTTCCTTTGTAATAATAAAAAAGACCATAAACATGCGAAATACAAGAGAACACGTTTGTCACAATTAAGAGAATGTAATCTCATCCCACATCAATACAACTGTAATGTACAAAACCAGCATATATCTCAGGTCTCAAAGTAAAATGCTTAAATATTTTACAAAATAGAAAAATGTTTTACAGTGAATAAGTCAGCAACTAACAATGAAATTCTCATCATTAGTTTTCAAATCAGACTTAGATATCTGAGATTAGCAGAAGCAAAACCACTGAGACAGACTTCCAACTAGAGCTGTTTTGTGCTCAAAAGAAATGAAAAAAACAGCTATTGATGCTATTCACCCTGGTGAAAATGAGTACAACTTCTGCTGGGTTCCAGCTTCAGACCTGCTCGTATCAGGAATAAATAAAGCACCAGAGATTAAAACCAATTTTTTTTTTAACATTAAAAAAGGAATTATAAAAAAGAGAAGCACACAGAAAAATTCTTATATACTATACTTCTCTTTTGCCACAATTGTATAAATAATTAAAGGCCAAAATTCCTCCTGGGATTTTAATTCTGACTAGGTCTTTGATAACACTTCCAAATTGTGTCTGGACTTGCATTAAAGTAAGGAACTGAAAAGAAGAGGGTATTTTAAGAATCTTGAATGAGAACACTATTAGTCTATCACACTAAAGAAACAAGAGTCTGTTGTTCTGATTTGGTAGAAACATTCCTGCTCTTTAGAAGCATGAAATGTTGAGACATGAATTAACTTTGGTGGCCAGACAAAACTAAATCAGGAAGCAGAGCCTCATATATCAAGCAACTCTGGAGGTGACCTACAAGGAGAATGACATCTAAAACCATCTGCATTTAATTTAGGGCAAGAAAGAACATCATCACAGAGATATCAAGCAATGCAGGGATTGCCAGCTCCAGGAGTTCAGTTAGACCTTTCCCTCCTCTACTCAGCAGAGTGTGCCTACAAAATTATGACAGTATTAAGTTTTTTTGATTGTTCTGAATTATCTTCCTAATGAACATTTAAGATGATAAAATTGAAGCGCACATATGCAACAGGTGTCCCCTTCTGGCTGTGTAACTGGGTACTTTACTATACTCCCACCACCCCTTTTTATTTGTCCTTCTAAAATTGCATGAGAAAAGCCACTGAGACAAATTAAATCCTGAACACAGTGTATTTCTCTGGTTTGGCTCATAGCTGCTTGTGCTTCAGACTGGGAGAGGACAGGAGTATTTAGCTCATGTGATGCCTAACAGCATGCTGGTGCCATTGATCCTACATCAACTGGGGCAAGATCAGCAGGAAACGAGATCTGAGCACTGTTTCATTAAACAAATTTCATTAAAGTGACCCTCTCCCTTACTTCAAGATGTGACAGCTGGTATTTTGAGGTAGGTGTTGCCCCTCCTTGGAAACTCTCAGGTATGGGATTCCAGGTTTTTAACTGCTCTTGCTCAGTGTGGGCCAGAGAAAGGACAATAAGCCTCTACTCCAGGCTGCTCTGATGTAGGCCTTCTCAAAAGACGTGAACCACTACCTTGATTTCTCAATGTCTGGCAGAGATGTGGAACTGGATGAAAACCAACTGGCTGAATTTCACACTAAATACAGATGGTAGTGGTGCTGGCTGGCAGTGGTAATTACATTAAAGAGTTGGCAAACCCAGAAACTTTTTGCTCATTTGTTGAAATTAAGAGAATCAGTTTCCCCCCTGCAGACTGCCTACAGCCTCAAGTTCCCACCAAAATGTGTGTGTGCTTGCACCATGGGCTGTGGTCCTGGGGGAGCATGTTCTACCCACCACTCTTCAGAAGCATTCAATCCCAACAACTTGCTTGTTGGACAGGTTAATTAGAGTGAATGTTAGCCCTTCTGACATTTCAGATTCATTAAAAAAGAAAAGTTGTACTCACATGAAGTAATTAGCAACCCAGGGATGAGGGGGAAAAGGCACTAACTCAAGACACAAGATGTGTAGGTTTGAGGCTCTGGCCTCAAGATTAAGGTAAAAGGACCAACTGCCTCTTTACAGCTGTAGGCTGGGGATCCCCACTGCTGGAGAGGTTTCATTTGTATGAAGAAACGTACCCCCTAAGCAGGGGCTCAAACCTTGGTCTGTTGTACACATACTGAGTGCCAAAGCTACTAAGTTAGTTATTCTCTGTAAACTCAACAAAAAATTGACCACTTATTCACTGAGGAGACTGGGTAGCTTAAAAAGATATTTTGCAGAAAGCATCGTGTAAAAATGTGAAACAACCTGGCAGATTGGGCAATAAGCTTGGAAACGTAGACTTGAATCCTTAGCCAGCAGTACTTTTAATGCACTCCAGTTTTCAGTGTTTACTGGCAAAGGAGACAATTCACTATTTTGGAGAAGTGCATAATTTCTCTTACCAGAAAGTCATTTCTTCAGCTGAGGCAAGTTCCTTAACAAAATTTTGATTGAAACCGATATGTTACTAAGAAACCTTTCTTTGGTGGTAAATCAACATTTTCTAATAAAAAGCAGCATATCACAAAAAAATTCCCAGCCAGATCAAATAAGAGTTTCAGTGATCCCAAATCCTGCTCTTTGCTAATCAAATGATAATATTCAGGATGTTGACCCGCATGGTTATGGCTTACATGACCTCATGTCACCCTGTCCAAATACAGTTTAAAAGACTTCTCTGAAGTTTCAGCTGGTGAACACTGCTTTCCATCCGACAAAACATAACAGTTTATTAAGAACCAGTGAGTCTATATTCTACATTCTAATGAGTCTTCCAATACTAATAAAGTGAAAAGTAACTATGGTTAGTCTCCTTAGCATTTGGAGTTTTTTTCTGAAGTACATTGTAAATGCTGGTTTTGGGCTGCTAAAGTCCTGTGACCGAGATTTACTAAGGCGCTTGTACCACCTCTATTTAAATGACAGGAATAGAGATCAGAGAATAACAAGCTTTTAAACGGAAATTTAAATGCGGTCTTTAAGTCAATCTCCCCAGCTAGCCAGACAGGGTAACTCTGTTTTGCTAACTGAAATCAATTATTTCAGATCTTTAGAGACGGTGATGGAAGCTGAAAACAAGGAAAACAGAAACCTCAGTCCATAATGGAAACTGCAAAACTCCTTCCATCTCAAGTTTCTTCAAAACTTGCAGTGACTCCAGGAGATTCCAGATAAGACAATGTTCTCAGCATCACTTCTGTGGCTGAAAATCTCTTCTCCAGCTACTCAGAGCTCACTGACCTTCAAGGAGTGATATAAAGCCCTCCAAATTACTTAGGCTTTTTTCTGGGAGTTGGTCTGGGGTTTTTTTTACAAAAAATTAAGAGATTATTTGGTACTTTACTTGACTTTAGTATAAAATATGATACAATGTTGTTTTAAAAATCCCTTTTTTATTTGTAGAGAGCATGAAAAACATATTTAAAGATTTTTACAGAAGCATGGTAGGGCACCAGTAAGGCTTGAAAAAACCCTATTTCTGATAAACTATAACAAAAAAGAAACTTCATTTATTCAGCTCTCTCCTTAGGCTGTGCTAAGGCACATGGACACCACGATAGGCTGAATTACTGAGAACAAATGCAAACATTAATAAATACATCTTAATTTACTGAGCATGAATGGCAAGTAAACACAGAAGACATTTTCAAGAATTTTGAACTAAAGAAAAATCAAACATCTACTGCTGGAGTTGCATATGCCACAGAGTTACCAGGAAGGCCTTTTCTCAGGAAAGCCCTGTATACACAGCAGCTCTGCTAAGGCCCCACAGACGAACCTGCCAAATATTTACATTCCACACAGAAGCATCAGCAAAAGGGATGATTCTTAGTTACTCAATCAATCACATAACAAGGGATTATTACTTCTGAGCAGGTCTCTTCATTCACCTGTAGGGTTTACTGGAAGCAAGGCAAAACAAAGTTGGTTTACTGATAAAATCTTCTAGGACAAGTAATTTCTGGGAGGCATCTCTCTCAGGAATGCCTGTGTGTACTTTAAAAGTAGGTCTGCTTACGCTGACACCCATATCAGTGGCAGGGGATGGACAAAAGACTGCTTCTGCTGCTGTCAAAATTAGCACTGAATTCGTAAGGGAACAGTATCCAGCTGCCAGCATGCATAGCAGCATGGACATGTTACTGCTCCTCCAGCCTGAGTACTGTTTGTCAGCAGCCAAAGCCAATGTGTAGAGACATATGTAGACAGTAGGATCAAGGGTCATGATGGCCATTAATAACAAGGAGGCTGGGTTAAGCAAAAACCCCTGAATGATGGAAGCTGCAAATATTTCTTAAATATCTGGGTAGAGTGCTGTTCTCCTGTTTAGTCTGTTCACATCCAGCAAATTTTGCTATATCCTGCTTTGATGAGTCACTCAGAGATGTAATAAGTGAAAAACACACTTCTTTTACAATTTCTCCCCTTTTAATGAGATGTTGACAGATATCAGAAAGGACAAAATAAAGATATGAAACTCATTTAAAGTGCATTCAATTCTACTGTAGTGTCTTTATTTCTCTTCAGAAGTCTGGCAGGTTGCTGAAACTCTCACTTAACAGACAGGTTGACTGATCCATCTAAATAAAATGCGAAGTTTAGACTGTAAAAACTCCATAGACTGGACTGAGTCCTAAAATACAAGTTATTAAATCTCCAAACAGTCCTAGAAAAAAGGAGTTCTGTTCCATTTGGTTGTGCCTTTTAAGTATAGACATCCGGTGGGGTGGTGGGGGGAAGAACAGTCTTTGGCACAAATTGGAGAGAGGTGGCACTTCTCCAGAGAGTAACCAAAGAAACCTGAACCCTGGGGGCAGTTCAGTGCATGCCACTGCTAAAGGAGAGGGTTTGTCAGGCAAGACCTGCAGTGAGGCCTCCATCCTGCATCCCTGGTGACCAGCGCGGTGGCCCTTTCTCTCCACCTCTGTGGCTTCCTGTGCCAGGCACATCCCTGTTATCTTTGATTGCAACCCACACACACGATCACATGGTGCTGCATGATTCTCAAGATTAACCTTAAGCAGCCTGTCTTTACAAAAGGAGATTTCAGGTGGCACATACTCCGGGCAGGACCTAACAACAAGGTCCCCTCAGCTGTTACTTGTCTGGGTATGTGGGGGCTCCCAGGCTGGAACAGAGAAAACTCAGTGTTTGGAATTAATTACTCTTCCAGCTGCAATTATGTTTACAAAGGTGATGCTGAAGGGAAAGAAATGAAGTCTGCATTAAGGCAGCTGCATCTCCTCTGTATGAAGTGTCTGGAAATCAGCTTCCCTGCTTCGCTTCCGACGTCTTGTGGCCTGCTCTCATTGTTTTCTTCTCACAACACAGCAGCTGGACTAATTACTAAAAAAACCCACCACAAACCCCCCCAAAATAAACAGAAGGAAGGCATTCCTTTCAGGCATGAGGACTAGGGACCAGCCTGGGTGGGTAGGTGTGTGTTCCCAGCCTTTTGTGTAGCACACCCACATTCACAGTGAGGAGTGTTTTGGACTGGCTGCCCAGAAATGGAAGATACTCTCTTTACAGAACAAGCTTGCTGTGAAAGGCATGTTGAGGGAGTTTAACTCTGACTTCAGGTGATAGGGAGGCCACTGTTCAGGGAAGGTGGTGGGGCTCAGTTGTGATGTGAGCACAGCAGGCTCATCCTTATGGAGACCAGCAGCACAAGGCCTTACATTTTTCTTTCCAGAGCCAACTCGTCAGCTGAAAGCTGGGCAATACTGTCCCCTGTAACTCCTGAGGCTGGAGGAGATGCTGGTGCTGCTGCTTCCCACAGGAAAACAGCCACTTTCAACAACTGTGCCAGGCTGATGGCCCCCACGGCACAAACCAGAAATCCTGGTTGTGCATTCCCTCTTCTGTCATGCACTAAGACTCTGCTCAGCAAGTACCTGAGTGGCAGATGATCTTTAGTAACTCAGAATGGCAGAGAAAAGTACACTAGAACCAACCCTCACCAGAAAACCTGACAAGTAAGATGCCATATGCTGCTATTTGGGCTATTTTTGCCTAACATTTGCTGTTGGCAGTAAGTAAGAGCAAATATGCCTTTCTTTTCACTTTGCTAACACAACCTATTCAGATCGTGACTCCTTCCAATTTCCCAGACCCTAACTGACCAATCCAAGTTTCTCCTAAAGGAAGGAGACAAATACAGATTCTACCATTTGAGAAATGCTGGAGTATTTTCCTCTCAGAAGGTGCTCCTATAATATTTTATAAGTGGAAAGTGCTTGTAAAACATCTCTATAACTCAAAATAAGACAGTGAGAGATGGGAGAAAAAGGATAAAAGCAGAGGGGTATGTGTCTGAAACATCTGAATTTCATATAAGCAGAAAAAAGGAATTAAAATTAGGAGACTCAGCATAGTGATTTCTAAAAATGCTTGGTATAGTTACCAGATAGTATGAGCAAGGCTTAAAACCAGGAAGTAGACAAATTTAAACAATGATGAATAAGTACTAAGTGCTGACGTTCACTGTGGCAACTAGTGAGCACTAAAAGGCAAAGTGCCCTCAGAAAACCCTTCAAAATAAAACTCAAATATATCCACAAACCTACTAACTCAATGGAGTATAAATGCTACCATGCAAGGTAGACACATAAGAAAATCCCTTAACAGAAGTGTAATAGCAGAAAATAATATTATCTGGAAGTGCTCAACCAGAGGTCAGCTGAAATAAAACACGGCTGTGAGGAAATACAAAAGAATGCAAGGCAATCTAAGAAAAAATATTGTTTGAAAGATCTTTGGCAACAGACAATCAGTGGAATAAATATCAACTCTGTATTAAGGATTTGTGTCCATCAACAAAAGGATGCTATCACTTCTTAAGGCACTGCACTGAAGAGCACTGGAGGACCTCTGAAAGTGCAATTGCAAAGATCCACCAAGTTTGGGTGACAAAGCAAAATTCTGGCTTTGGTGATTTATCAAAGCAATTTATCATTGTTAAAATCTGCTACAGCAATGAAAAATGTGAGAAAAAAAGCGCCAAAATGTATTTTAATTCTCAAAAGTGCTTCTAAAGAGAAGCTTTCAACAGAATACCAGTCATGGTACCCATAAGGGAGGAAAGATAAAAGCTCTCAGTACATCAAATATTTGTGAGAGACAGATCATTAAAAAAAAAAAAAAGAAGGATGTGGTTAGCTTTTTCTGATGCAGGAGTGCACTCCACAGGCCCTATGAAGATCAATATCTGGCAAATACACTGAACGGAGGGCAGGTTTTACACAGAACTATGTTGCTTTGCACTTTTAACTGCACAAATGACAACAGAATAAAACATAGCAACATAATGACTGGCTAATTACAGTGTAGCCAAATGTAATGCATGAATAGGACTGTACAAAATAGATTTTTCCCCCAAAGATGGCTATAAAATCATTAGACCTTTTCCTTTAAGAGTCCTGCATGTGGGCTCAGTCATACATCAAGTAATTCTTGTGAAAAATGAAAAGTTCGGTATTTGCAATGTAACATATGAAGCCACTGGATATATCAAACCAATGTGTCAGGGGACATACAGTTTTAGAAAGATTAATACAAATATTTTCAAATTTTAATTCAAGAAAATAACAATCACATATCTGAAGTCATCAAAAAAAAATATTTTCTTCTTGACAACTAACTTTGAAATGGGGATGTTAGTTTTTTCACTGGAATTTCAAAGTTCCGTTCTTCTGCTAAACGAGACTAAAAGTGAGGACATCAGAGTGACACAGGTCACTTCTCTTGTCACAAATTCCTGCATCTGTGTGCATGCTTGTGGAACTGGGATATCAATACTTAGTTTTACTATCATTTTTCCAGAACTCCTTTTCCAGAAGTGAACACAAAATTAGATGCACAATTACCTACACGCAATTTCACAGACATTTTGCAGTGTCTCAGTATTCAGACTTAGTTCAAATGGCTCTGAATTACAGGTCAACTTCAGGTCTTGGATTAGGACCCAGCCCATAAAGCTGATTAGTGTCCAAACAAAAGAGTACAACCATATCTGTAAATCCATGTCACATGGAGTTTATTAAAATCCAACTGATCAGTAGCACTGAAGCATTTATATATTTTAAACAATGGCTATTTTCTTAAGGTTAAAGAAAGAAAAGTAAACCAATTGACTTGCTTGGGCTGTGCTGTGTTTATGTGCTTTGTAAATTGAAAGAGGAGAGTGCAAATGCAGGTGAAGAACTGGATCATCATGTTACCCAGACCACACTGCACTGGATGGTGAAAATGGTGAAAATGGGGAGAAAGAATAATGGAGAAAAGATGCAGTCTTTTAAGTCTTCCTTTTTTCCTCGGTAAAAAAAAAAGAAAAACCCCAAACCTTTCAGTTGAAGAGATCTGAGTTATACTAAAGTCAAACAGAAAAGATAAAATGTATTCTTCAGCTTGAAAATAAATACCTAGACAGTATATCAGCTCAACAACATTCTCGTACTCCAAAAAGTATGTTTCAGACTAAAGAAACTCCATATGCAAAACTAAGACCTGATCACTAAATATGTATTCATTTTACCTTTGTCTCTGTTCTTCTCCTTTCCTAAAGAGTCCAGTTTCTTTCTTAATGACTTCTTCCTCTTTTGTCCATCTGTAAGAAGCGAAAAAAAAAAGAAAACAAAAAGAGGAAGTAAGCGAAGAGAAGTAACACTGAACAAACTGCTGCACAAGCTGTAGGAACATGGAGTGAGATGGTCACAGCACTGGGGATCAGGAAGGGTGTGAGGCACATTTCACAAAGGCTGGGGACTGTCACCATCCTCCAGCCCAAACGAGGGTGGCTTTGTTCACCCAAATGCTGAGGCTGTACTGGGGAACACAAATGTATCCCCTGTGTGCTGCTGGGCACATCTACACATGTGGTCTCCGAAGAGTTAACAATGGAGGATTTTTGCTGGGTGCTCTTGATAGCAAAACACCATAAACCTAAAAGGTACTGGATAGCCTTCAACCATGGTCACAAGACTGTGATTCAGACATGGAACTAAAGGTAGTATTTGGGAAGGGAGGATTACTAACATCCAGGATAGATTTCTGCATACCAGTCATACCAGTTGGGTGATAGCTGACCACCTTCACATGACCCATCTGATCTGAACTCATATTGGGAACTGGCAGCTGGGTACAGCACGTTCAGATGGATTAGAGTCTCAAGGAAATTACTGTTCTGACAAACGATATATCGTCCAAGTTTTCACTAAGGTATTAAGGACCAAAGATTTTAAGCAATGTCAGAGGCAGGTTGGTTCTTGAAACGATGATATCAAAAGGCTGCCTATCATTATTTCCTTCAGCAGCATCTTTTATAATGAAAAGTCAACAAAATAGCATTTTATTTATTAGGTCTCAGTGAATACCAGGGATTAAGTCAAGGGCCTGCTTTAACTTGTACCTTTTGAATTTTCTAAGTTTCAAAGCAATATAAAGGGTCTACCACAGGGACAGATATGCTAACGTAGACACTGCTCTAGATGAAGTTTAATGAACATGTACCTTTTCCTTACCGGTTTTGTAATATGGCAAAAACTCAAAAATGAGCACACCATATCCATTTCACTTTTAGGGCAAGAGGGTCACCAAATAATCTGTATCAACATGTTTTTCTAGTTTTGTAAGCCCATGTCTTAAGTAGTCTTTTATAGTAAGGAACATACCACAGAGGAGTGAAGTGGATCTTTGTTCATGAACTCTTATCTTTGCAATTAGGGGTCATGAGAGAACACAAGCTATTTCTCCATATTTTTCTCTCAAATCCTACTGAAAACCAAGTCCAGAACATTACCCAGTAGACTGCTCAACAAATTCTGACTTTTTAATAGCCAATTAATATCCTTTTAATTTAAAAGTAACATTTATTTTCACTTTTTGTAACAGTGGTTGGACTGACTCCACTTCCACACTTGCACTCTGCAGTTATTTCCAGTGTACCACAGAATCACAGAATGGTTAGGGTTGGAAGGGAGCTCTAGTCCCTTCCTAGGAGACCATCGAGTCCAACCACACCACCCTGCCCAGGTGCAGGGTCACCTGGAACAGGTGACACAGGAATTTGTGGAGGTGGGTTTGGAATGTTCAGAGAGGGAGACTCCACGACCCCCCTGGGCAGCCTGTTCCAGTGCTCTGCCACACTCAATGTAAAGTAGTTCTTCCTCTTGTTGAGGTGAAAAGTCTTGTGTTTTGGTTTATGGTAATTACTCCTTGTCCTGTTGCTGGGCACCACTGCAAAGAGTCTGGCACCAGCCTCTTGGCACACACCTTTGAGATATTTATATGGACCAATGAGATCCCCTCTCAGTCTTCTCATGTCTAAACAAACCCAGCTCCCTTCGTCACTCCTCATAAGAGAGATGCTCCAGACCCCTCATCATCTTCGTAGGCATTTGCTGGACCCTCTCCAGTAGCTGATTGTCTCTCTTGTACCAAGGAGCCCACAACTGGACACAGCACTCTGGATGTGGCCTCACTGAGGACGAGAAGATGAGCAGAATCACCTCCCTTGATCTGCTGGCAAAGCTCTTCCTGGTGCACCCCAGGCTACCACCAGCCCTCCTGGATGGAAGGGTTCCCAGCACTCACTTAACTAGGATATTCAACTCCTGTCTCGAAGTAGAATTGCCACGTGTTGGTTATGTTAATTCTCCTTTTCCTACACCCGCTCTGGTGCGAATGCATCTCTCTGAAATTAGGCTGGCTAGATGGATAAGGTATTCTGGATGGAAGTTCAGCAACATAATGGTGGTAATTCATTGCCTGATATGGTCTATGATTAGATTTTCCTTTTTTCTTAGCCACCTGACAAGGTTATAACTCAAAGTCATATTTTAATTGATTAAAAGCCCAGACTTTTCACACCTTCTGACATTTTCTGTTGTGCAGATTGAGTTTGTAAGAGAAATTCTTTCACCTCTTGACAATATGAATAGTTGGTAGCTTGATTACACACACCTGACAGTAGAGCTTGTTTTTATAAGGTTCCCTGCTACCACTGTGTTCTGGATTTATATATATAAAATAATTTTCAAATTATTTTCCATGTTATAAATTCAAATTAATGCTTCAGAGAAGCTTTTTGATGGATGACTAACATTTCTTTGGAGTCACAGAGCCTTATTCTCAAAAAACCCATTTACTGATACTCTGACATCCCACTGAGTCTACTGAGACATTAAAAAGTGAGAGAAAGAATAAAATTTGATGTAAAATGCAATGTTTTGCTACAATCATTTACATTTACAGTTTACCCCATGGCAAGAGAAAAGGAGTTGCATATGAAAATAAGACCGAGAGGAATCTCAGTGAAAAGCTAAAGCTCAGAAGATCTGCCAAGTGGTCTGAGGTCAGTTCAAGTTCTCCTACTCCCCAGAAAAAGACATGATGAATTATAGTCTATACACTGTACATATAAATATGTTTTGAAATTACTGTTGATTCAGGGTACATCACGCATGAACATTGCTGAAATATTCATAATGTATTCAAAGACTTGTGCAATTCCAACAGTTTTACATATTAAATGAACCCAATACACAATAATAATGCTTAGTACTTATTAGCTGCATTGTTGTTTTGAGAATATAATTAATATCCAAAGTATTCTTGAGAAACAGGCAAAGTGTTATTACCTGTGCTTAGTACCTACTGTATGTTTTTTAATTAATTAGCAAATATTTATGCAAAATAGTATTGTATCAGTCCGAAGTGCTATTAGGTATGGACTTCTATTTTTAACTTCCACTTTGGAAATGTTTAAACCACATGTCAGTAAAAGCTGTTGGGGTATTATCCAGTCTTTTGTGTATATAATTGTCAATTTATGTCTTCTTTCTGTAGATCAACAATACACTGCTCCTTCAACAGATTCCACTCAAGAACATCGGCAAGACTAGAGAAACACTCAAATGACAACTGTCAAAGCAAAGGAAGCTGCAATTTTTTCCTTTGCTAACCCGTTCTGTCTTTCCTGAAGGACACCTGTCCAGGCAGCTGTGCAGATCAGTTTGTTTTTCAGAAATTACTTGACCTGTTCAGTACTTACTAATTTATATGTTTGCTGCATTTTTCACTGCAATGCTACATCACTCCCTGGGCATCTATGTATTAAGACTAGCACAATGAATATTTAAAAGACCAAGAGTCTAGAATCAAACTCCTGAGTGCACAATAAATTGCTACGTGACCTGTTTTTCCAAAGTGGTGAGCACTTCCAGCTTCAATTAATGCCAAAAAGACTTTTCATTTGAAAAATTAGGTCATCTCTTTAGGCCTCTGTCAGTGAACCACACAGCCTACAGAATATGAGATTATTTGTACTGATCTACTGACTTTTCCCAAGAATCACGCAGTCTGACTTCCGAGATTATCAAAACTTAAGTATTTTGGGTTAAAGTTGAAGTTCACCTGCAGTGTCATCACTAACACCATTTTTTAAGCATTTACACTATCAAATCCCAGATTTTCTACAGACAGGGCCTAAATTTCTCTCTAAGTGAGACCACAGGTCTGCAAACTAGGTAATACGAAGTAATTTTCACACTGAGGATATATCAACTTCAGCTTTAACAATTAGAAAAAAATTAAAAGAATGAAAGAAAGAGAACTTTGTAAGTGTTTTTAATAACTGCTCTGTTGCTTTGCACTAGACCGTCTACCAACACCTTACATGACTCAAAGGGAAGAAGTGCAGGCTGAATCCTGTTATTATTTACTTCCAGAACTTCTTTATTCAATTCATGTTTATGGAAAACAACAGGTCTATTTGGTATGTAGAAGTGTTGCTCAGCATAAGCTAAAGCATCACAAATTAGGAATAGGGAATTAGCTCAAAAGTATACAGTTAGTGGCACACAAAGTTAACACAGAAACTCTTTCAGATTACATCACTTCATAGTCAATATCCTGTGAAACCCTAATCCATGTTTTTCATAATTAATATAATATGCAGTAAAAAAGTAAAACAGCATCCAAGATTTGTACATAACTTTTTGAGACACTATTACAGTATTAGGCTTCAGATCGTGAAAAAAACCCCTGTCAAATATACTTGAAGTGAACCTGTAACAAAAATAGGATTCTTCAGCACTTTCCTTATACATGGGCTAGTGGATTATCTATAAGAATGGATGTTCCTTTTATGTTACTTACATGCAAGGACACTTTCTTTTAATCAAAAACATAATTTATAATTTCATACAAATCCTTTAAACTAATTTAACTCAGTGGGCTTTTGACATAAGAGATGATGAGCTGCTGACAGGGTTGTAGAACAAAGAGAACTTCCCTCTCCCTCTCTTGGCAACTTCCTTTGCTTAAGAGAAACGAGTTTCTTGTCCATTTAGGGAAGAATGTTTGTCCTGTTCTACCATTAAGGGTTATTTTCACACAGTATAAAAAGAGAAGCTATCTCAGCGATTCTTTTCAGACCCATAGCTCAAGTATCAAAACAGAAATGGATAAAAAAGTTGATATTGTGAGATTTCTTACTTCTTCATAGTAATTCTAATTCTATTCATGGCCATTTTGCTTAATAGCCACTAGTAATTGAACCTAACAGCATAGAGATAGAATATATCTTCTAAAATTGCAGTCAATTCTGTCTTGAAAATTACTACCAATGGCACCACAAAGCACCAAGTTTGACGTCTCTTGAGCACTCATTGGTTCACTTCATTCATTGAGAGCAACTCATTTCCCCAGTGCCAGCCCCCCACAGCCAGCCTGCGTGCTAAATGTCAGGCTGCAGTCTCTCTGGCCTGTGCCATACTGCAAGTAATTGAGAGTGTCAGTCAGAAAACACTGCTAAATTCTGTTGACAGAGCACAATAAAGACAAGACTGTACTTCATTCACTGACAGTATTTGTGGTTGCAGCCGCTTCTTTGGGTCACTATACAAAGCAAATTTACTTCTGAATGTGCACTTGGGGCTGCTCTGCTGAAGAAGAGGGTGCTGGTTTTACTTAGCCATTTCTGTGACTGTTAATGTCCATCTTGAAATATTTATTTACAAAAACTTGTTGAAATGCCCTGTCCCCATGCAGTAATTTCCAAAGCACTGCCAGCTGCAACACAGATGGGAAGATAAAAAATTCAAACAGAAACAGGAACTACAGATTTTAGTATATAAAGCAGTATGAAAAGGGGAAGGCTGAGCCTTCAGGTATTTCTTATCACTCTCACCCTTTGCCTCAGCCATATGCACACAAGACCTCCATCAGTGATGCAAACTACTGTATTTATTCAGAAGCCTTGGACTATTGTCCCATTTTTCCTTATGGCTTATTTGCTCGCTTTATTTCACTTTGACTCAAATCAGCATTTCTTTGTGCTTGTTAGCCAGCAGCTGATGGAAGAAAAGCCATATTCATTCAAGAGTATCCCTCAGCTGCAGTCATGACCTTCCAGGCGGCAGCTAGCTCACAGATGCTCACCTCAGCCCACAGCGCCAGGTTTGGGCTGCTTGCCAAGGCACCACACACACAACAGAGGCAGCTTTCCTCTTACATGCTGCTTCCTCTGATGCAGCAAACAAGCTTCAGCATTCCTCTCTCTGAGAAGTTCCTGAAGCACCTGCTTATGGCAGAAGAAACAGCATGAAAAGGGCAGAGCTGAAGTCAAAGCCAGTTCTTCAAGAGAAGGGATGTCCCTCCCCTTGGGCTGTGCACAGTGGGGACAGGGCCAGAGCACTGCAGCCCTCTGGGCAGGAGCAGCACCTGAGCCCAACCTTTCTCAGGGCAAGGGTGAGAAACCAGCAGAGATGTGGGGAAAGCCGACTGCGCAGGAAACAACGTTCTCAGCAACACACAGTGCATACAATACAACCACGTGAGAAAACCCACAACTATCAGACAAAAGTGTGCTTTTAATTCACTTCTTCCACATCCCAGCAGTCTTCAGTAACATGTGGTTAGTGCATCTTCTTCAGACCTAGGCTTCAGTCCCTCTGGGCTAAGGCTCTACTAATTGTTAAAATGAAACACAGATGAATTACGAGGTCCAGTTGTGAAGGTTTAAGTGATTCAGTTGCTGGAAGTTTAAAAGCTGCATTATACACAATTTCTTTACTGTTGAACAGAAAGAATACTGGCAGATGAATTAAATTATTTATCTAGGAAGTATTCATAAGTTTCTGTGGAACCCGCCTAGAAGGCAAAACTGCTGGAAATCTCACCTACTTCAAAAGAAGGCTGCATCCCTACAGGAACAACAGTTTTATTAATCAAATAACACTTAATAATAACCTCCTGTGGTTCTGATACAAATTTTTAAAAACCCAAACAACCAACGCTACATTATTTTCTTGCCAGGTACTAATAGATTTTTGATACACATCTATTGATACTGCACAGCTATTCTGAAGGCAGGGGTGATAAATCAGTTTATACTGGCTGAGCATATTACAGTAGACTGCCCTGTCTTTTAGGAAAACAGATTTGAAAATGTAGTTCCTAACTACACTCAAATCTAGAAAAATGCATTATTTCTATTGAAATCTATTTGCAAGGTCTATTTCTATCATAAAGAGCCATGACCAACTTGTTGAACCAAAAATGCTACATGTTGCAAAATATAGACTATAACTGTAGTGGGATAGGTATGAACTCTTCACCCACACACACACACACACAAATCCAACCAAAAAACCAACCAACCGAAAAAAACCCAAACAAAAACCCAAGACCACTACCACCACCAGAACAACAACTTACTTTGGTCACTGCTCTAATTCAGATAGCAAATGCTACTCAATTCCTGTGGCTAGAGGAATCATGAGAAAACATGACGTTTCCACTCCATTTGCCTACATGTTCCCTAGTGCATTTAAGGATTTAATTACTCTCCAAGTATATATGTTGTAAAGAAATAGCTACTTTTGTATTTTCAAATATGTTCTTCCATGATTCTCCATCACGAAGAGACTGTTCTGAAGAGACTGGTGGGCAAATGCAGGTGCAACATATTCTAAGGGTGAGAATCAAACCTAAGTTGACAAGGAATATGGGATTTGGGCTCTCGAGCAAGGTCAGGGGTCCTGAAGCCACAGCCAGAGAGAGGGGGATATCAGAGCCCACCCATGCAAGGGGAAGAGCTGGGAAGGAGCAGCTTCCCATGCCTGCCCAGGCCACTGCACTCCTGCTGTGCAGGAAGCTGCAGGTCTTACACAGCTGCACCAAAACAAACACTTCATCCAGTACAAAGTGGATGCCTGCCTTGTTTGTGCAAGCTGTGTATAAATATCCTTAAAATAACAGAATATTTAATAGTTGCAGAATTTTTCAAACCACCACACCAAAAGTAAGAATAAAGTTTCCTATCTTCCCTTTTAATTTGATTTTTTTGTTTAATGTATTCTTTAAACTTTTTGCATTTGGGACTGTTGACTAGAAATTATTGTGTTAGAAAAGTCAGGAAGAAAATCCTCTTCAGTTATTTTGCCATCACTATAATGAAAATGTATATAGTTTTACATCATTTAAATATTTCTTAACTAATAATATATTTTAAATGGCTGCATTACATGAGCTCTGAGGAACAAGATATTCAGTTAGTTTTAGAATCCAAACACTAAATTATAACTGTTTGGGAGCTACATCGTTAAATCTTTTGCCAGACCTAAGGAAAAAGCTCACTTTGACATGAAAATAAACAGTTGCTCAAATACTTTTCTATATCAGAATGAGGAAAACCACTGATGCTGCCATACATAGAAGGGACGATGGAAATAACTCAAAAGACCCATGCAAAGCTACCTGGCAGCCTTTAGAGGATTACAAAGGAAAGGCCAAATGCCCTTGTATGCCACTGTCAGTGGAGAGCAGCAAAAAGAGGCAAATTCCTGGAAAGGGAGAACGGATGCAGGATGCCAGGTCTGACTTCCTCGTGCATAGACGAACTCAGATTTTCAACTCATACACAGCTCTGCTCACTGCAGCACCTCCATTAGCAGAGGATTTCCCGTGTCATAAGAAATCCTAAGTCACAGTAACCTAATAAAATAATCTTAAAACCCCACCTCCCATCCCACCCAACAAAACCCTGAAAAAAAGCCAGAGAGAGTGGTCCAGGTCTTTTAATAGAGCCTTGTGTCAACAGTGGAAGCAAAAAAAAGGTGTCTTGGCATAATGAAATTAGAGGGAACCACTCCTTCTAGGCTTCAGGGGGTATTTGCTACATTGACACTGCTGACAGGATTCATGAAACAGTAATGTCAAGTGGCAGGTGCAAGACAAAATATAGACACTGCTTTTTCACATTACAGCAGTATCTACAGGGTGCCAGGAGTTTCCCTAATCTCCAAAGATAGGCAAATTCCTGACTTAAGTAGATTGTGATACATCAGGGACCTTGCTGCTGCCCTTCTAAGTTGAAGACACTCAGAAACCACATTGATGGGCAGAGGTTTAAAAGCTTTGAGAAAGAGTGAACGACACCCCCGTCTTGGAGTTCTTTCATAACTCAGGAAAACTGTCAATACTAAAACTGGTCAAAAAAACCAGGTCAAAAACTGTCTACAGCAACAAATGAAAACAACTGCAATCAATGAAAGTATTTTAGCTATATCCAAAAAAAAAAATCAAAACACCAAATGAAAACCAAACAGGAGCCTTGATGCTACAGTTTGAGATAGAAAAATACAAATAAGAGCTCTAAAACTACCTTCAGTTCACTGGGGGGTGGTCGGGGGGGATGAGAAATTGACTCTCTCCTGGCCTCAACTACCTAAATAAAAAGTAATTTTATAATGTGGAGGGGAGAGAGTAGTTTGATCCTGTTGCTCGTCAAAATGACTCTTGATTTGATAAGGAGAGTTACCTTTAATCCCTACGGTACAGGGGGGGCCAGGGGCAGAACGGATATAATCTCCAGCACATAACTGGCATGGGATTTATGGTTATCAATAAACTGGATTGCAGTGAATTGGCAGGTGAAGAAACAACCAAGTTTCTTTACATATCACTCAGATCTTTCCCCCCACACTGCTCTTGGTGTGAGCATGAGTTGAGCTCTTCAAATTAAGAGGAAATTCCTCTAACCCTCTGGAATTTAGGAGACCAGCCAGTGGCCTCAGAGATGATTCAGGGCACCCAGGTCTCCACCGTCACCTGAGCATTGCTTTGTTGTTATGAATCCTTTCTGTCTTTCCTCAGACTCTCACCTTAAAGAAGAAGCCATGCAAGAAAATAAAACAGCCTTCATAACTTACTCCCTCTGGGACTAATTATTTGGTCCAAAATACTCCTGCTCAGAGCCTTGATGAAGTAATAAAATGAGAGAGGAGCTCTCAGTGCATGAAAGTGAAATCACAGTGCAGCAGGTCTCTCACTGGACAGTTTGGTGGCTCGAATAACTGAGCTGTTATCCCTCTGAAAAATGACCAACGGATCTTACTTCTAATAATGTCTCTTTGTAGTAATTACCTGTCCTTTGTATCATCAATCATAACAGAAACAGGTGTTGAAAATGTAAACTACACAGAAAAAAAGACACCAGGAGCTCTGCAGAGAACACTGGGGTTGACTTCCTGCACAGAAATAGAGTCACATGGACATCTGTCTAATCTATTCTTAAAAACCTTCAGCAGGAGATTAGGTCTCCATTAAATCTCAAGGAAGTCTTTTCAGTGTAAAAGCCTAATACAAAGATATATATAGTACCACAGCTCTGATAAAATAAATCTATCTGGAGTCACTTTATCTTTCCTAATCAGTATCTAGAGACATTACGCTTCTGGCACCAACCACAACTCCACTTACATCATGCCTGTGGAAAAACTAGAGAAAATTTTTCTACCTGAGGCAAGAAAAAATCATCAGGAATACTTCCCTAGTGAACTTCTGAAAGGAGCAACACACACTAGGCAACAGAAATAAGTTTGATTTTCAACTGAAATTTTTTAAGAAGTACACTGAAAGAATACATGTTATACTCGTGTTATATGTTGGCAAAGCTCTGCCAAAGGCAAGTAGAACATGCAAACTAGTAGGCTGCAATGTCAGTATTCTTAATAAAGGTTAAAAAGCTTTTTCCTTGGCATATATTTATTGGTATTTATTTTTTGGCTTTGAACCATAATAAAGCACAAATTCTTAAGTCACTATAGAATCACTGGACAGATACGTTGATTACTGGCAAATTCAGAATCAAAGGGTAAGTACTACATGAAGTGCTACAGAGATTTGGCAAAACACAACCAAGAATACCTCTGTTACACTGGTGTTCTCTCAAAGATTTAGGGAAAAAAACCCAAATACACCTAATTTTGCAAAGCTGTTTTAGAGCCTCTGTATGTGTATTTTGCTTCCCAGCACTGGTTCTCTCTGTCATGTCTCAACTTTTGAATATGGCCAGTGGTCTTGATCAATGTTTTAAAATGAAAACCGAGATTTTCATGTCTGACACCAATACGGACAAAATACCAAATATATTTATATGTACTTCAAGCCAATAGCTATTTCAGGTGTACTCCTAAGGAAACTACATTAGACAGGATTTTTTTTTGTCTCAGAAGTAATTTTTAAACTCTGTGGGACATAACATCAAATATATGCATGCAACAGTCTCTGGATCTCACTTTTTAAGAGCAGTACCCTAAACCTACAATGGACAGCATCTAAATAAGCAACTGCCCTAGTAATAAAAAACCCTGGTCATCACTCCATCTCCTCTAACTTTTCATGACATTTATATATGGAAATGCAGATTGTAATATTTTATTTATCCTAGGAATTTAAGCAAGATCTCTTCCCTTCATTGTGAAGGGAAAGACTGAAAGACTCCTGCGTTTCAGCACTCCTGCCCAATGAGCTCCATAGCAAAGTATTCCTTCAGTGTCCATCCTTGTCCTCATTCCCATCCTTTCTCTCCTCAAAATACACCTACACAACAGGTAGGTTCTCAGAAGTTACACAAATCTTTCTTTTAAATGTGCTAAGGTATATACTCATTTTTTCATATTTACATTATCAGTGCCATTGATTTCCCCATGAAGATTACAGCGTTTTCTGCCTCTGTTCTGTGTTCAACTCAGCACAATGAAAATGCATGCTGATTCTCAATCAAAGTTCCCAGCTATTTACCAAAATACAATTTAGTAAAAAGACAAGCTTTTTTGTTTGTAGCGAGTTTTGTAATGAGTAAGACCTTTTGCTTTTAAAACTATTAGCTTGCCTCTAACTGATGGAATAGCTAAGTTGAATAAAGCTTTCCTGATGTTAACAGACAATTAAAACCTGCTATGTGATACCAGCAAATCTCGGAAATCAATTTGCTTAGCACAGCATAGTCTTTTATAAAAAAACTGCCACACAGCAAAAATTAAAAAAGAAACATCCCTCTAAAAATTTTCTTAAGTTTTGAAGATAATATATTATTTCCCCTGTTGCAATGTTAGAAAAATTATGCTCTTGCAAGCTTGATGTATTTCCATTTTGTTCTTGTCTCAACAATGGCAAAAAAGAGAATTTGAAAGAAAAAACCCCAACAAAAAATTTCTGCAAAATTCCTTACTGGGAGAAAAAAAAAAAATTGGAAAGTTTTTTTCTTGTTTTCTTATCTCTCTGCCTGGAAAAAGTCCTGTCACCTTCACTTTGATAAATGCCTGTGCAGCACAGTTCAAGGCTGTGTCTTACAACCTCTACCCTGCAGCAGCTGGGACTTCTCCTAGCTTAAAACATTAATTCAATTTTATTTCCTTTTTTTTTTTTTTTTTCCCAGACTGAGAGATATTTGGTTTGGTTTTCTCAGGATGAAAAAAGGAATCCTCGGAAAAAAAAATTTTTTTCCATGAAAGATTTGAATTTTGAAGGAGGGCACAGGTGGGAAGTTTCAATCTGAAAATCAGCAAGTTAAACAGGTTTTATCTCTCACCAGTCTGTCTGATAGAGTATATCCAAGACTTACTAATGTAGCATAAAGGAGGAGAAGTTCTCTCAGCCTTACATGCCTTAAATATAATCTTCATGAACTCTACTACATTGAAAGAAAATCCGTGGACTCACAAGCCCATGTTAGAGACAGTATTTATATGAGAAGAATCAGCAGAGGTTGGCATTAAGAGGGATGGCAATAAGCCTCTTCCCTTAGAAGATACACTGACGCCAGTTCAAAAGCACACAGTCCATAAGCCCATAACTCCTCAATGTATATGCTACAGTTTTCTTAAAAGTTTTCCACTGCCACAACAGCTATGAAGTATATTACATGGTCAGTGATTAGAAACAATGAGCAATTTGGAGCCTTCACAAAAATGCAAGCCCAGATAAAAATCATAGTCACTCTCAGCGTTAAGGAAAATGAATAATGAAATACAATGGCGAGTAATGTAAGCAAAAAACAGATTGAAAGAAATACGCCCTGCCAAGATAAACATGAAGCAGAGAATTGTGTGACTCTTAATTCCCATTTCTATTCAGAGCTTAACTGGAACATACTGGGGGCAAAGCACACAAATGAATGGTAAAAATTCAGAAAGCCCGGCCATGTTCTTTCATTTCAGAGACAGGCTTGACTCAGTCTGTAATCACACACTTATCCAGCCCTGCTTCTTCAAACTCACCTTACTAAAACAAGTTATACAGGAGACTAATGCTCACTTCATGTGAGCAGATGCACAGTGTCACATGTCACAAAACTTGCATGCAAAAAACATACACCAGCACATGTTCAAGCAGCATCAGCTTCCCTTAAAATGACTTTCTTTAAATGACTGGGATGGCATTTAGGTTTCTAAACCCATCCTTATATCATATTCAGTACAACTAAATGAATGACCTGAGAACCATATTTGGCAGTAAAGTTAAGAATTACTTTCTCTCTCCCAAAACGTCACAGAATCATCAAGGTTTGAAGAGACATTCAAGATCATTATCATGCTTGTCAACCTAGCACCAGCATAATCACAACTAAACCACATATAGCCCCAAATGCTCTCCCCTCATTTATTCTCTCTCTCCACAACTCCTCCAGCCCCACTGCAAAGCTGAGAAGAGAGCAGAACATCCTGCTGGGAACTGGCAAGAATATAGGCAATCATTCTCTCTTCTTGAACAAAGAGAAGGCCCAAATGTGACCCCTAAGTCTCAAATCCTATTCAAGCCCCTTCACCAACAGGTTCACATCATAACTTTAAAACCTAGGCAGATGCTTTAGGAGTTAAATTAGGGTTAAAGACCTAATATCCCACTTGCTCAACTCATAATGTCCTAGTAGTTCCTACCACTGCTTCCAAACACAGGCTCAGTGAGTGGGACAGGACTGTGAAAGAGAGTTGTTAAAAATACGTGGTATTTACGAAACTGATCCTATCAAACTTCATTCAATAACCCCTCAGCTCAAGAGATAGCTGGAACCAATGAACAGAAGGAAATTAGCTCCTCTTCTGCTCTGATCCCAGTTTTACTCTGCAGAAGCCATCTGACTTGAGCATTTTCTTGTGAAGACCTTCTGTAAAAGGTTCATTTTATTCACTACTTGTGTGCAAGGACATACACAGAATTGTAATGCCACCAAAATGTAAGCACACCTAAAGTGAATGTCATCACCATTTTTTTTTCCTATTATAAAGAGAAGAGTGACTTCTCTGAAATGAGAAAACCCTGCACTATATTGTAAACATGAACTGCAAAGAAGCATCACCACAATGGTACTATTGTGCCATTTAGAACATCAGCAAATTAAAAATCTTCTACAGAGTAATTGCATTGGTAAAGAAACCGTGTAATACTTTGCCTGGAAATTACATCCTCTTGCAACTTGACACAGTAACCAAAGGAAGATAAATGATTCTTGGTCTAGTTTCTGGTGGCAAATGGAGGAGTGACATGGGAGCAAAAAAGGTGTTGATTACAGAATTTGAAAGATAAAAGGCAGAAAAACAAGACAACAAGAAACAAACCTGAAGCATCTCATCCTATATGTAAAACTAGTAACTCTTGATCAACTTGAATTCATTCTAATTACCTAATGCAGTGCAATTGTAGCATATTTTAAATGACGTGCTGGGTAAAGAAATTCCTGTGGGAGGTAATCTGTTCTCTGTGACCACAGGATATTTCACTAGGAGATGTTAGTAATGTTCTTCATTTATGGTAATGGCTACAATACAGTGAAGGAGAGGGATTGGATATGAGGTATCACATTCTATGCATTCCTACACAAGTGTGGGAATAAACAGATGTGCCCTGGAAGAGGTAAACTGCACTTGCTGTGACAAAGGGACCTTCTGAGCATAGGAGGACTGAAGCATTATGAAGAAGCAACCAGTTACAGCATGTCTGTGGTTGTAAAGATAAGGCAGAGACATCTGTACTCTGGTGTAACTTCCATGCATGCATGTTTGGCACAAACACTTGTTAGCCAACAACAATGAATTTCTACTTTTCACAATACCTATGCCAGTAAATGTAATTATTCAAATGCCTGCAGGAAGCAAATGCCCAGCAGGCATGTGCATGTTCTAATGTAATTCTCTAGCAAGTTTTGTAAAGCAGCCAAAGAACCACAAAAAAGTCCAACTTTGTAAACAGCTTTCTAAATCCTCTAATACATAAATAGTTCCACTCTCCTCTACTCATGAATACTTCCATATGGCATTCTCTGAAGTAGAAGAGTTGTAGAGTACATCTTTCATTTTTCTCAATCTCTCCAGACTATAGAGCTCTTCGAACTCTCTCAGACAGTACTGGTTCTACATCTCACTGTTGTGAGTTTGGGTTTTTTAAACAGAAAATGTTTAACAGTCTGTTTTTAGCTTGAGTCTGGTTTTAACTTGATGGCTATGATGGAATTTTATTTTATTTGTATTCCTGCATGCCCAAAGTGCCCAAGCCAGTTTCATATGGATAAAATTCTAAATTCCCAGTTTGCACAGTCCTATGATGTTCGTCTGTGATGACTGACTGGATGGCTGCTTGTAAACTCTTGTCATAAGTTTTCATTCCACACATTTAAAAATGATAGAAACATGAGGTGAACTTCAGACTGTCTCTGTAAAGGGCCTAAACCAATCTGTAATAATTTGAGAATATGGTAGATTCTTATTCTCCTACCAAAGTACCAGCACAGATGTAGCATGATGGACTGATAGAGTGATTATTATATATATCCACTTCAAAATATTTATAGCTGTTGTCAAAATTGGTGCCAAACTTTGAAACAGGATGGACAGTTAAATACTAGATGTACTTTATTCTTGCTATTACGTCCCCTTCCTTCAATAGATGGTACTACAACATTTTAAAATTCAATTGTACTGGCTATTCCTTCATTATGTATACCTTAAAACACAGAAAAATTCATGATCTGGTCATTCATAGCAGTGATGTCGAGTGTACCCTCAGAAAATCTGCAGACAACAGCAACCTGAGCGGCGAGGTTGACACACTGGAGGGATGGGTCATCATCCAGAGGGATCTGGACAAGCTTGAGAACCGGGCCCATGGAAACCTCATGAGGTCCTGCACCTGGACCTGGACAGCTCCCGGCATCCGTACAGGCTAGAGATGAACAGATTCAGAGCAGCCCTGCCGAGAAGGACTTGGGGGTGCGGGTGGATGAGAGGCTGGACATGAGCCAGCAATGTGCCCCTGCAGCCCAGAAAGCCAAACATGTCCTGGGGTGCATCACAAGCAAAATGGCCAACAGGGAGAGGGAGGGAATTCTGTCTCTCTGCTCCACTCTGGTAAGACCCCACCTGGGGTGCTGCATACAATTCTGGGGTCCTCAGCACAGGAAAGACATGGACCTATTAGAGCAGGTCTAGAGGAGGGCCACAAAAAAGATCAGAGGGCTGGAGCACCTCTCTTACAAAGACAGGCTGACAGAGTTGGGGTTGTTCAGCTCAGAGAAAAAAGACTCTGGAGAAACATTAGTGGAGCCTTTAAGTAACAAAAGGGGTATTATAAGAAAGATGGGGACAGACTTTTTAGTAAAGTCTGTTACAAGAGGGAAAGAGGTAACAGTTTTAGAACAAGAGAGGGTAGATTTAGACTAGATACAAAAAAGAAATTTTTACAGTGAAGGTGGTGAGAACAGGTTGCCCAGAGTGGTGGTAGGTGCCCCATCCCTGAAAACATTCAAGGTCAGGTTGGATGGGACTCTGAACAACCTCATCTAGTTGAAGATGTCCCTGCTCATTGCAGGGGGTTGAACTAGATGACCATAAAGGTCCCTTCCAAGCTAAGCTGTTCTATGAATGTGTATACTCTACTGTCTTAGATGGTATTACTGCACATCCTTATGGTAGGACCTCCACATGTGTGTCTTCATCTCCCACAGGAACAGCCAGTGGCAGTTCAGACCATCAGAAATTATTGGAGTGCCCTTAGTGATCCAGTTCCTCCTATGAATATCCTATAAAACTGTTTTCCTTTTGATCAAATGTATTTTTAAGGGACCAGGGGAGCTGGTGAGGCTTGAAGAAGTTGATTAAATCCATCTCACTACAAACCGATGCCTTGCTATACGTGTGAAGTTGGACTTGGTTGATTTTGGCAGGAACTTTCTGCAGATCCTCAAACGCTGATGAATACAAAAGACTGTCTCTTTTACATTTGTTCTTTTCTACATCATTATTTTCATAGACTGGACAACTTTTTTCCTGCTTAACTTAGACTCATTAAAAAACTGCTCCTGTGGCATCACTGTGTATATGCTACCACGCAGCACCTCTGCTCAGAGTCAAAGGTGAGAATTCAGTGATCCCTTGTTATTCCTTATGTAAGTATACAACTGCAAAGAAACAACAGGAAAGCCAGATTTGCAGATGACTGCACAACAGCTATCTCTGCTATGCTTGGTCTCCAGCCTACAGGAAACAACAGAAACTTTCTCATTAGTGAGGTTTAGATCTTTTCCACAGTAACCTAAGTACAGGTCTACCACATGCATGTATCCTGCATCAGGATTCTGATAGCTGAGCTTCTCCTTTTCATTTAATCTCCTGTTTCCTAGGAGTTCAATGTTTTATGCTGAAAATTAACTTGTTTTGTAGGAAATAAGCAACACTGTCTTTGGGAAAACCTGGGTAGGACTCATATTATTTGACGTAAATGTCTTCACTGTGTATCTGAACTAGTGACAGTTGGCTTCCTTCACAGACAATGTAATACAGAATGAAAAAAATTACTTCCATGGTAAGATTTACCTGACCTATAGAGACATTTAATTTTTGATATCAGGAAGTGTAAGAAAAGCATTTTTCTCTCAACTGAGTATCAAGACATCCTGGCATGAATGGGTCTGATTTAGATTATCTACCCTGTAGACATCTGCCCTTGCTCAGATGATCCCACCCCCAGGTGGCCCAAATTGGACACAGCAGACAAACAACTTTACTCATCGTTTTTACATAATGACTGTGGTTAAGCAAAACTGAAATAGAAGAAAGAATCTGTGGAATAAAAAAATCTAGTGGTTACTGCTGTGATACGAAATCACTGGCTTAACAATCTAAACAGAGACAGCTTATCAAGCTCTTACCTTTGGGGATAGTAATCTGACAGCCCAGGTCACAGTCCTGCTGCAACTGATAAAAAGCCACTTCCTGCAGCCGAGCACGCTCCAGCTCTGACAGGCTTTGAACGGGAACTGACTTCAGCCGAACACTGCGCCCTGACATGCTGTTCCAAGTGAAATCGCCCTACAGGAAATCAAATGGAAAAATATGAAGCATCATATTAATGCACATGCACAGTTAAATAAACAGAATCATCTCTTTTACTGCTAGAAAAAACAACACAGGTTCTTCTTACCAAAAGGCCATTTTCTTGGACATCTCTAACCTTTCAAACATCTTTATTTTCCCTAGAGCAGCATTCCTTAAAAGGGATACAGACATGCAAAACAAGAAGTCAGTTCTGTCTGAAGCCATTTAATCAAGTATTGTTGCAAAAACATTAGGATTCCAGTAACAAAAAGTACAAAGCAGGGAAGGGGGGGGGGAAAGGCGCCCTCGTCTGCTTTTCCCAGTTTGCTTTCTCTGTACAGTACTTGATCATCACTTATTTCTTTTCCCACACCATCAGTCAGAGCAGCAGACCTCCCAAGTTCCATGGACAACACCCATCTTATCTTCCACATCTTGCTAATCAGACTCCAGCACTCGGAGAGTGCACTGGCAGAGCCCCTTTTCCGACACATCCCATCTCCTCCTTATGATGACGTTGGGTTTAGAATACGATCGACTAAAGGACAAGTTATTCCATGTATTTGAAGAGACACAAAAAAACGTATTTGTTAACATTTATAGAGGAAAACAGCATGAGACATGCTACATCTCTGTAAGGTACCAATTATGCTTGGAAAGGCAACCAAAAGCTGTAGCTGCTGTATCTCCCACCTGTGAGAACCTATACAAAAACCCATTCTCCTAGTACTTAGCTTGGGCCAGAGAAGTAATCATCACTCAAAGAGAAGAGCAAGCACAAAGACAAGCTTAAAGCCTGACAATCAACTTAAAGCAAGACTCTCAGAATTCATCAAAGCATCATCAAAGAGCACAGATTAGTACTACAGGGCGAGAAAGAAGAATTTGTTTTTCATTCTAACTATGTTATAAAATAAACATCAATCTTGTCAGTAAGTATAACCTAATGCAGCTGTAGAAAATGAAAAAACTGATGCACATCAGCTAGGCTGTAAGACAAACCCGCCAACCTGCCTTTCATCACAGCATGGCAGACTTACAATTAACAAACTTCACTCCCATTTTCAGTTTAAATTTCAGCATCTGTACCTTCACTGCATACTAATTTTTTTCACTGTAAATATATAATTCATCTGTTCTGCACATCCATCTGCAGCCAAAGGATGTCCATTGACTTTAAAAATTATTGTCTGAAGCTCCTTAATATGAAAATCAGTAAAATTTGACTTTACTTAGCAGTTATGCATCCTGTTGTATGTAAACATCTTTGTGCATGTTTTCATATATTTTGCCCATATATGTGCACATACAACCTGTACATACATTTGTATATAAACATATATAAGCATATCTATGACTGCATGAATGTATTCACATAGAGGTATGAGAAAAAAAACATTCACAAATGTGCAGCACCATTTAGCAATATCGATCAAAGGAATTACACAATTAACACTGTTTCTTGGGATTCATAAAGTATGTTTGAGTTTAGCAAGGAAATTTTTTTGCCAGAGTAGTTTTTGCAAGTCATGAGGCACCATAATAGATAAAGGCATTACCTCAATGTGAACAACTGCACCTCTATAGAGTTAACGCATGTACTATGATCAATGTCTTTATAGTATTTATATGCACATGGGACATGTACGCAAAACTTCTGTGTTAGCCCAGTATTTAACTACTGGAACATGTTTCTTCATTTTTTTGCCCCTTCATCTCCTCTTGCTCTTCTAGTGCCTTACTGTTTAAGGTTTAGTGATCTCAAACTAAAGGTTTTCACCGTGACACAAGCCAAGCTGAGTAGCTTAACTCCAGCAAAACCAACCCAGCAAGAGTCACATAAACCTTATTTGCAAAACTGTAAGTAAACATTTACATTTTTTAAAAAGCTGTTGTCATTTATAGATAAAAGTGATCAAGAACAGCATCCACAACCAGACAACGTATACTACAAAATTAATTCCTTTCCAACCCTGATATTGCAAAAGAAATTTTACAAGCACAGAAGTATGCAGTTCAATTCTCTTGAACATATAATTTATAAAGTATTTTACAGTCAAAATGGTACAGACAGAGAAATGTAGGTCTTTATGGTGGAGTTTAGGGGTATTTTATCTTAGTTATTTCTGCAACATGGCATTTTCATAAACAAAAATATTCCTGATATGTCTACCATAAAAAATTTCAAATCCAAAACCTTAATATTAAAATGGGAAGGGGAAGCAAAAATTACACCCCTTAGAAATGTTAAGGTAATAGGATACATGTCCTGTTTCCTGTAGACCACAAAAACTGAGGGCAGCACGGGACTTTTAGAAATTACCACAAATTAGGCAAAAGCTCCTTAACTGAATTCCGCATGAACACATCAATTATTCCTCTTTTTCAGATAGATTTGCCCCTGGCAGTTTTTAACTCTGGAGGTAACTCCTCATCCTCAGCCCTGTCTCTGAGGGGGCTCTAACTGTGAGCAGTGAGCTGCTGCACTGCAAAGCCCAGCTCCCACCCCAGCCCTGCTAGAGCAGTGACCCCGGAGATGGGGCTCGCAAGCTGTGGTACAGCCCTGCACTGGGGTTCTGCTCTGGGGACTCCCGCAAACCTCTCTGCACAGAGCTGGGCTGCTTTATGTGAGCAGAGCACCCAGCTCAGCACTACCCAGGCAAATCTCACTTTAATATGGGAATATCCCACACTTCCACCCATGCAAGAAGTAGGATCACAACCTCTGGAGGTATTTAAAAGATGTGTAGAGGCGGCTCTTAGGGATATGGCTTAGTGGTGGACTTCGCAGTGCTGGGTTAATGGTTGAACATGACGATCTTAGTCTTTTCCAAGCTAAATGATTCTATGATTTTTTTTTTGTTGTAGGAGTTCAAGGATTTAAAACCAACACAAAGGTAAAAGCACCAAACAAAATTATGAGGCCTGTTCCTTTCAACCACGTTTTTTTCAACCATTGTGCCAGTTTGCAAGCCCCCCGTACATTCCTGGTGCTCACTGGCTAGCTAAAAACAGTCATTTGGAATATCTGCACCTTGCAGTGCCACAACAGGTTGCTGAGCATTGATAAAGAATGTGGAATCACTCTGCCCAATTGCTGTGCACTAAAGAAGACATTCCTTTTCAACACTTGACGGGTTTGATAAAATCTCTGCTAGGTCACATTAACATAGGTTTTTATTATGCTAATAGAACTCATGACTAATAAACTAAAATATTTTTGGAAAATCATGTGGCAGGTAGGGCCAATGAAATCTCCCAATCTTTAAAGGCTCAAGAAATGTTTCCTTGAAAAAGTCTGTTTCCTTTTGAAAATACATATCACTGTCTTCTATGAGTCAAAACACAGCATTTGAGAATTTAATCTATTCAAATGCTCCAATGCTTTACATAACATAAAGAAAATTAAAGGCCTCATCTTCCTCCCAAAGCACTGCACAGTTATACAAACAGCCTGTAAATTATTGCAAAATCATCCAGGCTTGGGAGAGATCCAGAAAAGTCAAGCTCCTTTGAAGGATGGATGCTGGTGTAATTACATCTGCCTTAAGCTATTCTGCACTCTGTGGGGCAACCAAAGGAGGATAAGGGCAGCACAGACTTGAAGAATATTTTTTGTTTCTCTCTTCATGTGAGAGGCAACACTTCACCAGCCTAATTTAACATCAGCCTGACACAGCTAGAAGCTTAACAGGAGCAGAAGATCTTTAAGCAACAAGTCAGAATGACTTGTTTGTTTTTTGAGGTTCATGCCCAGTATACGTGTTCAGACATAGTACACACGTTGCTCTCTATTATTTAGATTATAGGACTGCAGGTCTGAATATGACCTACAAGTGACTCCTTCACCACCAAGAAGAAAGAAAAAGGCAACACACAAATAGAAGAGTGCAAACAGAAATATTGTTCTGGGAAAAAGTGATGTGCCTGACAGGACATAAATTGCTAACAGCAAAGCTGCTTTCATCAATGAATTTTATGAAACCATAATCTAGACTAAAAGCCTTCTCTGGTTTCTTCCACCAACCAGTCACGTATTTTTCCTCTCAAGTCTGCAACTTCAGCTGCATTTCCCTCTGGCACTCCCATTAACATCTAACATCTTTCCTCCAGTCAACCGAGTAGTTCACTTACCAGTGAACAGCAGTTCTCTTTTAACTACCTAAAATACCTGAGCAGATGACTCAGCAAAGGAGATGACTGAAAAACTACATATTTTGCCTCTGAAGAATTCAAATCTGTCCATTTTCCCTGTACTTCTTGTCCACAGTTATAAGCACATTTTTAATAATATGTAGACTGTAGCTTTACTGATATTCTTTCAAGCATTTTTTGAATAGGCTGAATGTTTGGTGGCTCCAAAATAAACATTAAGTGGTACATCCTGACTTAAGTAACACTGTGCACTTAAATTACTTTTAAGTATCCCTAAGCTATTCTTGTGTGCCTGACCTCTTTCTCCCAAGCCTCCAACAGACCATCTTTCAGATGTCTTTTAAAAAAGTCTCATTCTTCTGTCTTTTGTACAATACAGAAACCAGTTGACAACTGCATGGAATGCTGAATGTAGATGCAAATCTATGGGCAATGATCAACCTCGATTTCTGTGGAGTTTCAAGCCTTAGTGAGTTATGTGGATGGTGCACAGCCTGGGAAGTAAGAACCTTCACACATCACAGTTTTAGGAAATAAAAATTTTAATGCAAGATGGAGAGAACAATTTTCATCTTATGTCTTATTGCCATTGTTAAAGACTTTAGTCTGTACTCATTTAGGTGAGTGCCATTATCAGATTAGCTGTCTACTTTTCATTAGTCTTTTGCTCAAATCCATTTGAAACCACTAAGATCAAAACCAATTATGTCTACTTGTTTTTCTTCTATCCTAGCAACTCGTAGCTATGTGCTTGTATTTAGATGGGTGTCCACTGAAAAAGAACTCAGTGGTTTTGCATGAAAAGATTATATTACAAATAACATGGCAAATGTAGTATTAGAGTATCTTAATTCTGTTTGCCTAATTATTTCTTTAAGCTTCATGAAACCATGTATCATTGCCACTTTACAACTTTTTGCTTCCTCTGGTCATTTATTTCAACTCTCTCTACAATTATTTCCAGACTCCTCAGGCATAAACTCTCACAAGTTGGCTGTTGGTACAGGTAGTCCCTCCCTCTCCTTCATTTCCCTGGTGCTGCTGTTAGTAAGAACCAAAAGCAGTTCTGAAGTAAAAGTCAGTCACTTCAGTACAGCTACATACTCTGTCCTATTGAATCAACCTACACAATACTGTTCCTGGACAGGATGAGAATTAAGGAGAAGGGCAAAAACTAATTTAAGTAGCCTTTGAAGCACCACATGCAGTTAAGGACTGCATGGAAACTCCTCTACTAGTGCCATCCTAGATAACCACCTACGAATTAATGAAGAGTTAAAAAGCAAGAGATGGTATGAGTGTGCTACAGCCTGACTCTCTCTGCCACCCTCATTTCAGATGCTCTTCCATAGCCAGCTCAGCGCATTACAGGCAGCACACTGGTTTCCAGCTGGCATTACAAACTTCTGCAACCCAGGATGCTCTGGGATCACACAGCAGCTCCCAAGGGGCTGACAGTATCGTAAAAGAATTCTTTCAGATGAATGAAATGCCACCTCAACACTATACAAAGAAGCACAAGATCTGCTGTGTGACATCAAAGCATTCAGAGGAAGATATCTGAACATGGATGTACAAAGCATGGAGCCCCAGCAATTAATCTTCATTAAGAAGGACTGACTTCACTAAGGTTGTTATCTAGGGTGACATCCTGTTCCCCTTGACGTCAGCGGCAAAATTATTCATACAATGTCTCCACTAGGAAGAGAGTAAGTACAGTCCCGATGATCCTGTGTTACAGTTTGAAGCCTTGCACTAAAGTTGCCTTATCTCATCCTATATTGTATTTAAGTGTAGTTTTGTCAGAAAGATCACATTTTACAACACTGGTCTAGACATCAAAACTACTTAATGGCAATTAATATAACCAATGCATTGCCAAAGACAGACACTTCCTCACATCCTGTCTCATTCCCAAGGGTGGAAATCCATGTATTCAGTACCACAAGGCAACCCCTGTGGGAACGCTGGAAAGATGGTATTCCCCTCAGGAGAGACAGAATTCATACCCACAACAGAAATACTTCATCTAGCAAGAAGGCATAAACCCTTGCCCAGGTAAAGATACATATTTCAGGCTATTGCAGTGGTGATTTCCATTTATCAGAGTAAAAACTAACTTTAGTCTAAAGATAAACAGAGAGCAGAACAATGAGCATGCTTTCACAGCAGTTATTAAAATTGTTAAAATAAAGGGAAAAATATTTCCGGATAAACCTTTCCAAGTTTTCGAAATGCCTCAGGATACTATTTCATGTTTAGAGTATTTATAAAGCATTCTCTTACAAAAACCTGATGCGTAATGGAGATGCATTTCATTCCTTTTCTGACATTAATAAACCTGATGTACAAAGGTATTGCCCAGCAAAATATTCATCCCTAACATAAGCAATCTCTACTGAACTTTCTCAATAGATCCAGAAAACCAGCCTCCAGAAGTTAGAAAGCTCCACTAAAATACATCAAAATACATGGTCAGATTTTTTGGATTTCTTACTTCAGCAGATATCAGTATTTCTTAAGGTATTTATCAAGAAGAACCACAGTTAAATCCAGAAGGGGCCAAATACCCTTTTGGAGGTGTCAAAACGGAGACAGAACACCTTAAAAAGCCCAGATCCAACTTTAGAATTACAGTTTAAATTTTGTCAGTCTTCACATAAACAGATTTTTGAGTGTTTTCATGTTTAAGAGAGAATTAAACCATATTGCAATACTCTGAATTTTGCTGCAGGTTAACAGTACAAGCAGGGCTGTCACAACCATGACCGCATGAAGTAACAAGCTGAAAAACTGCAGTAACATAAACAATAAACAATCTAAGAGCATAGTGATGGGCTATAGAGGTTTCAATCTCAACACAAAAGATCTGGGATAGCCTGGCTTCATTAAGAGGAGAATGATTTTCTCTTCTATTGGTTCATTTACTGTACATTTTGAGAGGCTGGTGCTGCTTTTATCAAATGTTAAAACTTGCTCCTGTTTCATTGGGAATAACATGAACTCTGCAAGTTAATGGCAACTGAACCAAAATTCAATACAAGAGCTGCACAATGATTATTTTTAGTGGCAAAGCTGCCTTAAATAGACCCCACTCCAGTTCCTATGACCAACACAAATGTGCTCCCAACAACCCTCGGTGTTCAGCTGCTTGTGAAGGTGAACAAGGAACCACAGCACACGATACACTCAAGACTGGCACATACTCTTTGGGTTTTCCTGTGCCATAGGTCAGGGAAAAGGGGGGCTCTGTCCTGAGGACAACCTTTGCTCAGTACTGCAGCTTACAGTAATCCATTCATGCCCCGAGCGCCATCTATTCAAGCTATGTCCTTACTAAATGTAAAGCTTCCAATGAGATTCTTATTATGAAATAGTACTCTTTCTCCTAAGCCTAATGAGATTTATGTTAAGTAAACAAAACAGCAAGGCTGAAACTATATGTGAACTGTATTTAAACAATCTGAATGAAGAAAATTTAATCATATATTCTATCTGGATATATGATCCTGAAGTAGTACAAAATATCCTGGTGAAACAATGAGGATCTCTGTTAGCACAGCACAAAAGTTAACAATTTCTGCACCCAATTAGAAGCATCAAATATGACCACAGCCAATGCTTTGAAGAGTTAGGAGTGGTATCGATTTCTATTATGCGCCATATAAATGAAACAATTGCAACATTTTAGAGAGAAGGAAATTACCTACTATTTGAAAGAGAGAATACATGTGAAAGAGTACACATTGTCATTTCCAAGCGCTCAAAAATTGTGTCTGCCTAAGTATTGTACGCAAAGCTAAAAATACATATTTGAGTACTTTAGTTTACTTCCTGGATTTTGAGCTTTTAGGATTCATGCAGATTACATGATCTGACAAGGATACCGTCAATCTCATAATGAAATTAAAATCAAATAATTCCATAACTCCGAGAACTAAGATTTGACTAATAGTAAAGCCTTTAATTCAATACAAAACACTATTTTTACTGTTTCAAGTGTTTCACACCAGTATTTTCTATAAACTTGTACTACTGACAGAAAGGAAAATGAGGTCTGTTGCACACAAGAAAACCATCATCCAACTACCTAAATACCAGATCCGGCTGGAAAACAATTCTAGACTGTTACTTTCTTCTTTTGGGGGGAGACTAAGACTGGGTGTGATTTATTTGATAGGTACAAAATGCAAGACATCTCTAAATATTTACATTTGGAAGTAGAGTGACAGTTTCTCTGTTACTCAGCAAAGACACAAAGGACTTGGGAAGAAGTCTGTACTACCTGATCTGGAGCTAGAGTTTGAACCAGGTTTTCACACAATCAGAGAGTCATTAAGGTTGGAAAAGACGTCCGAGATCATCATGTCCAATCTTTGACTGGACATCACCGTGTCAACTAAATCACAAGCACCATGGGCCACGTTCAGTCATTTCTTGAACAACTCCAGTGACTCCACCACCTCCCTGGGCAGCACAGTCCAGTGCTTAACAACCCTTCCAGTAAAGAAATTCCTCAGGATATCCAACCTGAACCTGCCAAGGCGCAGCTTGAGGGTATGTCCTCTCCTATTGCTGGTTGCCTGGTAGAAGAGATCAACCCTCAGCTTGCTACAGCCTCCTTTCAGAAAGAAATTCCTCAGGATATCCAACCTGAACCTGCCAAGGCGCAGCTTGAGGGTATGTCCTCTCCTATTGCTGGTTGCCTGGTAGAAGAGATCAACCCTCAGCTTGCTACAGCCTCCTTTCAGGTGGTTGTAGACAGCAGGAAGATCCCCCTTGATCATCCTCCTCTCGAGGCTAAACAACCCCAGTTCCCTCAGCCACTCCTCATAGGACCTGTGCTCCAGGCCCTTCCTCACTCAGCTCTATTACTCTTCTCTGGACACGCTTCAGCATTTCAATGTCTCTCTTGTGATGAGGGGTCCAGAACTGGACGCAGGACTTGAGGTGTGACCTCACCAATGCCAAGTACAGGGGGGGAATCACTTCCCCTGACCTACTGGTCACACTACTTCTGGTACAGGCCAGGACACCATTGGCCTTCTTGGCTCCCTGGGCACTGCTGGCTCATGTTCAGCCACTGTCAACCAGCACCCCAGCTCCTTCTGCACCGGGCCACTTTCCAGCCACTCTTTCCCCAGACTGGAGAGATGCATGGGGTTGTTGTGGCCAAAGCGCAGGACCCAGCACTTGGTCTTACTGAACCTCATGTCGTTGGGCTTGGCCCATGGATCCAGGTTTACCTCATCCCAGACAAATGCCCTAATCAGGAGGCCATTGACTATGCCAACATCTCCCCACCTACTATGCTGAACCTCAGTAGAGTTGTTAGCTCCCTCCAGAGCCATCTGCAAACTCATTACATGAATGACTACTCTCAGAGCTGACTTGGACACCTCTAACAGTGACTACCCACTGACTCTGTACTGTGACCATGTGTGCTTCCTCATGCACATTCTCTTTTTCATAATCTTGCTGAGATAAAGGTTGTAAAAAGGTTGTAAGAGCCATTTTCTTCTTTTAGGAAGTTTTCTTTGAGTCATGAGTTTATATCACCAGAGAGCAGTGCTGCAGTGTAAGTGACACAAGAGTTCTAGAAGGCAGGGACAGGCAAATTTCAAACATGCAACAATTAGCTAAGCAATTAGCTTCTAGAGAACAGGGGTTTTCACTTTTGCTACATAATCACTCTACACTTAGGTTTTATCATTCTCACATTATGTTCACATGTGCAAACACTACCCTGTGCTACACACTGATGTCATGCAGCCTGGGACAAGTTTGTACCACTGAGTGAGTTACAGTGCTCTGCCAATCTCCTCCAGTTTATTGGGACTGTGTTTCTTGCTTTGTTTGTTGGGGTTTTTATCAGATCTGGCATATCAAATTCCACCCACACCAGCAGTTGTTTTGATGATTCTGTCTCTTTCCTAAAGACCCCGCAAAGACAATTCTCTATGGAAAAGTTCAGAAAATATACAAAGTCTAATAACAAAGAAAAATATTGTGAGTACAAAGAGGTGGCTTTGCACTCCTGAGTATTATACTTTTCATCCATGCAATTACTTTTCCTCTTCCTTCTATGCAATGAAGCACGTGATCCCTTTTTGCTAAGCACAGCACAAGACATTACTTTAGCTTATTGCAAAGCACTATTTTGGCATTTCTGATAAAAAATTTACTGTTTGCACTCATGACTGCTGATTTGCCATTAAGCTCAATAACAAACAGAGTTTAAATATTTTTTAAAAACCACCTCAACTATACTGGAACTATACAAACCCTCTGAATGGATATATAGTTATAGGTCAGACTGATGGATCTCTGTACATACCTGGAAATATCACTAAAGAGCACCTTGAAGCTCAGAATTATCTATTAACATGGAGGCTTGTTAAAAAGAAGTATGACTTTTAAAGTAAGAAATGTAAAATGGATCCACACAAATAAAAACATTCTGCTGCAACATGAATTTTCAGGAAAAGCTATATTTTCTAAACTGCTCCTCCAACTAGAAGGAGCTCAAGTTCAAATTGTGTGCCCACCAGACATTCTGCCACTTCTTTCTTTGTTTTTAAACAGCACATTTACTTTGGACAGAAAAGGGGGAAAATAGCCATAAAGTTCCCACTGTTATGAAAAACAGAAACAATTGCTAGAGTTACAAGCTCCTCACAGACTGAGCCAGAAGATGAACAGCTCTGGGTCGCTACTTTCCTGTACGCAGTTAACTCAAATTTAAAAACGCAACAGTAACAGTCATGGCCAGACAGACCTGATACTTACAGAAACTCTTATTTGCCAAAATGAACCTATGCAGTGGCAGCTGCCATGCCATCAGCTTTCAAAACCCCTTTATCCTCAGCTTATTGTGCTCACAACTGCCTGGGTTACGTGCCCTTCGTGCACAGAGAATACAAAAAAGGATAAACCTGTCACCACAAACTTCAAAGCAAACCACCTGACAAAGCCACTCAAATACAAATCAGCCTAATTACACACTTTGGTTTCCAAACATTAATGTCACTTCTCATTCCATAGTTTCATTACTCTCAGTCTTTGTGGAAACAGGCAAGGTCATGAAACCGATCTGAAAACAAACACTATTTGAGGCTCTCAGTTTGTTGATGGATTTCCAGAGCCTGGTAAGTGGTTGGTAGTAGAAAGTTTTTTTCCCACCAAATCAAAGCTGTTCACTTCTCACCAAACCCATCTAAACCCCAAAAACCTTAAACCTAATGTCACCATAAACATCACATTCAGACAATGTTCTCCATCACACTTACCTCTATCCAATGATATACAAGATTATTCGGTTTCCTTAGCCATTAGCTGAACTCTCTTTTGTCTTCAGTGTTCTTTAGTATTTGATCAAACCAGGCTTGAATTAAGGACACAGATCCAGATACGCTGTATCATAAAATAAATTAAGAATAATGTTGTTGACCTGAAGCTGTGTACGAAGCAGCTGAGAGTGAGCCCAGCTGGAGCAGCTGCGACTCCCAGGACACCTTTTGCTGCCAGACGTCATGAATCTTAGAGAGGAAAAATTATCTTTTCCTTTCTCCGCCTTGAAGCAAGCTGAGAGCCTGGCCCAAGGAAAAGCTCAGTCACACAGACAAGTTGTGACCAAGTTCCCTGCTTCTTAACTCCAGAGATGTGCTGAGACAGTGCAAAGAGCTGTGAAGAAGGGGCAGATCTCCCCCCAAAACTCCTTCAACCTGGGGCTGTGCAAGCTCAGAACCAACTGCAACTGCCCAAACTTTCCCTCTGTCAGAAGTAGCCAAGAGTGTTGGACATAGCTGCTGTGGCACCTTAGAACACAGCAAGGAGCTCTCAGCAGCTTCTGCCTGACCTTCTCACACACAGCTTTTTAAAACACCTTTGAAAACTTACTCAGGCAGGCCAGCTATATTTATAACATAATTTTGACAACAGCAACACAGAGACTGAGCATTTTACAGAGTCTGCTAGGAAAAAAAAATCCTTTATAAAGGCGCTGCTTCATAAATAATGTCTGTCATGTTCACAGTCCCCATACAGAATGCTGTCATCTATACTGCGTGGGCAGGGAGCGTAGGAAATTTGTGAGAAACAAACAGTGAATCACCAATTATTCTGATGGCAGCTCTGCCCTGTGTGGCTTTTCATCAAGTCATTCTTCAGAGTGACAAGTTTGTTGGCTGGCGTGACCTGGTGCTTCATCAGATTGTGCACAGAACCATGGGCTAGAGTTTGTGGCAGTGGGAAGGCAGATTATGTAGTCTAACTTTTGGGATTTTTTTCCCCCCAAATATCTACCCAGATGCTTTGTCCGTCTCTAAATCAGCAGGCTGAAGAGCCGCCTACCTGACAGGGTATGAGAGCCCCAGCTCAGAAACTCAGACAGTCCCTCCTAGGCAGATATCCTGGCCATCAGCCTGGTTCCTGGTAGCACCAAACTCGGACATCAGATATCCCTAATTTTGGAGCCTTATGAAAGCCCAGGGAAATCAATGCAGAGGCCTCAGCATTTTCAGTGCCTCTTAGATCCGACATCAAGTCCTCAAATTATGCAGCTCCTCACATCCATTTCCAGTCTCTTTCCACACCACAGCCCAGGGCTGAGAGGTGCCAAGACCAGCTGTTGCGCTGCACACCAGGCATCAAACCATACAAGATTTCCAAGGCAAAAAAGCTGTCTCATCTGCAGAGAGAGCCGAATAACCTCAGGAAAGTACTGCCACTGACTGCTGAAATGCTGCAGCCAAAGAGCAGTGTCCTGCTAGTCCTCTCGTAAATATTCTGTACATTTGTAGTCCTTGCAATCTTCCTTCGAAAATAGGCTTCTTTAGCCCACATATCCCTTGTGCCAATACTCTCTGAGTTTCCTTAATGAGCAAAACTCTGCTATTTATGTAACTGGAAATGGGCTTGTGCTCCTTCATGAGTCTGGCTCTCTCAAACCATGTGATGAAGGAACTGCCATTTCCAGGCTCTGCACAGCAGCTGCCCTGCAAACAAAGTCTCTAAAAATCACCAACCTTTCCTGGTGGCCTACATAAAGATAAATTTTATGTCTGTGAAGTATCCAACTAGCCTGTCCCCCTTTTGTTTCTGAGCTCCAGAGACAGGTTTTGTCCTTTATCTTAGATTTTAAAAAACCTGAAACAATATTGGAACTATAGGTTCCAATTCATATTTATTGGAAATACAGGTTAACAGAGCTTCCTTCTTAGAAACTGAATTCTGCTTTGAACCAGGATTCTTCAGGTTATTCAGTAACTAAAAGTGTCCTCTGCAAAATCTCAGGGTTCTTTGGGGCACACTGTCTACACTGTCTGGTTGAACTTATTTGTATATAATTTCCGTTAGCTACCAGCACATCTAGTGAGTTATTTTTCCCATTTCAAACAACTTTTTTTTGATAATGTACAGCTTTATATTTAAAACATGCTATCAGAATTAAATGTTATAACACAAAATGCTCACAGCTTATGGAGAGGTTATATAAAATATACCCTATTAGCAACAAAAAGGAAGAAAATGAACATTTGTTCCACTCTTTGGATTAATTTCTTCCCAGAGCACTCAAAAAATATTCATCTTAAAACTTTGAATTGAGCTTGGCCTAAACTCTCATCGAAAAATTACACACTTCTAAGATTGTAACTTTGTCATTCACAGATAATGAATATAGGACTTTTAGTTTGTTTCTTAATTGCTCAAAAGTCCAAGGACTCACTCACACTCTGGAGGGGCGCAGGATTAAGAGAACCAAATCAGCAGGCATTGAGAATTCCTCTGGCTGATCTCTTGTTACACCAGTGACCAATTCTAGACATAAATGCCTCATGGGACTGTCAAAAATAGCTTCAGAAACAGAACTGACCTAAAATCTCAGTTTTTTCAGTGGAAGAAAAAATAGGATTTTGTCTTAAAAGAACACTCATGGAAGATATGTTTCCTGTGGACAAAAATGACGGCTTGGTGAAAAAGTTTAAAAATGTTTGCAGCTAAGAATGATGGTTTTGGTCCAAAATGTGCTTGTGTCCTCATGGGGGCTGCCATTCAAGAACCTTGTATGTATAACTACGTATCTTTCCCCTTGCAAGCTGGAGTTCCTGTGAGAGATTCCTTCCTCCACCTACAGGGATGGCACTGCACCACCAAAAGCCCTTCAGGCTCATTAGAAAGAACCTGGGGTATAAAACCCCCTGCAGAATTGCTTCCAGGAGACACAGCAGAGCTATTGTGAATAAAAACATACTGGATCTTTGCATTTCCATGAAAAATAACTGAAAAACACTGACTAGTTTAGGCTTTCCTGTATCTTTTTTTGACCTCTACCATGGAGCCTGAGAGACAGAGTGAGCATCCACAGTCGTACAAGGTTATATGCACTAGGTTCAGCTGAAAGAGCTCACTCAAAAATAGAAATAAATAAGAGAAGTACAAAAACCTCTATTAAATTTATGCTTCATATGATCCTAAGACCTGTGAAAATAGAGAAGTGGTTGGAAGTTGCATATGCAAAAAAAGCACTTTAATTGTATCTCAGCTGTCTGGTCCAGTAACCACAAAACACCCATCTGCTTCAGAGACTCTCTGCCTGTGCCTCACAATCTCTAAAAGGCAGAAGGCAAATAAAAACCAATTAAATATATTTAACTTGGGGGTTTTTATCTCTTGATTCTGTGTGTTATCCATCACCAGAAACTGATGACTCCAAAAGAGATGATGTAAGTACTCTGACAAGTTATATTAGACTCTAATAAAAGCCCATACATTGAGACAGATGAGGAGACAACATGCAGCATCACTCCACTTTCCAGAAAAGGAAAACATCATAGAGAGCTGCAGAGACTGAAAGGCTGCTGGAGAGTAGAAAGGCCATGCTGGAGGAACCAAAGCTGGGTTTGCTCCGACATGCTGGTGCTGTTGCTGTAATCTCCAAGAAGAGTATGCTCTGTATTTTCTCAATTACTTTTAAAAGCAATCAAATATATTCTGAGTCATTGCAATATCCTGAAAATTCCACTTTACAGCTTTGCTTTTAGAAAACCACTGAGCAGATTTTATTTTTAGAGTAGCTCCAAAATCCAGGTGTGACAAGCAACATTAGGTACAGCCCACACGTCACCAGTCCTTGAACCACAAGGACAAACTCCCACCTTTGGAGGTGTTTAGATATCGGACCTGCAGAAAGCAGAGCATAGAGAAACTATGGACTCAACTGATCTTTTGGAAAATGCTGCACCAGATTTTAAAAGAGAAGAGGGTGCAGGGAGAGTCTTGTCCTGGCGTCAGAGGCAGCTGCAGGGCCAGGGAGAAGCTTGCAGCAGCTCCCCAAATGTGCAACAACAGCTCCTAGTCCTGTTTCAGGAACTGAGCTCAAAGAGCACAGGCCCTACTCCCAAAGCATTTGAAAAGACACGTCTCCATCCACAGTCTCCAAAGGAAAGACAAACAAACAAACTCAGAGGCAGACTGAAAACCTGTTTTTGGATAAATGAAGAGCATGAAAGCTTTCCAATGTCCTCTCCTTACCCCCTCTTCTATTTCTTGTCTTCCCCTCCCCTTATTCCCTGCATGCTTTGGCTGGTGACTGTCGATGCTCTCTGCTCCTTTTCAAAAATTTTAGTGGCAATCCAGCAAGCATCTTCAATCCAATTATTTTAATATGTCTGTGTTAAGTGGCCACAACAGCTCCTCTTATCGACATTATTATTACCATAATTAAAATATACATTAGTCAGCTCAAAGATCCACAAAAGCCTCTTTGCATTTCATCTTTCATTATTGATTGAGCAAAGTGTTTAGTGAAAAGAGAAGTAACCAGGAGTGTGGACTTTAAGAGGTGCTATGAAGCTCTTGCAGAAAAAAAGGCACACAGACACAGGAAGTTAAAAAGCTTTCACCGCAATATCCTTGTAAAACCAACAACTGCCTGCCAGGTTGAGTTTCCTGCTGGATCTCGCACTGTTGCTGTACAAAGAACTCCCCATCCCACAGACACATAACAGCACTGCATATTGCTTTTGAACTTTTATCAAACCCTACTCACATCAAAATATCACAACATTTCAGCTTACTATCAAAGATTTCCAGTAACATATGGGTTTAGAGAACAGATTAATTTTGAGCTTTACAGGGTCTAAAGAGGTCTTATCTGCATTATGCCCTTTAATGAGCTACATAAGATTATTTGATCGAGCTCATTAATAATCACAAAGAATATTCAAGGGAAACTCAATCCAAACGCCTGTATTTTGAAATTAAGGGGTTATACACTTAAGTATCATTGCAGTGCGCTTCTAACAGGCTGTGGATCTGTCTTAGTTGATTGTCTTAGACAGGCTCTTTGTTCTCCAGATCCCCAGGAACCTCTGCACCATCAGGGAGAGTCTACCTCATGTCAACCTCCTTCAGAAGTCACACTCACTTTAATACAATGACACGTGTACTCACGTAAGTGCCCAGCTCTTCAGAGAAGTCACCCTGGCTTAGCTGCAGTATGACAATTTTCAATAGCTGAAGTTGTTGCTATTTGTTCAGAAACAGAGGATGACAGAAAAAAACGGATATAAATAAAACTCTTTAAGAGTCTTTACTCAGGTCTGAAGAATTCAACAGCTGCATCCCATTCATAAAACAGAACAGAATAAATATCCTCAGCTACAAGAATAACTTTGCAGGGGCCAAGCTGAAAATTGGGTACATTTCTAAAAGAAGACATTGATTTTAAAGGCATTTGCAACACTTGCATATTTCATGGCATTTTTACGAGTTAAAATATCTTTGTGGTATTTGGTATTTGCTTTAAAGCTTTATCTCCAGGAGATATGTGAAAATCTAGGTACATCCCATCATATGTATTTACGTAAGGAATAAATAAAACTCCAGTTGCTACAGAGACAAGCCTGCAGGTGTGCTCTCTGTGCTTTTGGAAAGTGACAACCTGAGAACACTGTATACAAGAGATGTAAAGATGGATACAGGTAGTCAATAATGCTTGCAGTGGAAAACTGAGGGAATAATAAAGAATGAAGCATTTGTTAAATGTATAACTTCGTGTTTATTATTACAGAGAAGGCTACTTCCTCTACACTTCTCCATTCAAACCCTCCACTGAATAAACATTAAATGTGCTTTTCCTCTCTGGCTTTTTTCTCTGACAGCACAGAATTAATGAAAGTGTACGTTACTGGTGTTGTTAGTTTTATCATCACTATTATCCATAAATAACTCATTACAGAGTGAATTAGATCATCCTTCAGGAATCCCTTCTTTGTGAAATTTCATCCTTTCCGTTTGACAGAGAAATTAAAATGAAAAATTACAAAAGTGCAGGCTAATTATGGATGTTTCAAATGTTGACACATCAGCTGTGGGGCAGACCAGACATACAGTGGGACTGCATTCAAAATACTGCCATCTCTAACTAGACATTCTAAGCACCACTTCCAACCAGCAGTGAGAAACAGGAACTTTTGGGGAAGCAATTAATTTTGTTTGGCTTACAGAGATAAGGGCAAAACTCCAGAAATGCCTTTTTCCCCACTTCCTCCCATGCAGGGGTGGAGTGCAAGGTGGCCAGCTCAGAGGTGCATGTCTACACTGTGGCTAAATAGCAAACGTAGTGAATGAACTGAATTCTGCCATTAAATACCATTTTCCCTGGCTGCTGAGCACCACTAAGCTTCCTCCAAGTTCTGACCTTTGCTAGTAAGGCTGCAGATGTTTATCAGTGGCCCTGCAAACAAAGATGTTTATCAGTGGCCAACTCCACAGCTGCTTGATAAAACATGGGGTTTTGTGGCAAATTTGCCTACAAGTTTCCTAAGGCTGAGCATTCGTTCAGCCCCAGCCCTTCACACAATTCTCTGAAAGAGGCTCTGGCAGATCAGACTGCCCCACCTTCAGTGCACTGACCCATCCCACAGATGCCCAAACCACACTTCACACAAATCTGCAGACCTTGCAGTGTGCACACAACAGCTCACGGCTATAGTTCATGAATTTCATGCCCAACACTGAAAATGTCAGCTGCAGATGAACCTGCCCTTGCTTAGCTCGCTGTCTGCTGTAATTCCCTGAAGTGCAATTGCCATTTATAGCGATGGGGCTGGGTGGAGCATCCCTGGGAAGACGGAGATCACAGGCTGCATTCTTCAGCTGCTGCAAGAGTCTTTTCCCCTAGGAACTGGGCATATGCTGTGCTATTACAAAACAAGCAACAGTTGGTCGCAGTTTTCAATTATAACTACTACTGGCTTTCAACTAATTTGGTGCCAACCTCTAGAAGAATGGTTTCCAGCAGCACAAAAATTCACCCTGAAAATTGCCCCAATGAGTTCTATTACTAAGGATGTGAACTCCCACAAAAATGAACAGCAGTACAAAGAATAAAATACCAGATGAAGCAATAATATACTCATCATGAGTTGTGATGCACTGTAACTAACATGTAACTAACAGCAAGTACTAGAAACCAATATAAATCAATGGTGCTTTAAGCTTCCTTGTCTTTTACTGTCTTCACTCAAAAAAACACCCATAGCCTTCAACAGGAAAAGAGTCAAAGTTCTTTCAAGTCCAACAGGGACCTGGTTATTGCTAGTCTGTCCTTTACAGGAGGCATTCAGGCTACCGTGGACTGCACAGAGCAGCGTGCAACAGAGACGTGCGGAGAGCAGAGAATCCACAGATTGCAATGACATAGTTAAAACTGTCCTCCTCCCTCATCTTTTCCAAAGTGCTAAAACTGCCTTCTATCTGAAAGCAAATCAGAAAACAATAGTACAAATACCATCCATAGTTCACACTTCCAAGAAGACTCTGTTTAAAAGCAAATAATCTCTTAAATTGCTTTCCAAAAAAAGCTCCATTTTTTCTGCTAGTAAATAATTACAGAAGAATTTTCTCAAATTTATTGATGGTGGGAAAGAGCACTGCAGTTAGAACGTTGTTTTCTTGTAGAGAACTGAAATAACATTTTTTTTCCAGATTTCCACAGAGATGTTCAGTGGAAAAATGCCCAGTATCCTAAAACATTTCTCTCTGGAAATTAATTTCACTCTTTCCTTCCCATATAGTCTTTTATGGATGTGCAGAAAAGCACACAATAAAACAACATGCAGCCTTTAAAAGCACACTGAAATTTTAATTTCTGATATCTGAAATGTCTGGCTGTGAGTTTATTATACTCACAGTATTCCAAATCAATAAAGATTTTCTACCAGCCTAAGAAGTCTCAGGGTGTTTTTTCTAAATAGTTTCCTACCATTGCAACTGAAAAGAACCAACAAGTTCTATCTGGGTTAAGGTTTTTATACAAATAGGCGCATAAAAAAGAGGAGTGAACTCCTTTATCTAAACCTTAAGCTCTAAGGTAAAAGACTAAGATGCCAACTATTAAAGCATGACTGCACATCTCAGGTTCTCATTTACTTTCAGTTCTTGTGGTAATTACAGAAGTAATTCTAAGAATCATCCATCATCCTGATGAAGATAGCTTTACAAAATGTGCCTACTTGTTTTTTCATTGTACCATGGGTGAGAGGATAAGAATCATTTCAGACGTGCAAGATCAACAGTTTTTTTAAACCTTAGATTACTCAGACAAAAACTCTCAGAAAATTAGGAGATAGAGGGCAGAGGGTGGCAGAACGAGGAGGGAAGAGGCACAGCTTGTTTATCTCAGTGGAGAAGAGAGCAGGGATACATTCCAGAATAGGTACTCATTTCAATCATAGCACCTCACACAACGGATTTAAGTTTGCCTCGCCTTTTGCAATAGGAACTGCTGTGTTGTAAGTGTTATTCAACTCAGCAATGCCAGCCAGCCAGCGCACCACCTGGTTGCTGTCCCTGCACGAGACAAGAGGCTCCTGTCCAGGGGGAGAGCTGACAGCAGTGGGTCTGCAGCCACAGCTGTCCTTCCCCCCGAAAGCTCAGTGTCAGTGTCCTGCCCCCGAGAGCGCTCCCCTCCACCACTGGGACGCAGCCATGAGCTGAGGGGACAGTCCTGAAGGCACACAGGCAATCTCAGCTGGCACCACTTTAGGTTTCTAACTGCGTTTGCCCATTTTTCTTCAATGTTTTTCTCTAGTCCTACTGCTCTGTGGTAACTACTCACCCTCCTGCCCTTCAGCCCTGCAGGACTACCACAAAAGGAAAACAACTGCTGTACAATACAAAGGCAAATGACAAACTAGGCAGCTCTTAACATCTCAAAGAATACAGCAATAAATCAGAGGGATGAGGAGGGAAAAGGACTGTCATTTATCTTCTGCTTAATACCTCTCCTGTATTACAGTACATAAAATATTTCAGAAGCAGTATGAATTTAATGAATTTAAAGATAATTACCCCTTGTAAACTGTATTCCCTTTTTACCCACCTGTGATGAATTATGTGAGGCAACTCTAGAGAAGGGCAGTCCAAGTTGCATCCCACTGGCCAGGCTGCACCCCGAGGGATGACTCTGTCCTGCTCCCTAACACTTCTGTCATCAAATAGCACAGCCTCTCAGCAGACAACTATTTTGCTGTATAATGTAGCCCTGGGCTGGCCATACAGACTCGTTCTAGACAACACCAGGGATTGCCTTTGCAACGCCTAAAATAAAAAAAAAAAAGTATCTTAAAAATTTATTTGCTCTTACTAAAACATGATGCACAAAAAGCATTTGATAGTCTGCTGATCTGTGTACCTACAGCTGCTTAGATTTATATTATGCTGGCATAAAATCAGCAAATGGTTGAAATAAATACAGGACCTTTTTTCTTAACAAAATGCTTGAAAGGTCACTTTGTAGTACACTGCTGTTGAAGAAAACATTATTAATCAGGATGTTACCTCATGTTTTTATTTGAGTATCTTGTTTCATAATTTAGGATCCACATTTTGAATGTAAAAAATTATACTGAGTGTTTGTTTCCCACTGACCTTACCACCAGATTGCTCATTCCAGTTTGAATTAATAAGGTTATTAAATCACTTAGCATTTGTCCTCATGTAAACACAGTCACAATCTGCTGCTTCACTCTTGGTCACATTATACACTTCCTCAGAGACTTTTCTTTGCATAAAAGGCATCATCTGTATAAAGACATATCTTCTGGATAGAAAATAAACTCCAAACTGCAGACATTTACCTTGCCAATAGTACTGTGTTGCTATCTAACGCCAAGGATGGAGAATTTATTGGCTCTGCTGACAGTCACCATGGATTTTAGAACTCCACAAGCCAAGAAACATTTATCTAAGCCATCATGTGGGTTTTGTGCTGTGCTGGATCTAGACCTGTTTTCTAAATCTTGGACTGCCTCACCAGTAAACCCCGGGGAAACCAGTGCAAAACACAGATACAGCTGGAGCCCTGCAGAAGCTGTAAGGATCCACCATAAAATGTGGAAGCAGATATGTGTGTGTCTGCATTACAGATATGTGTATACATGCATCTTCAGTTTAAGAGAAAAATACCTTATATTTAGACCGATTCATTGACAAAATAGTAATAACAGTGAGAACACTCAGTTGTTCCAGGTTAAGAAGCAGAAAAAAAATGCTGTTACAAGGAGGAAGACCTTGTAGCTTTCTCCTATGCCCTCGATTTCCCGCCCAGGCTGAACTACTGTATGCCTCTTGGGCAGCCTACAAAATTCTCACTGCGCGCTACTAATGCACTAGCAAACACATCTGAAACAACAAAACCTACTGAAACTTGGAACATGCTGTAACAAGTTATTACCTGTTTTAATTTCCTATGTATTTAACAAGTTTCCATACAAAGGTACCATCAGGGCCTGAGCATAAAGAGAGCCATGCAGGATACAGGTTACATGGTCTTTTATAAGGCGAAGTGTATTCCAGTGGGTTAAGAGCTAACCTCACCTTGTTTATTCTACTGTGAAAGTGAATATTCCTGCCTGTGCTGTCTGTATGGCATCATGCTCTGAAGATTTTGGAGGTTTCTAAGTGCTGGTAGAGACAGACCCCATGGTCCCCAACGGAGGTTGTAGAGGCCCGAAAAAGGTGGCTTTAGTCATGGGGTGTCACAGAGGAGAGCAAGCACAGCTTCACATACATCAGTAACAGAGGCTTATATTTTATAAATAGTTATCAGAAAGTGTGTGACCCTCAGGGTTGTCCCTACACTTAGGGAGACACACCATAGTGCCCACCCCACTCAGACAGTGCTGATGGAGAAGCTGCAGGTCTTACCAAGGCTTCCATCTGATCCACCCATCTGGGTTTCTTTGCAGGGAGAGGGCTGGGCCAGACCATGCCCCAGGACCCATGCAAAGAAGCCAAGCTGTGACCTTGGTCTGCTAGTACAGCCTCCAGCAGCTCCGCACACACAGGGACAAGACACAGATCCCCAGAGCAAGGAGCTTGTACGTGACCAACCTTATGCAGCTGAAAGGTGACAAGGCATCAACAACAATGCAATTATTATCTGTGTCAGCACTGTTAACTTGCAGCTATGGAAAGACACTATGTGCTAGCTCCTGAACATGATCAAAGTCAAAATGAATGTATTTGCAAGGTGTTTTGCCAGTCAAAGAGAACACATGTGGCCAGCTGCCTTAGCTCTACCATCTACTAAGCTTCAGCAGCCCTGTGATGTTCCCAATACCATGGCTTATTACTGCTGATATGGACAGTCGACCAAAAGGTTCTGTCACTCAGGGCTGAAGTGCTGTGTTGTTGTGCTGGAGAAAACCACAAACCCATAAACCAAAGACTGAAATGTATATTCACAAACTACACGTGTCTGGGCTTGTGCCCTGGCAGTGACCCAGCTGGCAGGGAACAGCTTTAATCCACACTATAAAACTGCCTCCCCCTGCAGAGTGGCCATGTCCAAATGGTCTGTCAAAAATTACTCCTGGCCTATGCTCGCTCTCTACACCGACGGCACAGATCGAGTCCCAGCACCAGAGGAAGCTCTCTGACATGGTTCCACCTCTGTATAGCCATGGCCCAAGAGAGCAGGGCAGGAGGCAGAAAGGCAAGCATGGCATTGAGGTATCTCTAAGAAAGCTACTCATGCTCTGCAACCAAGTGAGAAGACATGAAGCAGTACTGTCAAGAGTAAAGCAAGGGGGCTGAGAGAGAAGCATCTTCTTGGCTTAATTCTGCTTGCATGGTTGTACTAGAGTTGTGCTGTCTACTGCCTCACCTTCAGAATGCATATGAAAAAGAGAAAGAGGTTCTGGCCTGTGACTGAGCAGGTCAATTCTTCAAACCCGCACAAAAAGGGTAATACTACATTTTATGGTTTATTTTTGCTGCCCAACCTTTGTGAAATACTCATGTAAGAGCGAACTTGTGTGTATACTACACAGTTTTAACTCACAACAAAAACAACCTACATTTATCACTAACATCAGTGCTATACAATAGTTAACATTTTACCCACAATAGGACAGTCTTTCCAAGGTACTCTCAGTCCTACTGATTGGGTCACACTACTCTCAAACTGGCTCCAAGCTTCACTCAACCTTCAGCTAGATTAAGGTCAAATGTCAGAAGACTCAAGGTACCCCAAGTCAGGCTGATTTATACATTTGTTACAATTCGATGCTATTTTCTTACAAAGCAGACACTGGGATTGCTTCTCTGAAAGTACATCACAAGTTGTACACTCCAACTAACAAAGCTGAAGCTACCAGCACTATTTGCAGACAGTAGCAAATACTTCATTTACCTACTCGGCAGCACACACCAGTCAGTGGAATCGCGTGTCCAAGCAGTTACACACAAGATGACTTGCTTTTTTGATGACAGTCAAATCAGTAAATCTCGGAAAATACAAAGGATATTTCTCCTTTGGCCACTCTGATGTATTTGACTTGCAACAAATTTGGCTGTTGGCAGTCATTAGCTCTGCAAGAGCATTGTAACCATACTGTCTTCATTGCACATTTTAAACCAGATTTGTCAACTCAATATATTTTTCTATTTTCACTCCTGCACAATTCTTCTGATTCCAGAACAAAAACAAAACAAAAAAAAACCATGAAGGAGTTGTTCTGACACAACGGGCTCCCTAATGGCTGCAGTATCCCAATTACTAAGAGGAGATTCCACTCTTTCCAAGCCCCTCCCTCCTGGTTCTTCTGGGACAAGAGAACAGTTTGACATTTTCCTCAAGTTTGGAAAGGCAAATGAAAAAAAAGAAGACCTATAATCTACCAGATTTATTTTCCTACCTTAAGAAGGCTAAGAAGGAGCTGTTGCAGCCTATTTAATCTTTTTCCTTTAGCCCAGAGAAAATGATCTTTCCAAAGGAAAGGAGCTATTCCCCTCACTCTTTGGCAGAAGGTGATCCCATTACCCCTTGAAAAGCAATAGCAGAAGGGATATTCTCATCTCCACAAGAGAAACACTAACAGGCTCTGTGCAAGTTGTGCAGAGCAAAAAGTTCATGCTGCATAAGGATTTTCAATAGAGATTGGTGGTGCCAGCGAAAAAGGTACTTGTCATTTTCCGTTTAGTTAATGCTGAGCATTTTTCACTCCATTTTCCTTGAGCTAATGACTATCCAGCCAAACTACTGTTCATCTCCTTCTCCTACCTAATGCAGAACATTAACATTAGCTTCTAATTAAAGAATTCTCACAGGATATGGAAATTTTATGCCATAGAAAATATTTGGGTTGATTTACACTACCATTGCATTTTATTTTCCACTGTGTGAAAAAACATCTGTAATCTATTGTGCCCTACTCAGCATTTCTGCAATGTTCTTCCTAACTGAGACTTTAATAATGTTAATAATATAATACGATTGAAAACATTACTTTAAAATTTAGTGTATTAGCCTTTCATCACCATGAAAACCCTGAATATTTTTGTCCTGAAACTTCACACCAGGACAGCAGAAACACTACATCTGGCTCGCAAAATACATACGTAAATACCTGAGAAGACAGGAGCTTTATACATCAAAACTGAAATTTTGTTTCCTGAAATTATTTCTGAATATTATGAAACCACACAGTTAAATTTATTTTCATGACCCAATATAGCACTACTAGCACAGAACATGACCTAAATTGGCTTATTGCAAGAAAAGCAAAATACCTTACTTCTCTTCAACTCCAGCTGTGACAATGTGAATGACGGATGACCTCAAAGCCTTATTTGTAAAGGCATGAAGTCATTAAGTGCTGGGAAATGGAAAGCCCCTCCAAATGTGATCCAAATGCACGAATTCACCCATCCACTCTTCTCCTCCTCTTCACTGGAGAGAGCAAGGATGTTCCCTGTAGGGAGATCTGGGTGCCCACTCTCTGGGTAAGGCATGGGTGACAGTTCTGTGATCTCTTAAAACTATGTGCAAATAGATACTAATCCACCTCCTCCAATACTGAATCTTGAAGCTCTGAAATCTTTTTGTTGGAAACCAATTATTTCTTAAAACTATGAGAATGGGACAAATTCCTGCTGTGGAAATATCAACCCCACCCAGATTCTTAGCTCTACTCATAGCAGCACACTGAAGGCGTGACCTCCTTAACTTTGATGCACACTTCTGAATAGAGGTCACTTCAGCTAATACTTTTAGCAAGACAAAGGCACCACACCATTATAATAATAAACGATATGAGAATTTGGCACAAAACGCTATGATCTGTGAACTAAGCTACATTAAGATAGATAAAACAGCCAGGAAAAGGAGAAAAAAAAATTAACTCTAGCAAGGGAGTGGTCTTCAAGGCAGCTCTTAAGTAAATATTTTTATCAATTTTTTAAAGTCTTCTGTGAGGTTTCTGAAGGAAAGAAATCCTAAACCCAACCCCCAAAAAATCTGGAGAGCAAAAATTCAACACAGCAAGAAGAGATCATGCACAGCTCTCAAATATTTTTGCAGATTCTCCATTTGCTAAAGCTTATTGTTGTTTTTTTAAGACTATGACTGCTCCCACATTCCTGTCTCAGAATCTACTAAAGCTGCGCTGTTGGCAAGTATTGCTACATTACTTCTAAATGACATTTAGTCCTTTTGCTCCTGGTACTCATGAACAGGGCTTCAAAATTAAAGGGAACTGCCCTCAGAGATTGCAAAAACAATGGAGACCAAAACCAAAAAAAGTTCAGACATTTGCATTCTGTCTTAAGATAAATTCCAAAGTCCAATTTTATCACCAGTTTGCTGTTCCGACTAAATACTTAGTAATAAATGAACAAAGTTTCCAAATTGACTGCAGAAAATCTGCCCTTGATATCTACAGATTGTTTAATTCAGATGCTAATATATAAGCATTGTTTTCTTCTGATCTAATGATAAGCAAAGCAGTATTTTTTTTCACCTCGTTACAGAACTAAAATTTGAGAAAGAGGGATGAATGTTGACCGCCTGCCTCCCCAGTGCAACATTTGCTGCCCCAGTGGGTAATAGAGTCATGTTGTGACTACAACAGCAATTCAGTGTTGTTAAGCTTCACAGTGAATACTCTTCTTACCTTCTGATGCAACATCAACCATACACATACAAAACTATGAAGTGAAACTTTCAAATGAAAGAATAAAGCTGGTCTGTACAGTTAAGTGCTCTGACTGGATTTTAGCAGACCTCTTAGGAATTAATGCCTTGTCTGGTCAATGAGAGTGCCATTGGCTGGAGAAGGTAGAAGCCCTGGTGCTGAGAGCTGTAGTGGTGCAGGGAAGGACCCCTTCAGATCAAGGACCCTTCTAAACCCCCGGGGTTCGTCATGGCAGCGAGTTCCGATGGCTGGTTCAGCCGGTGGTCAGGGAGATGGAGGAGAGCCGCAGCACAGCAGCGCACACATGCCCTGGAGGTGTCGGTGAGTGTCAACACAGAGACACCCACCTTGGTCTCAGAGGTAGCACACGGCATTTACCAGCCCTGTGCCATCACTGTTTTCAGAAGACTCCCCTACTTCCCATGAACAGGACAGGGTAAAGATCTGTACTACAAATGCAAACTTGCTCTCCTGATACCTGGAATGGCATGATGTGACAGAATTGGCAGCCATTCCAGGCCAAAGGGCAAGATCTCCTTTCCAAATTCCTGCAATCTTTTTAATCTTTCCATAGACATGAAGCAGAGATAGCAACGCTGTTTTGACTGCAAATGCTTCACGTAAAAATAAACTCATAACGATTTCAGACAGAAGGCAAATTTGCCAGTCAGCAAAACATTTAAGTACATGCTTAGTTTGAGAAGTTTTGCTGTCTATTGTACGCAATTCTTCTCTTGGATCACAGACGCGGGCTGGGTTTTGTAAGGCTGAGCTATTTTACAAATCATCTCATTTATCCTACCATCCTTTGACCTAAAGAGGTGCTCACTGTGTCGACTATAGTGAGGTACAAGACAATTGCCTTATATGCTTAACTGGTAGATGAGAAAGCTCATGCTTGAAAAATCCTCCCCTTAATGGCCAACCAGTAACTCAGTGAGACAAATTCATCACAGCTCCATTCATTATATGAACTCAAAGACTGCCACCAAGACCCAGGCCAAAAGCTATGTTACTTTAGAGAAATTTTACTTCGTAACACCAAAGGAAAACAAAACACATCTTACAGTTTACTTTCTGAGCTACCACCATCCAACACAACCTAGTTTTATCAATTTCAGCTACAATGTAAAATATTTTCATCCTGACACACTCGTTCTCTTTAAAATACCTGGCAGCAGGAAGGCAGTGACTCATTGAGTTACATCAGTGTCAAACAGCTTCCAGTGATATAAAACCAGAGCACAGCAATGTGAACCTGACTCACTGGATCTTCAGACAGACAATCCATTTTAAAACAAGTTTGGAAGATGAAAACACACCAACTATAAGGAATATCTTCAAGTGTCAGTCCTGGTTTATCAGTCCACAAATTGTTTTGAACATGGACGTTTACACGCTAAATTGTATTTCACAGGTTTGCTATATTTTATGACGAATTTGCCTAAAAATGGGAGATATTCAGGCATTTGTATTCAGGCAACTCCAAATTCATAAAAGTCCTTTAAATGAAAGGGGGGGGAAAAAACAGAAACAAAAATCTTGTCCAGTTTCAGGGAGCTTTTTTTTGCCTGTACCTAATCAGAAAGTTCAGAAGTGTGGAGTATTTGGAAAAGGTTATCTGCGTAAGAGAAAACTTGATCATTACATTAGGAAAAGAAAATTGCAGATTTTGGAAACTATGATATCTGGGGTTTTTTCCTGCTTTAGTGTTTTAGCTAGTACAAAAATATTTCCCATTCCTCTAAGACCAGATGGCTTTAAGTTTCAGCCTTGTGGACTGCAGCAGCAAAGCTGAAACAGAACTGGAAACACAGAGTTTTCATTCTCATGAAATAGTAACTGTTTAAAAGTTTAATTTCAGTTCATGAGACCCGTAACAAAACATTCAAAATGTGTTGCAGCAGGAATATCTGCCCTCTGGGGGAAGAAGACAGAAAAAAGTTTACCAGAATGTCTCGTCTGCCTTTTCACCTGGCAAATTCAGGATTTCTCAAATGTTCATTGGCCCAGTGTCTCCATGTAGGCAACTCTAGACTAGAAATTTCAGACTTACCTGAAAACACATTCTAGCAGACCTTGTCATTTTAAGACCTGCATCTTTGAATTGCCACAAATTAATCAAACTTTATAAGTTTTGTCACAAAGTCTGAGACCTTTTTTTCACGGAATTATTTTACCTAAATTGTTCTGTCTTCTTACAGTGCTGTTCAGCACTCAAAGGATACTGAAAACCTTCTCTAGAAAATGATGCCAGCATAGGTGTTACAACTGACTCAGAGCATAGCAGCGCGATCAACACAAAACTCGGCTTTGCCATCTATTCTCAGGCAAGGAAGAATGCTAAGCTAACACACCTATGGATTATCAGTGACTCCTTTTCTTCACTGCATGAAGAAATAACTTCTTTGGAAGGTGGTAACACCTTTGAAATGCTAGCAGAGCCTGGTGGGACCAGAGGTAACATTTCAATTTCTTCTGATTTTGTCTGTATACACAAAATCTCCATCACAGACAGACTGGCATTCACTGACTGCCCATGAATCTGTATATAGACGCAGATTACTCCTGCATTAGTGCTTACATTTGTTACACAAAAACCCAAATGCCAAGCATTTAAAAGTGCTGTGTCAAGACACCTGAAAAATTAAACGCCTAAAAACCCTCATGGGTACATAAGTTAGAAGAAACCAAAAGAAATTTCTTTCCTGCATGCTCCATAGCTTGAATTTGAACACAAGGGAAGAAAATGCATGGGGCCATACGCCACATGGACAGATATGTCACTGTACTGTGGAGTTCAAACACTTTCCCCTTAAACACCTCACAAGAATAAGCATCTGGCATGCTTCTTCTGTTATCACAGAATCATGAACTGGTTTGGGTTGGAAGGAACCTTAAAGATCATCTAGTTCCAACCCATGGGCAGGAACACCTTCCACTAGACCAGACTGCCACACCCAACCTGGCTGTGAACACTTTCAGGGATGGGACATCCACAGCTTCTCCAAGCCAGCTTCTCTGAACAAGTGTTTCAGAGCCTCACCACCCTTAAAGTAAAGGATTTCTTCCCAATATCTAATTTAAACCTACTCTCTTTTAGTTTAAAGCCATTACCCCTTGTCCTGTCACTATTATGCTTCCATTATATCATCCTGCCAATTGAGGAAGAGAGTAAATTAATAAAATAATAAGATCCCCATTCTGGAGAATATAATAGTGTTCTTTTGTATTTTGAAAAGATGCAGACCACCAAATCACAGGGAAGACAAAATGTGGCTCAAGACCTTTTATTACATAGTCTGGACAGTATAACAGGCACAATCCTCAAGAATTGCTAGCTGCCACCAAAGTATACATATACATGCTGAATTCACAGCAAGAACACAGTAAAATTGGTGTATTTCTCCAGCTCTGCATTTATCCAATGGCTACAATTCAATAGGAGCTGGCTACACTGCCAACCAGCATCCACAGATGCAGAGCCTACCACCTCTCCAGCACAGACTCATCATGGCCCTCCAGCAGCAGCTGATGTAAATCCCAGGCTGTACCATTTCCCCAGCACCACAGCAGTACCCAATCCTGCCAACCCAGCTCAATCTGCACAGCTGCAGGTGGGTGAGCAACCAAACCCGCCCCAGCAGCCTCAGCATCCTGTACATCCCAGCCAACCCATGCGGCCACAAGTGCAGGGGAATCCCCACCTGCCCAGGTGTCCCATGAACCCACCATCCTGTCTGCTCCTGGACACACAGCTGGAGCCACAGCAGTCCACCAATAAGAAAAAGCAAGAAGCAGCAATAAAAATGCTTCTCCCTCATACCCGCCTCCCCTCGGGCAGAGAGTGTGTTAGTTAAATCACTGTATCAATCTCTGTGCAGTCACACTCTTGTCAGGTTGGGATCGGTTTATATCAGTTTAGCTTCTGCCAGATTGGAGCAAAAGATAAAATTTTAAACAAATTTGTAACTAAGCCAGATATCTGATCTGACAGTCATCTCTCTCTCTGTTGGAACTGTGATATCAATACAGTCTTGAGTCTGTCCTGTCAAAGTTCATTAAGTTACATGGAATTTCAGAGGAAGAAATGTGTATTAACAAACCGTGCAATGCTGTACAAAGGGACGAGTACACTTAGCAGGACCTTGCATCCTACAGGAAAATATAAAGATCATGGCCTTTGCAACAGACAGAGTTAATAACATGTCCTGTTATGTTTAAAAGAAACCAAGTATGCAATATAGTACGTGCTCACTAAGTGATTCAGAACGCAGGAAGATTACAGGAGCTTCTTTTAAGAGTGCAACAAGCTTACACAAATTTTAGCTCACTGCTTTTCTCCCCATTTCATACTTTGGGCTCACTAACGCTTTTACTCATGAAAAGGCCAAAGAATTTCATTCTTTCAGTATCTTTGAACTCATTTCTTATCATCACTAGAAGAGAGACAAAACACAAGCCCCCATCACCACTGCACAAGAGCTCTCTGTAAGGCTGGTTTTAATTTAATTTTTTTCCTTCTCCTTCAGGATTAAAGATCAGGAAACCAGGAAGAAAAAAAAAAAAAAAAAAAGCTAAAGCATTTCAAGCATTTTCACTTGCTTTCAGAAATCAATCCATCTCCTGTAGTCAGCAGTGCATACCTCTATTAACCCTCCTCCTCAGGGAGTACTTTAACAAAAAAAACCAAAAGTGTGTAAAAAGCAGAGAATAAAAATACTTTCAGGGGAAAAAAAACCGTAAAACCAACCAACCAACCAAACAAAACCCCCAACCAACAATTCCTTTACTGAACTTTAGATTTAAAAGATGAGCTTGAGGTGTTGCACTTTGTACCGAAAACAGCACAGTGATTGAACTGAATAAACACACTATCCTGAAAAATGGTCACACTGGGGTTTGGGAAGCTACAATATACCAAATTATACAGACTATCTGATAACTTTAATCTGAAAAAATTACTTAAAATACAGACATATGTAATCCACACTGTGTACGCATATCGTGATTGAACTTGACTTTAGACAAGGGAGAACATGACACTGTCACAAAGTATCCTTCACTTCTAATAAAAACATAGAGAATTAAATCTCCATGGGCTGTTTCTAGTTTTGTTTTTGCAAATTATCCAAGAACACAAGGCCACACTCATTCTCTTACTAATGAGGAAAGAAAAATTTTATTTTCTGAGAGAACTGAACTTAATAAAAAACATATTATTAAAATCACTAGCTTCACTAGCTCCATGACACAAGAGAGCCTTAACCATTTATACTTCTGTAAATAGACACTCACACAGGGAGTTATTAACTATAATATCCTTAAATTAAATTTGACAGGCTTATACTATAGAAGTTAGTACTATTCAAGTCACAGTGCCAGTTCACAGGCTGTATCAGCATCCTCAACAGACATACCTAAGGGAAAGGCAGGAGAGGGGTATTTGCTACCAAGTAGCGAGGACTATCACTGTGCTGGCATGCCGGGAGAGGATTTCTGCCACACTTGTCAGAATTCACTTCCCAACAAGCCATGAAAACAATGAAAGAGACTTCAATCTTTTCAGTGAAAAAGATTTTGTGGAAGCCAGTGTCACAGTGCTTGTTGGCCTGCTTTGACAGCAGAAGTGCTGCTGGAGCTCTCTTGGAGAAAGGCAGCAGAACTGGCGATAGAAAAGCAGAGATTCAGCCACCAGTGGTGAGCACTGGCTGCTAAGAAATCCCCCAAATGTGTCCCAGCAGTGAGCACAGGCTGAGCCTGCAGGAGGTGCACCCAGGCACAGGCTCCCAGCTTTGCTGCTGCTCACTGCACACTCACACCCCCACAGATGCCCACTGAGCCTTGCAGAGACTGTGCTTCCAGTCCCTTAAACACCTCTGTGCTTTTGTTTTGCTTTATTCAATAGGAACAAAAGCACCCAGAAGTAACAGGGTTCACCTGGAGTAGCTGTCTCCATGTCAAACTTGCATTGCTGGCAGCAGCATCAACAGAAGCTGCCTACACTGCCTGGCTTTAGGTCCAGGCACCAAACTCTGAGCCTCTTCAGCATCACTGACAAAACTGCTCTTCAAGGCGTACTCTTTTCTGCTCTCATCTCCTTTATGCATGATGCTAAAGATTAGTTCTTACTAGCTTAATTGTCAGGGCAGCATCTCCTGAAGCCTAAAGAAAGTCAGATTTCTACTATCAAATCTACTTTTCATCCAAAATATTCTGTATTTTTAGAATGTATGGCCAATTTAAAAAAAAAGAAATTTACTCTTTTTTTCTGTTTTAAAAATCAAAGAAATGTAAGAATAATAGCAGCCATCTAGAGAGAGAAGGAGGGAAAAAAAGCTTTACTTGACTCCAAACCAACTGTTTGCTTTTCTAATCAAAGTGAAACCTAACCCTTACATTGTGCTGCCAATACACAGACACTTTCATTCTACATAATGGCAATGCCCCCCCGCAAGGATGCTTGCTCTAAGAAAGTGTAAATGGTATAGAACATTTCAAATTAACTGTATAGCAAATGCTGTTATTTAAAAAGAAAGGATCTTATACACTACACCAGACATTTTGCAGAACCCCATTATTAGATAATTCCTCAGTGTCCATTCCAGCCCTAGGAAGCTACACAAAGCTCATCTCAAAGTCCTAAATAGAAGAAATATGGACAACTGGAAAGCAGCTATTGCAGCACTGGGGATCATGCACTTTAATTCATCTCTAACTCCACCGTGTGGGATTGCCCCGCCATGTAACACAACACAAACAGAAGAGTTTAAACCTCTACTTGCCTCACTTGAACTGGGTTATCTGGCTCTGGATCTCAAAGAGCAGCTTACAGCAATGAATGTTTACACACAAAACACAGGAGGCGCAGTTCACAAGAAGAGAAATGCAGCAGCAATGGGGGAAGAAAAATCCCCTTTCCAAGAGGTTACTCAGAAGAAAAATTAAAGAAGGCAAAGCCAGAGGAACACAATTTAAAAAAGAAGAGAACAGTACTGGTGGGGGAATGGTAACGATAAGCAGTATCAGATAGACAAAACTTTAATATTGATTAAAAGGTTACTAACCTTACAGCACAAGTAGAAGCAAGAACACTGAATTCAAGTAGAAAATGTTCAGCCTAGTGTGTTCTTAGAGCTAATTTCCAAGTTAAGACCGGACTGAATGCCTTCATTTGTTTCTGAGAACCAAAGTGAGACTTTTAGAGAAATGAGAATCAGGAACTGGTATCAGAAAAAGGAAGATAAAAATGAGTTCATTTGAATAAGCCTAGAAAAAACCAGAGGCACCAGCCCTCTGCATGTAGGCCAGTGGATCTGAACAGCAACTGAAATCTCGCGTATCAACATTTTGAAGGATCTCAGCATCTTCTTACCTACTGGCTTACTATGAGCAGACTTTTGAGGTCACAAATGACAGCTCAGAGCTACAATCCAGTGAGAAGCACACTGGCACATTAACCATTTGTAAACACAAGAAATGCATATGTGAGTCCATGCTTCTGAAAATCTGTCTCCTAAGACGGAAATTTTGCAAGAGGAAGTCAACTCTCAGTTACATGTCCATGTATTACCACCTTGCAACGACTTATAACTGTCATTTATGATTTCAGAAAGGTCCATTTTCGTGATTACCCTGACAAAAGACATAACGTGACAAGAGAATGGTTAAGTGCAAACAATCTTCTTCCTTCGCACATAGTTCACTTCTACAACAATGCTCACTACTCCAATGTCACTTGCTCCAGAATCCCTTCCCCATGTATTTACCAGTTCTAAATTTTGAAAGCAGCATTACCTAGCCTACTAATTCCCACCTGACAGAGAATTATTCCCTTATTTCCTAACATATAAGCAAGGAAGAACAAAAGGTAAGCTCAACTTACTATGAAGAAACATATCCACTACCTTCACATTCCTCTCTCAGATAAAATGTTACACACCTGGATCTAAGTTCTATTCCCTCACCTTTACCTTTGCGATACAGCCTTTCATATCAGAAGAAAGCATACAGGCATAACATATTTGCACGGAGCAGACAACTTGAGGAAAATCACCTGCATCTTGCTGAGCTTCTTTTTCTTCCTATAGCTACTGACTTACTGCTGGGAAAAAGGTAACCTCTATAAATGCACATCGTATAGGGCACTGCTGGAACTCAAGGCAGGGATAAACAATGCCTGAAAAAAACCTTCATTTTCTTTAGCCACACCCAACTGGCTTTTGCAAGACAATTAACTGGGCCAAAAATCCTGTAGGAGACTGAAAGGGACAGAATGGGGAGGAAAACCAAGTGGGGAGAAATGACAGGAAAAGAGTGGAAATCTACAGCAGATTGTGAGGGACGTTACATTACCAGCCTGGACCCTGAAAGAAGATGGAGGAGTTTCCTAAGATCCAGAATCAAGTTGGCTGAGAGTGTGAGACGTACTGAATATTCCACTAGGGACAAGTGAAAAAAATAGATGAAACTTCGGGCAAAGCAAAGGCACAGTGGTGTAAAGAAAAGAATAAAATAGAGAAACAGAACTTACAAAAAGAAGATGAAAATCTGTGAGACCACATGAAATTAATTGAAATTCATCTAGAAATCAAAAGAGTTATGATTTCCCCAAGGGATAAATATCTCTGTTTCTCTTGATGCAAGTTCACATGCAAAAACTATTTATTATTGGTGCCTAAAAATTTCAGCTAAGTAGTCTCAAGTCTAAAGCATCCATGGGAAATTTATGTTCTTGACAGTTTAAATCAACCAAATTGCAAAGTTTCAAATAACCTAACATGACGAAAAAGAACAGCATGAAGTGACTCAGGTATTTTTTTCCATCAGTTACATTCTACCATCAAAGACATGTAAAATGACTGAAAAACATTCTTTTAAAAACAAGAGAGTTTTGGGGCCCCACAGGGATTCCCAGCAACTCAGCTGTTTGTGGAATGCAGCTGCCTGGGGAGGCTTCATCTCTTCACCAAGCAGGAGTGAAGGGATCCCATCAGATACTAATTGTCCACAGATAATGTTAGCAGCAGTAAGATCAATTAGAAAATGATCTCCTGAGGGAAGTGTTGTGCCATTAACTTAAATAATTCTGCATGTTATCATATGTTAAGGAGTGGAAAATTTCCACAGAATTTAAAAACTTAGTGCTTGAAGTCCATTTAGATCCCTGTAATCTTATTAGGTCCTTGATTAATGAAGAGAAAGGGATGATTTTGAAGGTCTCTAAGGTAGAAATCAGTCCCCTGCAGCTGACAAAGGGAACAGCCCACAGTTAGAGCAAACACTGAGAAGCCCAACTGGAACATACTGTTTTGAAAGAGGCAATTAATAGAGACCTTGACTGCAAGGTCAGCCACCCTCTTGGTTCCTCCCACCATATAGGTTCCCCTCCCAAACTCTTCCAACTGCATGGGCAGCCCAGAAGACAGCAATTGTCCATCCAAGTGCAGTATCTCCATGAAGAGAACCACTGGTAAGATCAGGAACATGGAGATTTCTAGACATAGGCTCTTTTATCACATGACTTAGTCTTTTAATTTTGTGTCTGTGCAAGGAGCGTTATTTTAGGCCCAAGTGAGCTTCTCCTTAAGTTAATGGTTACGCATACATCATTAACTTCAAAAAGCATGCCTGCTATTATTGTCAGATCATATTTTCTCTCACATCTAATTATGCAAAGCAAGAACTCAGACCAAGTTAAGCATGGCACCAGGGAAAATAGTTTTAACAGGAAAGACTAAACAGAGGGGGTAGAAAAGATCAGAAATATGAAGAGCAAGGTTAAGGAAAGAACTCACAACTCAAGGTGGAATTCCTTGAGCCCTGGTGAATGTCAAGAGATGTGGATCAAACTTCCCTTGATCACACTTTGTAGAGACAGGTAAGGTACTTATTTCTTTCCTGAGCAGCCCAGGATGCATCCAGATACTTAAGTAGTGTGTTCCTTTATCCTTTTCCACAGATGCTTGGGCAACATAAAACTGGTGGCACTCAAGCATCCATAAAATGAGAGAGGAGCCTACACAGGAAAGCAGGTAAATTAATACCTTCATTCCCCCTCAGCACAGGGCAAGATGTGGCTAACAAGATTCCCACTCAGTTATCAAATTTTTCCTCTCTGGAACTTTAACAAATAAGTTCTGTGCCTCACTGAGCTCCCATAACAAACACGCTCCTCCTTTCATCAGAATATGGATAAATCATCTCAGTAAAGTTTTTGCCTTGGTGTAATATGCCAATCTGTAATGACTAGAGAAATGTACATATTGTTGTCATCTTCAAAGCACTGCACAAATAATAACTAGCTGATCAATGAACACTGCATTGGGGACTGCTAACACTGGATTAATGTGTTCATAGGTGTGTAGGTGGCTAATGTTTATGGTCAGCATTTAATTTACCTGCCTGATTTCACCTTCCAAGAAAGGTCACTCCCTTTCGGCAGGTCATCTGTCTGCCTGCAAGGGAAGGGTGAGAACCAGGGAGCAGCGGCTGACTCAGTGCCAGACCCCGCCTGACAGTGGAAAAAGCAGCTTCAGAAAAGCCCTGGAATAGTCCCAAAACCTCCCCGACTCCCGAGACAAGTGAAGAGAGGGAGAGAAAACTTTACAACTTAGGCAGGATAAGGCCGGAGGTGGCTGACATTTCAAACAATAGCATACTAAACTGGGAAAGTAAACCTTGGGACACAAAGCAGGTCTGAAGCAACTCTGTGATGCAGCATCTTGCAAGCACCCAGAGGAAAAATGGGCATGGGCAGGACAGCTCCAGTATTTCTCTCTCAAGCTATCCATCAACTCTTAGGTTCAGGTTGTCAGAGCCAGAGAAACCTGGCACCACCTGACCCAATGTGCCAGATTTGTTATCATTTTGAGAACCTGATAATCTGTCTGGTAAGACCCTGAAAGGTAAGAGATGCAGGCAATGCAGCACTATCTCTCTGTGGGTAAACAGCTCCTGTCATTACATGCCTGTGAGCACATCTACAGCCTGAGAGGGATGATCCATGAGCGACCACTCTTAAACCACAATAAGACCATGTTAATCAGTCTCTAGACTGACCACGTGCACAGCAAATCAAGATTTTTCGTTGTAATCCCATTAACTGACAGCTTTTCAGTTTAGCTGTCCCTAACCTGCCACAGGCACCTCCTCTTTCCAACCACATCTTCTCTACCCACTTCTGAGGTCCATTCTGAGCAGACAGGCTATTCCACTGCCAAGCAGCTGTTCTGTAACCGCAAGGTAACTACATAGAATTATTATCTAGATGTAAAATCTTAATTGGTGAAAGCTCCTGCACATTCAGCTACCAGAAAAAAACCTCCGGCTTCTGTTCTCAATTGTTATCTTCTTATGTAACATACCTGTTAGCAGAGTTTAGCAGTCAACAAGTGGTACAGTTTAATTTGACCTATAGATAATGGTTCCAAATGGTCTCAGTTTGAGACAAGTTTAGGAGGAAATCACCCCAAGACAATAAGCTCAAAAAGTTATGTGGAATAACTATCACCATGAAGGCCATGCTGTTACTCTTCAGAAAAAAAACCCCATGACAACTAGAGAGACCCAGACATCTTGGTACAATCATTTCTCCAGTCTTTTTTATCTCCAGGCTGAGATGTTCTGCATTGTACATGCTGGGAAGAGAGGGCCAATCTTTGATCATCCCATCTCCCAGCTTGCTTTTTCCAGCCCTGGAGCACAGCTGCTTGCCAGGGGAACCTACGCTCTCAACAGCACAACTTTCCTGCATAGCAAAGGAGGCAGCCTTGACCCACACTCCTGAGAAGAGGAATCTCACTGCAGGTAGCAGAGTCTTTGCCATGGTTGCCTTTGCTTCTGCAGAAAAAGCAATGCCCTGGCAGTATGGAAGCTCTCAAAAGCTGAGGGCTGCTACACTCTTACAGCCTGGCTTCATTTTCACCCCTGAAGAAGATACAACCCAAATCCATAATTCACAACAGTGTGACAAGGTAACAGTTATTTTTGAGAAAAAATAGTATTTTGACAATGTGTCAGAATTTGGTTTTGCAAACACAGATGCTCCATGGCAAACACATCTAGGAAGGGGTGAACAAACGGCTGCTGCTCTTCTGTAACTTGTGTTAGGAGTTTGCACTGTTAAATTTAAGTGGCAGAAGCTGCATCTGTTCATCAGTGAAGCGTTATAAGTGCAGCTGTTGATGCTCCTCTCCTTATTTTGGCCTATCAGGTTTGCTAATGGAATTCCCTGTGGTCAACACCAGCTTCTCCTAACAGAGATTATTTCCATACCCATAAATATATGGAGAGCTATGTAACCACTCAGGCTGCACACAACGCAGTGAGAGCTATAGAAATTCTTTCAGTCAGAGACTTGGTGTGTGCACAGTTCAGACACCTCACCACCACCACACAGGCAAAGTGGCAGTGATAAACCCACTGCTTGGCCCCGATGCATGGGAAACAGCAGAAATACAAACCAGGATGAAAGACTTGTCAGACCTGTGAATGTAAATAACCATGGCTGTAAAGAAGTGACAGCCCTACACAAGTGCTGCTGTTACACTAGATGTTAAACACACCTCCTTGTAAAACTACATGTAACTATCAATATTCCTGGCAATGTAGATTATATAAATACTTAGAAACAAAGGCCAGGCCTCACTGAAAACTCTCCAAATGTCTTTGGGTTAAAAAATACTGCAGCCCTTTGTGCTGCAAGGTTGGGCTCACATTTAACCCTCCAGGGTATCATATATCAAAGTGAGCTTCCTCTTTCAAAGAGCTGACTGCCTTTCTTAGAAAGCTACCAGAACTTCTTTCCTTCTTTTTCTGGCAGTCTCATGTAACCAAACTTATCATATGCAGGCATTAGGCAACAGAGATAACGCTCCATAGCTCTCCATATAGTGGACCAGGTCCTGGATAGAAAGTCCAGTTTCACTCTCAAGCTATGACCACAGCTGATCCAACAAATTCAAATCCAACTGCTTTTAGCAGAGCATCAATTATTCAATAACAAAAGTCAACATATCTCAGTCACCCTTTATCTGCAGCTACTAACTCGTTGTGCACTCTTACGTAAAGCTACAGCTTTCATATAGACTGCCCAGGTTTCACATGCTATGGAAGAGCTTTTTCCAGAGGCTTCACCAATACAGCGCCATGCTCCAGTATCCCACGCTGAATTCCCATGTACCAGGCACCCCCTGGACATCTCTGCCAGGAACCCCCACACAGGAGGATGGTCACAGTGCCACACTGATGTTGCCAAGGGGGTGTTTCTTCACAGGACGTGATCAAGGAATGCTCAAGGGAGTCGTCGGAGAAGGCACATCCTCCTCACCACAGCCTCGCAGTGTGACCTCTCTGCTAGCCACTAGATAAGGACCCCACTGCACAAAGCCCCACTCCTTAGGTAAGGGAACCAGTTAGGAAGGGGTTGTACTCACCAGTGACTGCCCCTCACGGAGAGGAGAAGCCCCTCCCGAGGTCTGCAGAACATCCCCGCCTGGAAGCATTTGCACTGACACCTTGAGCATCACCTCCCCAGCCACTGACCCAGCTCCCTCCCTCTACTTTTGCAGAGGATTTAGCAACTCTCTTTGATGTTAGGCTGACTTAGGCAGGGCAGGCTGCACAGAGGCAGCCAGGAGACATCTCCTCTAGATCATGTTCTCATGTTCACTGCTACGAAGCTGGGCAGTCTGTAGGACCCAATCTCTCTGCTTCTGCTTCAGTTAGGGTTTTTTTGTTTGTGTTGAATGTAACAACCTTTTACCATTCAATTTAGATCAGTGCCTTTAGTGGTGCCTTAGTACTAAACTACAGAATGGAAACCCAGTCACGCTGACAGTTTTATACATGACCTTGTTAACTGAGTAAAATCAGTAGAAACTAAATCAGATTTTCTTTCTTCCCAATAAAATGCAGTGGTGCCTCAGGTGAGCTTGTGCATCTACCTTAGAGAAAGACAAGGGCATTGGGAAAAAAAAATTATATTGTCAAAATGTGAACCAAAGCCAGGTCAGCTTTCCTTTCAAAGACACAGAATTTCACTTGCTAAATTTAATGTCTGTGGACAATTTTGCATATGGAGCCTCTTAGTATTAACAGCTGACCACCTGTTTTCATTAAAGAACCACTTGCTGGAAAACATGGAATTATTCCATTCAATTTCCCAGAGTTTTCTGTCTTTAAAAAATGCTGAAGATAAAGACAGGAGTGCTGTTTTCTGACAATAAAATCCTAACATCAATTGCATAAACTGGGTCTCAGATCAACTCCTTTGGACTGCAATGTCATCCGTATGAAGGCAGAAAATTCTTTGGTTTAATGTTACTTCAAAAATACTTAGGAGTAGCTGTTTCTAACCCTTTAGCAAGAATTCACTTCCAAGACAACTGCAAATCACTTCCTGTCATTTTTGATCTGAGTAAAAAAATAAGTGAAAAGAGACAACTACTTTTATTTCAGGTTTTGTAGGAAAAAATGAGTGTGTAATATCCATGCCCAAAAGGCTTTGAAATAACACTAGCTTAGGTGATTAAATTAAACTGGATAAGATTCTTCTGAATATCTTCATAATTCCTGCCTCAACCTTCCTAAGTTTTTTACTAAAGCCAGAGATGACTAATTAGTCTTATAAACTGCAAGTAACCTGTTTTTGCTTTCACATTATACCATTTCTTCAGGTGAGAAAGTCCAGTTTATCTAAAGAAAAGTCTGAAGTGGTTGGCTAAATGAGACACTAAAATATTCAAATCACCCAGTAAATTTCAAAGTTTAGTTGTTCAGACAATTTACAAAAGTGTGCTGCATGCCTACAGCTGTCAGCAGCATTGGCACACTCCAGATGAGTGCCCATGAATCAGAGATCCAATAACTGCATGAAAAAGCAGCAGCATACCAAGTTTTGGAAAAAATAAAAAAATAAAATCTAATGAATACCTACATGTTCCATCACGCCAGAGCATAATCCACAGTATTAAGTGGAAGACTTGTCTGAAACACAGTTACATACAGATGAGAGGAGAAACCCTTGAAAGGTATGGGAGGTTTTCATACTGTGTAATTGCACCCTGACCATCACATTTTCTCAACAATTTTTTACCTTTTACAAAACAATGTAAGAATAATAATGTTAGCATTTTCAGTTACATATAGTTCTTCATATCACAGGTGTCATTATGTATTTCCTAGGAAATCACTCCACATTCACTAACAATTCAGTGGAGCTGAAAGACTTTCACTTTGTGTGACCTAAAGAGCAGAAAGAATGCACTGATCAAGTGCAAGTTCTGCTGGTGTCCCTCTAATAACACAGTGCTATTTGGCAGTCATAGGATGCTGGACAAGGGCAGTCAGGTGCCATGGAGGGGATGAGAACCAGCATAGAAGTCCAGATGGAAATGAAAAAAAAAAAAACAACAAAAAAACCCCAACCTTCAAGGAGCTGAATCAATCTATCTGATAGAAAAGCAAGAAAGGAGTGGGGCAGCAGCTGGAATAGCACAGGCTCCTTACTATGAGAGAGATGACAGCAGGTTTGTCTCACTGAGGGAAAGATGGTGAGACATAGAGGAGAATCTTGCAGCAGGGTGATCCTCAGAGAGCCTGAAGGAGTGAGAGTAAAAGAGATTTGGAGATGGGGTGGTGTCACCGGGGCAACTGAATGAGTCAGAGAAGCAAAGAGGATAAGCCATTTCAAGGTCTGGGTAAGGATGGAAGAGGAGAGAGTTGTAGGAGGAAGAAAACAGCAGACAGGATGCTATGGGGAGGAACACATTCATGTCACAGATTTAAAACTTTGCAAATTTCCTTTCTAATAAGTACTGGTCACTAACCCATGAATATCTAAAAGGAGATCTTTTTGTCAGTCTTCCCTTTAGTTCAAATATTTCAGTTATTTCTCTCATCTCACGTGAATCCACAAAATGCTGTAATGAATGCAAGAAGGTAGTAATTACCCTTTACTGAGTTTTAAAATGTATAAAATTGGTAGCAAAGGTTTATTACTTTTTTCATCCGTGAAGAAAAATGTGCATGCTTCATGCACTGCTTCTCAGAAACTCAAGCGCAGTGAACTTATTCCAGTTAAATACCTCAGTGTCATTCACTTGAAAACTGGCTCTTAGTTCAGTCATAATTTTTTGAAAACGCACAGTGTAATATTGTCATGACTTGTATGAAGGTAGCTTTTTTCTTTTAAACAGCAAAATGAAACACAGGATTCAAACCTACAAATCTGGGAGCTCTGGTTATGAGTTGTTAATGCTCAAAATATTAACAAGGACATCTGTAAAATAAATATTAATTCTGAAGAGCTAGGTAAACATGTTTGGTTCATGAAAACAGGGCTTTAAAAGTAAGAACTGCAAAAACCTGTATTTAAGATTCTACACTTGTGCACATTTATGTTTCATTTACAAATATGATTAATGGCTTGATACCTACTCTTCAATTAAAATCAGCAGCCTTAACCCAGAATAACTTCTGATGTTGCATAAAGAACCCAAGGTGGGGGGCAAAGTGTCTTTTTGCAGCCTAAGACTTCCAGCAACATTTCAAAGAACAAGGAAGAGAACAATTTCTCTTCCCCTGAAATTCAGATGTAAAATGCCCCTAAATTTCAGTAGTAAAACCAAAACCACCACTAAATTAAAACATGTAACTTTAAACTGGTGAACAGACAGTCAGTTTAGGCACATTTTTCAATCCTAAAGTGAGTGTCTCTATACTCTGGGATGTGATGTGTGGTTTCCACTCATGTATCATTTCTCCTGGATAATAGCAGGCAGCTGGGTCCTAAAAAATTACAAGGGTTAAAGTCTCTGTCTCTGGACAGCAATTACTGGAGCATATCTATGCCAGGGCCGTTTCTGTAATACTGCTGCAGGGACAGCCAGCAGAATTCCCCTCCTGCCACAGGTTTGCACCATCTTTCATTTACTCTATAATACATCATCATTCCTACATAAAAAAGAACTCCATAGTAACCCAAAAGAGTTTTAAAAACTTTGCAAAAAAATAATCATGGCTGGGAGGAATGGAGAGGATAAGACGAAAGGAAGCTATGAGATTAAAAAGGCTTGTCCCACTGACATCCACATCAAACAAAATTTCTTCAGGCAGAACAAGGAATGCATTTTCCCCTTGAAAAGCATACTTTTCAGAGATGCTTGAATCCCTGCTTTCTGTTATGTAAATAATTTCTTCTCTGTTGTCTCTGTAAAGATCACGCAGTCTTGCAAACGAAGCTGAGCTGGGCAAACATAGAGCCATTTCTCAGCTGAAGTCATAAATTACTTATTGTTTTAATATACTGGAAAATTGGCAGGAAGCGGGGGAAGGTACGTCAGCTACACAAGACTTTATACCATCACTTAGCCTTGCCTTCCATTAAAAAAGCGTTAGTTGCTGTAGCAACTGTCAAACCACACTCCGGTTCCTCTTCCTCCAAGATACAGAACTTCTCCAAAACACTCACACACAACACAGCTCTGCCCCATCTGAAGGACAGGTTTCTGGCTCTTTTGCATTGTTTAAAAAGAAAGAGGCTCTCCAAGGAGCTGACAAATCCCTTGCAGGCCTCTTACCCCAAGGTATGCTCCCATAGACAAGAAATCCTTAAGAAATCCTTAAAATTCTTGTATTTTTCCCCTCATATATCTACCCTCTTTTTTTCTCCTCTTCCTTTTCCCCCCCCACTTCTTTCAGCATTATACAGAATGTTACACCATTCAGCTTAATGTACCACAACATCTTCCAGCATAAAACAAAATGCCTACCTATCTGTCAGATGTCACTTCCCCTCTCATTCCTTCCATCATGGGAAAGGCACATGAAATGGGGACAATGTCACATTGCAAACACACATGGCAACATCTCTACATCAGGAAATACAGTGGCACAGACAGGTCTCCTACGCAACACCTGAAGAGAAAACTCCTTTCCACAACCACAGCTGGTCAATCATTCCTAAGGGATCCCTGCTCTGTCACAAAGGAGAACAAGTGTTTCCCTGCTGGTTGAAATTCTACTCTACAGGACAGAGATTTCAACAGACTAAAAAAAAAAAAACAGGCCAAAAAATATAACAGTAAGCAGAGAAGAAACCATTAGCATGAAGAGAAAGCTCTGTCAGAAAAAGGACAAAATCACACACAACTGAAGAAAATCTCATGAGGAAGTGAAAATATATTCCTCCCCTTTGTGCAGCATGCCAATATTAATGATAAGCAAAGACCCCTGGGAAGTTCTTACATGTTCAAGGATACCACTCAGGGCAGGATGCTTGCACAATAAAGAGAGGGCTTACCCACCTTCTTACCTCTTTCAATCCTTAGCAGCTCCATCTTATTTCTAACTAGAATGTGATGCTTTAAAAAATGTTCATGCCTAAATGTTTTTTGTTTTAGGAACACGTAACGCAAGCAAATCTGTTGTGCACAGTGGAATGATTATTTTTAATTGCTGTTCTGAAAGGAAAGCATCATAGTATTGCACAGATTATCTTCAGGAATGCATATGAATTCTATTCTTCCAAAAGAATTTCAGTCTTGGATATACTTACCTTTTCCAGTTTTATAATGATTCTTCTGAAGCGTGTTGTAGAACAGAGGATTAATTGTTCCACATAAAATTATTTTTGGTTCCTCTAGCAAGATCTAAACTACCCAGTCACTTCACCTTGCAGTTCATTTCTTCAGCACCATAAGCATCACTTTCATTCCTTTCTACCCACATACTTGTTTCTCTAACAGGGCAAAAATGAACCAAAAATGTACAACGCACTTGTGCTGTCTACAGAAGCCAAAAGCACTGAGGCAGCTATGGGAGAAAGGGTTTGCGTGTGTGTCCATACAAAGTTAATTGCAAAGTAATATGCACAAGCATACCCTGAACCCAGCTTTCTGTGCATTTACAGTGTAAACAGCTGCACACTGGCTCAGCTACACTTTATAAACAAGGTCACTTGACTCCTGGGAGCAGTGACACACCGCCACCAGTTTGCACCACAAATCAGACTGTTCCCCAAGCGAACAGCAATCACTCCCTGCAGTTAAGCGAGGAGCACTGAGGGATGTTTTCACTCGCTCCCAGTTCTGCCCACCAAGAGCACTCACTGAATAGGTATTGGTGGCTGCTCTTCCGATCAAAAATTCTCACACCAGTCAATATATTTCTTCTGCATTTAAAGAGACTGTTGGACTGTTCCCATACCCTTGTTTTTCTAGTCTCTCTCTTTTGTATCTTGTGTTTGAGCAGACACCCTAAGTGGGTGTGTTTTTCTGTGCTCAGTCATCCTTTCATGCTCCTACTGGTGCTGCCCCTTTTACCATACCCTTAACTTTTATGGTACCTCATAATTTATCCAGGCTCACGCACTTACATGACAAGGGCTCAGGCTGCTATGCTAATGAAAGAACCCTGAAGGAAGTGCAGGATACCATTTGCTTTTTATTACCACTTAGCATCTGTACATCTTGCACAATGAAGAAACAGGGCAGCCAGCAGCTCAAGGCCACCTCGTGACATTTTGGCTGTCAGATTTCAGGCTACAACTCCAGAGCAATAAACAAGGGCTGCTGTCATTTGCACTAAAGTTCCCAAACCACAATGGTGAGATTTACATCCAAAAAAGGTGCGATGGAGTAGGGCCTAACTAATTACAGTGTGCTTAAATACAAAGCAAAGCAAGCACTCCATCCCATCAATTCACCAGCTAAGATCAGTCAACCTCCAGCTAAGATCAGTCTGTAACCAGACTGGCATCTTCACCCTAAACATAAAAAACATCCATGCAGTTCCAAAGCCATACACCAGAACACTTTCCCAGATGTGAACAGATTGGATTGCTAAGTTACCGACTGTAGAAATTCATCACCACTTCTCAGATGGCATATCATAGTTCAGCTGTTTTTTTTCTATTATCCCTATACAAAATAGTCCAGATTACACAAATCTCTTCAAGTACAGCATTTTAAATGTGATAGCCAGCTGACAAAGCCAGCCATTGAGTAAGAGGCAAGTATTTATAATATTTCTTTAAATACTTCCTCTTATCTACAGCTTTATGTTACATGTTACATTATGAGCTGTATCACCCATTTTTGCTGCTCCAAGAGTTGCAAAGTTGATCTCACTTTCAGTACCACACCTATTTAATCTGAATTCTTTTGTTTAAGAATGATAATGTACAACAAGTAGCTCAGCTTCCTCAAATATTATCTTACTAAAAGCTGTTGTAAAGGGACACATCTTCAAGCCAAGTTTTATTAATATATAAACAAGGTGATACTTTAGAAGCTGAAATTATAAAATGTGGAAGAGTATCTGTCTAACTTCGTTACAGAGACAGATTTTAAAATACTTTCTTTTTTTTATAACTTCAGATTTTTAACTTTAAAACATTATCTGTCTGCCCATAAATAATGAAGTGAATCTGTCCTTTAGAACAAGCAAGTATTTTATTACATTTTCTTTTGAGTTCTGCTTCAGCTGCAAACCAAGATGGACCTCTTACCCCCATATATCCTACTCTTGGAGCTGATTAGTCAGCTCCCTTTGGATAAAAAAACATCCAAACAAAAAAACCAACCAAACAAAACCCCAACAGAAACCTCTAGGGCCTAAGGACAGATAAAGAAGCTTATACTCATTTCCCAAGACAGGAAGTTTGAGTACATATGGCCTGATAGAAGGAGGTGAAAAAAAGCCCTCAAATGTCTGAGCCTAGTAGCTTGGCTACTTCTGAATATGTACCAGGATACAGCAAGTTCCTCCTTCCGAAAAAAGCATGATGAATCATACACTATAGCAAAAACCCTTAGGGTTTTTTGTTTGGGTTTTTTGGTTTCTTGGGGGGGAGGGGAAATTGTATTCTTGTTTTTACGTTTCTAAACAAAAAGTTTTACAGCAATACAGAGGAGTAAACAGCTCCAGGATAGGGCAAGACAACTTAAGAAAGCTTAGACTAGGAGAGATTTTCCCACATAACCACCTGTAACAGTGGAGCAACACTACCAAAAAAGCAAAGAAAGTCAATCTCTTGAGAAAGCAGGACTTTTTTTTTTTCCTTTCATTCTTTGGATTTCCGTTCTCTTCATTCGAGGAGCTACTACTGTTCCTTAGAGGTGATGCACTGCAATTGCACAAGTAGCTTGTACTGCGTCTCCTTCAGAGGCAGTTTGTAAACCCCACCCCCTCAAAAATCCAAACCACAAAGCCCCCACCTCCCTTAGCAACATTTTCATAGCAAAGATAATAATGTTGCAGCTATCAAGTACCATTAGCAAACTGAGGTGTCCCTAAGAACTTAAAAAAAAAAAAGAAATAAAATAAGAAACCTGTATTTCAACAAAGTGCAATATAATGACACTCAACAATATAATAATAAAGTCAACATTATAATGTAGAAAACCACTCACTGGAGAAATGCCTGCACTTGACTGTGATGAAAACACTGGTCGTGGTGCAATAGAAAACTCCATAACAAGCCTTGGAAAAGACAAAATATCAGGGGAACTGAGGTACAGAGCTTGAATCTGGTGGTAAATAGGTTGACAGCCGTGAGGAGCAAGGGCAGAAGAGAGTAGGCTTGGAAGGAGGGGATATGTTTCTGAATTAGGTTTGACTCACAGTGTGCTTTACTAAAATGAAAACACAGCTTAAAAAAGGAAAATCCCTCACTATTTTCTACAGAACTAAGCCATCAGAATGTTACTCAAAAATCAACACTGTTGCCTGGTTATCTGAGTACAGAACTTGATCTATGCAGAAAACAACCAGGTGAGCCATGTAGGCACTCATAAATGAATGACTACAAGCAATTCTGAGATATTCAAGTATGATTAACATTTGTTAAATGTGAAAAGGAGAAAGGAAGGTGAAACAACACCATGATTACACTAACATGTAATTCACATCAAGCTGTGATTTCACTTGCAATGTCAAGATGTGGACTCCTATTCACAAGTGCACTCAAAGAATCTAAGACATTCTGACTCCTGTCCTGCAAAGAAGTCTTGCAGAGGTCAGAGAAGAAATTACTTCATAAATGTCCTTACTAATTATGATTCCAGCAGTATTAAATTCACTGTGGAACTACCTATGATACATAAGTTCTGTGGGTTTTTTACACGGAATCTCAGAAGGAATATATTGCAAACAAAATTCAACAGAAATTTACTCGTCAGATGCATCTATATTGATCTATCTTGCCCCCACACCCACACAGATAAGTACCAGAGCATCAGAAAAATAGCTGCTTGTGAGAAATAAGCAGAAGCTTATCTCCAGAAATAATACTATTTTTAAAACATTTGCACATCTACTATTTCAGTTGTCTGTAATTGTCACTCCAAAGATTGAATCTCATGTCACACGATTTATACAAAAGTTTGGTTTTGTTAAACTAAGCATGCATATACTTGTATAATATGCTACATATATATAAAATACATCTGTGAAAGTTTAAAGGGGTAATTTTTTCTGGACATTCCCTGTTCCCCATTGGACTCTTAGCTGCTGTTGGCGTGTACTGCTGTTTCATGTTTCAATTGCTGTTATAGTTACCATTTGCATTACTGTCATGGATCAGGTTAATACAAGCGGGTTGTCCAAATGCTTAACAACAATAATAATAGAAGTAATATGCAAGGAATAAAATTTTAGAGCATTTTTCACATCTGCATGAAGACATACCATGAGTTTCTATGCAAAACACATCAATCTTGGAAGCAATGAAGCAGGCTTGCTCAGAGTCATGCTAGCCCAGCATTATATTTGAGCTTCATTTCCTGTCTAAACACCACAAGTGCTGTCAGACAGAGATACCAGCAGAGACAGTGGAGCAGAGTCTGGTGTCTCTAAGCACCCCACCAGAGCAGGAACAAGAAAAGCACCAGCAGCTGGACACAGCTGAGCAGATGGGAGTGCAAAGGAAGTGTGAGGCTGTACTGGCCAGCACAGTTGGCCAAGCTAAGAGTGAGGCAAAGCTTGGCAGGGGGAGAAGAAAAGAATTTACTTATCATGTCCCCAGCCAACATTATTGACCAATGCTTGCTTGCCTGTTCTGTTCAAAACTGGATGATTACTGTCATTTTAGTCTGATTTTTCCAAGCTAGCACAAAATCAACTCCGAGCAGTTCCTAAGTACCCAGGAAGCAGCAACCCACAGCAACTTCCACACCAGTCCGCTTTGAGGAAGCAACCTCATTTAATGAAAAGCTATTATGGTCTCAAATTACAACAGGGTGACATTTGTGAGAAAGGTTCTCTCTTTAGCTATAGCAGATGGCCTGAGAAACCATTGCATTTCACAACCAATCTTTCATAGCACTGAAAGTATGAAAACATGCATACACATATAAGAAATCTAGAATCCTCCTAAATTATTCTCTGTGGAGAGAAGGGGGGATAAAAAAAAAAAAAAAGAAAAAAATTAACAGTGGGGAAGAGCATCATCAAAAGAAAGAGAAGCAGTAACAGGTACTGGAAGGCCGCAATAAGGTCTCCTCAGAGCCTTCTCATCTCCAGGCTGAACAACCCCAGCTCTCCCAGCTTGCCTTCATAGGAGAGGTGCCCCAGCCCTCTGATCATCTTCATGGCCTTCTCTGGACCTGCTCTAACTCACCCATGTCTGTCTTATGCTGAGGACCCCAGACCTGGATGCAGCACTCCAGGTGGGGTGTAACAAGGGCAGAGTAGATGGCGTGAATCACTTCCCTTGACCCACTGGCCACTCTTGTTTTGATGCAGCCCAGGGTGCCACGGGCCTTCTGGGCCATGAGTGCACACTGTTGGCTCATGTCCAGCTTTTCATCCACAAGAACCCCCAAGTCCTTCTCTCCACGGCTGCTCTCAATGACTTCTTCTCCCAGTCTGTGCTCATGTCTGGGACTGCCCTGACTCAGGTGCAGCACCTTGCACTTGGACTTGTTGAACCTCATGAGATGCCCGTGGGCCCACTTCTCAAGTCTGTCCAGGGCCCCCTGGATGGCATCCTGTCCTGCTGCTGTGTCATCTGCACACTTGCTGAGGGTGCACCAATCCCACTGCCCATGTCAGTGATGAAGATATTAAAGGGCACCAGTCCCACAAGAGTCCTGAGGGACACCATTAGTCACCAGCCTCCACCTGGACATAGAGCCACTGACCACAATTCTTTGTGTCCATCCAGCCAATTTCTTATCAAGTATTAGCCCACCCTTCAAATCCATGTCTCTCCAAATTGGAGATAAAGATGTTGTGTGGGACCATGTCAAAGGCCTTACAGAAATCTAAGCAGATGACATTGGTCAGTTTTCCCTTGTTGAGGACCGCAGTAACTTCATCATACAAGGCCATCAGACTGGTCAGGCATGACTTGCCCTTAGTGAAGCTGTGCAGGCTGTCTCGGATCATCCACCTTCCTTGTCTTGTATGTGCCTTAACAATGCTTCCATGAGGATCTGCTCCATGACAACAGAGGTGAGGCTCACCCATCTGTAGTTCCCTATGTCTTTCTTTCACTCCTTTCTAAAAATAGGAATGATGTTTCCTCTTTTCTAGTCACTGGGGACTTCACCTGACTGCCATGACTTTTCAAATGTGGAGAAATATCTTCCATCTTCGGAATAATCAATAATTCAAATAATCTATTACCAGAAATGTGAACTTTAAATGACTGGGTTGCACATTCACATTTTGCCTTTGTGTCCATGTATGAACTTTTTAAAGCTAAACTGGGGGACTACAGGGTAGTAGTGGATTTTACACTAAATAGATAATGTCATGTAAAAATTTATGTTAGGAGTGATGCTTCTGGACTGATTAAAGAACATGCAAGTCAGTTTTATAAATGCATAGCTCTTGAGGACAAATGCTCTTACAACAGTTCTATAAATATGCTTTGTAAAATGTTTATGTGGGCTCAGTGTGTGGGCACATTCACAAATAGATGTGCTAACTCCCTTCCTCCTGATGACCAATAACAAGAAGAGGAAAAAGAAGAGATCCCTTTTAGAAGAATAGTCTAGACAGTTCAAAAATAGCCTCTGTGCCCTTGCCAGGTACACAGAAAACTGAAGAAGTAGGAACCACAGTGCTCACTAAAACCAGAGTGTTGTTTTGACTGTTTTCCACCCACGCTCAACCTTCTGGATTTCAGCAAGGAGATTCACACCCAGGTCCCGGAGAAGGGCCCAGAGCAGGCCACTTCACCCCAAGGCTTAACTGAGAAGAACCATCAATAGGTTTCCAGATGACCTTCATACAGTGCAAAATCCTGAACATTAGGAGTACTGGTGATGCAAAGTGACAAGAGTTTTCGGAAGTGGAGATGTCTTCAGAGCTTAAGCTGATCCTTTCCCTATTTGTTCTAATAAGGCTCTTTTTTGTTTGTTTGCTACCTTATGACACATGCTTGGCCTGGGGAAGGAGTTAAAGGCGGCTAGGGAAACCACGTTCCCTCTTTCCTGTCTTTGCGTTTCAAAAAAAAAAAAAAAAAGCAAAGAAGAGTTTGTTATTCTTCCAAGTCTATGTGCATGTTCTGTGCACTCAGGATGACATTCCCTCACTGGAGACATGTGGAGTTAGATAACATCAATTTATATTAAATAATCCTAAAATAGAAACACATACAGTGCTGTTTTAAACTTTCTAGATAATGCTTTCTCAGAGTCTGATTCTGCATGTTGTTTTTTTTTTCTTTCAGTGTGTGGGAGTTACTATCTCATGTTTTAGTGGATGTGGTCATTTTCTCTCTGTGGCCAAGTTCATAAATTCTTGCAGGTTCTGTTCCCACACTTGGGGACTCTACATATCCCTCAAGATCCTGGGTGAGCAGGAATTTTTAAAACTCCACTCTGCAAGTGAGCCTTCACAAACCTGAAGTGACTGAAACTAGAGAGCCCAGGGACAGCAAGAGCTGCTGCAAGATGGTTTATCACGCAATGATCTAGGATGTTAAAGACTTTAATTTCTAAGCAGAGTGCTAATGCTGCATGCACATACTGTATCAATATAATAAAGGAAGGCTGCAACCATCAGATCACATCATAGCTTAACCAATTTGAATTGACAATACTGAATTATAAATTATATGTTCAGCACCGTCAAACTTCAAGTCTGTAAACACTAACTCCACTCTGCTCTTACTAGCTGCTATAAATTTGCCATTAGAAACTAAGCACTGTGCAGAGACTAAAGTTTAATTGTTTTTTATCTTCTCCTCACAAAATTTTGATACTGTCAGTATGAAGACAGTTCTGCAGGTCAAAACTGATGAAGCTACCAAGCTGCTAAAGTCTGAGCTATCGTAACCGGTATCTGCTCGATACTTCTCTTGCCACAGCCAGCACACGCTCTCTAACTGCTCCCTTCCCAGTCTTCCAGCATGTTGTAAATTTGTCCAGTAGCTGAACAGTCAACAAAACACACCATACAGAAGACAGAAGAGAAATACGGCTTGAAAATACCACTGCAATTAAAAAAAGGAAGTGAGCCTAAACTTAACAGGTTTTGTGTCGCGCCTAACTTTTCCCCTGCCCCGCTTCCTTAACTCCATGGTATGCATCTGCTGTAACTTCTTTCCCAAGGCACACCACCAAAGCCATTGTCAATCTCCGGCCTTAATTTCCCACAGAATGAAGGCAAGTTCCTGAACCCAAAAGTATTACAAGTGGGAAACATCAATGCTGGATGGAGCCCAGACCTGATGACACAAAATACAATTAAAGATTTGGCAATTAAACAAACGACAGCAGCTACCTAACCACACTAAGAAATACCTTACCATGCACACACTTCAAGGGACATTTTCTGATGCTTTATAAGTACCCTGCTTCTTATATTTACACTCTCCAAAGAGCTACTGTTAATGGTTCTCATAAAGCACTGCACACACAAACCAGACAAATTAAATTCAGCAGCCAAAGGTGATTCCTCCCGGCCCTTAGAAGCAACCATGCTTACACTGCTGAACTGATGATGCACTTTGCAACATTGCTTGGAAGGAAAGAAAACCAGCACACTCAGAAAATCTTACTCTTTCTACAACAGCCATTTTAAGAGAGTAAGGAAGTAAGAGTGACTAGATGTATTTGTTTAATGAAAGGATGCTAGTGTTTTACTCCATGATCTAATTCAAGCAAGAAGCAAAAGAAAAGGAAACAACAGAAAATTACTTACCTGGAAAAAGAATTCTTGTTTTTAGTAGACTATCTAACTCTATTTCAAAATTACAGCTGCCTGAGTTTTGCTCTAACAACACAAAAAGTTCATAGTCACTTAGCCTAGAGAGTGGCAGTAACTATTTTCTGAACCAATAAGTCATTATGAATGGAACTTCGTATTTTTAACCGAAAATCTTCTCAAGTATAGACTGAAACCTAACTTTGATCTAAGGTGTTACACCACCATATTTATTTGAATTCCTATATCATATAAGGAGACTCAATACAACCCAATTTTCACAGAGCAGGCTATCGAAATAACCAGAGGTGACAAAACAGGGCAATGCTGAAGGAACTAAAGCAAATCTTTCCAAATCAATAAAATCCTACACCAGACTTCTAAGCTATCCCACAAGCACCAAATTTGCTTAATAAGCTGGTATGCATCATTCAAATCTTAGGCTGCAGAGAAAGAATTGTACGTATGGTATCAGACTAACAGAGAAACAAGAAAAGAAAAAAAAGCTTTGACCCAGCCATCTACACCATGATCCTGATCAGTTATTTATTGTACCAAGCACATCAGGTAAGCAACCCCAACACTATTGCTGCACTTTTGCTCCTAGTTACCAGAGAAACTGCATTTTAGCACCTAGTTCATAGTCTGTAACAAATCAGCTTTTCTGTTTCAGAGATGAAAATTCCATGATGAGTGTTTTTCCATCTTCCCAACAGGTGCAGCAAGTCAGACATGGTGATGTCTTTCAGGCAGACCCGAGGTTCATTCATAGCAAGGTGAAGCAGCCCCCTCCCATGACACAGTGCACTTCAAAGCCTCTCATAATGTGGAGTTTAGACTCAGAACCAGACATCTCTGGTAATTCAGCATCAAAACAAAAAAACAGAGAAGTCATTGAAGTGTTTCTGTTCCTGTAGCAGGAATCGCAGGAATGAAGATAAATAGTGATCATGTGCATGGTTCCTTGCATTTCTAGGTCTTCATGTTGGTACTTCACTAAGGGTTTTGTATTTATTCAGTCAGATTGGAAAGTTCCCAAAGCACTGCTCACCTCTAAAATGCTTGGCTTCCTTGGAAATAGCACTCAGCTGGAAAAGAACATGAGTTATATAAAAGTAAAAATTACACCAGGGAATAAGAGAAAGAAATCCTCTGCGCTTACATTTTAAATTTATGAAGCACTTTGCTATAGTCAAAACTCACATAGCATAAAATATTGGTGGGCAGACTGAAGAAAAGACAATTTTGGCAGCCTGGTTTTTCTTTAATTCTATGATTCTACCATCTTCCCCACAATCTTGGTCATTCCTTCCCATCATCCACACCTTTAATCCATACTCTACTGTCCACATCAGCTTATAGAATCAGAAGCACTCTGGGCACCCTGATACTGCATTACCCTGTACAGAGAGAGCAGTTCAGTCTTCCATACAGCCAGACTGGCACGGTGAAAGACATGTGTTACCTGAAAGCCTAGACATTTCCAGAAAAAACTTCGCTAACAGCCAGTCATCATTCCCTGAGAAAGATCTGCTAATTAGAAAACGAGTATGTTTTTGCAACTTCCTCAAAACATCATCTCAGGAGCGCCTTGAGTTTTCATGAGGAATAAAATCTCTTCCTCCTTTTTTTCGACAAGACCTTTAAATCTCCTCTTGCCTTCAGGTAGCTTTTTCTACAGCCAAGAGCATAACATTTCCTTACATTGTTACTGATGCTCTAATTATGAGTGCAGCATTTGCCCTGGAAATATAATAGGAACTCATAGATTACATTATCTAAACTAAGTACAATTTCCCTTCCCACTCATTTGGAAACTATCCCAAATAAAGTCTAACACACAATTTACAGTTCATGCCCACCTGGGACAACATTAACAGCAGCAGATTTGTATGTAAGTAAATGCATCATAGTTCTATGCTGTCACAGCTTTTGGTCGATGGGCACTTGGAAATTTGCAGTAAACTCTGTGAAGTGCAGAAAAGTTTCTGTGCTTTTAAACCCAACCCATGACAACATAAAAATCTCCATTTCACATTTTATTCTGCCTCTTAAAGTAGGGTTTGAGCCCTCAGAATTGTGCAGCAAGTTTGAAAACATGTGAATATTTAGAAAACAAAAATCCAAAGAGTCAATGAGTACGTATTTTTTAAAATATATCTCTATATTTTTCAAGCCATCTTATGATTTCTTAATGCTCCAGATTGGACAGTTTGGCTGCAAAGGAATTTTACAGAAGTTTAAAAGAGGTATGGCAAGCTATGAGAAGGATGTGAATACATGCATAGCTTTCTCTCCGTCAAAGCATGATTTGCAGATCTCCTGAATAAAGAGGCAGCTGGAAAGCAAAACACTTCTAGGGATTGTTAACTGTAGAATTAATTTGCTGTTGGTTTGGTCATTTGTGAATCTTACAGATATGCTCCTACAGTAGAGAGAGGAACCAGATTGAGCATTTCTGTTATTTATAGTGCTCCAGTAGAAGAGCAGTTCTAGTGTACTACATCTGGAAATGAATATTTATATATTGAATAAGTTTTGCTATGAAAATTAAACTACGCAAAACTCTAAGCATGGATTGTGTATCTTCTAAAAATACAAGCAGAAATACACATCACTGCAGTATTGATAATAAATTTAAAAAGCCCCAACATCCACAAGAAATTATACACCTCATTATCAGACTGTAGTTCTGCGTACATTTATGTCCAAACATATCCTTACTCTCACCACACTAAACAAGGCATATCCATTCAGGATAACAAGTTACAACAGTGCAATAGCTACCTTCACAGAACTCAGATTGTTTTCACAATGGTGAAGAAGAAGTATGGGAAGCTGAGATTATGTCAGTGCTTTACAACCATTACAAAAAGCAACAAAGAAAGGCACAAAGAGTTAAATCCCATCTCTGTGGTTCTGCAACCCTTTAATACCTGCTAAGCCCTGCTGATTGCATTTCAGATCACTCTGCCATGTTTCAGTGTTTCATTAAGTGGCTACCTGTGAACTGCAATCTGGCATAACTGCATGTGAACAAAATACATCCTTAACTCTTGCTGTCAAACCCCAAGCAACCTAACACATACACACACATGGAATAAGTAACTATCTGATATTCTCTGAATGAGATACCATTTCAATGTTGAGCATGGTAGTCCACACTCCACTTCACTTCAAATTTAGCTTAGCTGAACGTATATTCAATTGTTAAATGTTATGATCTGACATGATGAGTGAATTCTCTTTGAGCAACGTGTTTTACAGAAATGTGGTTCTCAACTTCTTTGAAGACCATGATCAGGTTGACTCTCTCCACAAAGCACCTAAAGGAAAGTCATTGTAGATAGCTTGTACTAAATATAGAAGTAATGGGAAGAATGTCCTAAATAAAAAAATATATTTTAATAAACATACGCTTTAAAATGGCATGCCACCTTCTTCGAATTTCTGCTCTATTCCACAGGATTCTACTTCTTCCTCTCAGAAATAAAAAGAACCCAAAACCATCTGTAAAAAAACCCTCAAATTATTTGCAAAGTAAGTTCACTGAGGAATTATTTTGGATTGACACTAGTATCACATTTCCTCCTGAGATTCTATAGTCTACTATATTTAATCATAATCAATATTTATATTGCTGAACTTTGACACACATCAGGTGACATGTCATGGCTCTAACATTATACTCAGTGTAGGCAGTTTCCACTTCTTAGGTTAACAGTTCAGTCAGATGTAATATTAAATAAGATTTTAAGACAGCAGATGGCATCACTTAGTTATTTTTAACTGTTGCACACTGACCATTTATTGTGTACCATAATCCATTTTTGAAGATCAGTAAATGGAGTTTATGAACAGTTTAGAAAAGGGACATTTTAAAAAGAAAATACTATTTTCCTTATCTGGTTGCCTTGATCTGTATTGAGTGTCCTGCAGGCATTTTACAAGAGTGCAGTGTTTCCCACAGCTATAGCTGCCCTTCTTTGGATTCACCAGGTACTTTTGAGCCCCCAGCTGAAGGCATTCTTTTCCTCCCTAGATCAGCGAGAGCAATGGCTGGCTTTCAGCAACCTGTCAGCTGTGACTACAGCTTAGTGGGGATTTATAGACTTTTCCTTGTTTGTTCCTACTGGGATTGCTATCACAGCTACATCATGCCATCAGGCATAGAATCACAAAATGTATTTCAAACCACTATTAAAGAAGTCACCCATTCAACAAATCAGAGTTGAAAAAATCGCGAACACCAGAAGGGCTCCTCATGCCCACTGAGCATCACACAGGAAATAACAGCCAGGATGAAAACACACCTGGCTCTAAGCTTTGAGAGGGACTACAAAACCAGATCTGCTATTCCATCTTCCTTTTTTAATGTCTTTCTCAATGTTCCTTGTATAATATCTATAATATTGTAGGATGATGCAAAAAAGGCAGAAAGATGCATTTCCTTTGTCAATTCAGAAAATATGCAGATTTGAAAATGAAAATATGCAGATTTGAAAATGAAAAACTTTAAAAACAAAGGTGTCTGTACACAGGTTCAAACTGTCTGGGGAAAGGGGAATTCAGAGATGACAATGTACCGAGTTATTTTTCTGAACCCTTTTCAGAATAATAAAAACATGTTCTACACAGAGTATTAAGAAAGTGCCTGTCACAGTAGTTAGTAGGTGTTACAGTCAGAGTGTGTGATCAAAGAGGTGTATTTTTGCATGTACCACTCAGTCAGAATGCAGGAATGCACTGTGGGGAACTTGAGATTACAAGGCCACCAGGGAACAGTCTGCTGGACCACCTTCATCAGGCTCATGTAAATTCAAGGATGGCAGCCCATGGTGCAGAACTGGTGCAGAGGTGGCCCTATGCTGGTTCATTCCTGGTAAGGCCACTGGAATCTGTCTCCTCCTGAGCCACACACTATTCCAGAGTACAACAGAGGGTCCCTTGAAACCTTGCATGAAGGAGATGCATGGGAAATGGGGAATAAACCATATAGAGAAGGGATAAAATAAGGTCAGAGTACAGGAGAAACACTCTCCTCCTCACCCTCACGTACACAGCTCTGCTTTTCTTTACCCACTCCTAACTTTTCTCCGGTCTCTTGTTTTGAGAAATCTATTCCGAGAGCCATGCTGTATGTACAGTCTGAACTTGGAGATTGCAGCCTTACAGAATATTGAGCAATTCTCTGCAGGGTTCCCAAGACTATCCTTACTTGCTGGGTAAGTGCAAATGCCCAGCAGAATTCATGCTGAGTATTTAGTGTGCATTTTACAGCAGCCAGGAGCTTGACATCAGCATCTTCTCTGCTAGTAATAGATTTTCAATGAATAACGAGTCATGAAAACCAACAGGGCAAAGAAAATTGTGTGGAAGCTATAGATTTCTTCAGAAAAGAGAAAAATACTGGAGAATACACTGAAAACAAACATTAGAAGTAATGAAGAAGTTATAAAATCTTTTCTTTTTCTATCTTCATAAAGCTCTGTTTTCTCCCCCAGCATTCAGATCAGCATTGCACTACCAAAGTATTCATTCTTTCTCCTCTAAGCCTAGGGCAGAAATAAGCCTGTTCACTCAGTCAGAGAATATCATTATACTTCTGGAAAGCAAACAGAGCTCCAAAAGCTGTGAGGAACAGAGGGGGAAAGAAAGGAAAGTGTCAATCTCGGATACAATTAATTACACAAATTTTTTTCTTTTTATGGATGTCACTTTCCAAAGTGTTGTTAGTATGTGCATTAGACAACATTTGTTTCCCCATTAATTTCTTTTCTAACCCGCTGGCAATACAAATTGAATGCTGTTGTAGAATGCAGAATCCATATCCAACAATAATGTGAATCCAAACTAACAGCACTATTACTAATATCATGATAATTGGCATTGATACTCACTGTAGCCATATGCTTCCTGCTGAGTCAGTTTTGAAATACCAGTCCAAAAGGTAGTAGACAGAAGACAGAACAAATTCCTAGAAGTCACCAAATAGTCAGTAATGTTATTTGAAGTGGACACCACAACCACAATAACAACAATTATCTGATACAGTTGTCTACAGCAGCAGTGGTTTGCCTCAAGTGACCTTGCCCTGTCCTTAGAGCTGCAGCTCCACGAAACACGATATGGACACAGAAGCCAAAATCCACAAGACACAAGCTCAAGAGGTCTGTCCTCTTGTTCCTCAGTGTCAGAAGTGATGTCAGGTAGTCTTCAAATTTTAGCTGAAGCACAGTCATTGAAGTATTAGACCATATTTTAACATTACTTAGAGGTCTAAAATTACACAGAGGTCTCGTAGGGCTTTCTAAACCAGAAGTGAGTCAGTTGCCCGAGCCCTGCTGCAGTCAGCAGCTATTAACTTGGTTTAAATGCTGTAAAATGCCACTGAGGACTTCGGGTATATTTACGTACCTAGGCATTTCCAAATATCTGTTCTCTAGGTACGGGTGAAGTGAAGCCCTTTAAAATTCCTCAATACAGAAGCCATTCTGTCCTTTTTGATGAATTTTGTGTTAAGTGAGTCTCACAATCAGCCTATGTATTGTATTGTTTACGCAGAGGCACACATACGGAAACAGAGGAAAAGCATTTTCTAAATCACAGGGAAAGTTCTGTAGACATTAGTCCACATTATTTTACAGTCAGCTACAGCAAGCTTTTGAGCTAATCTGTGTAAATGAAACATTATATTCTCCCCAGGAGAATTTATTTATTTACTTCTGGCAGGAATAAGCAGATCTCCAGAGCCTCAACAATTCCTACCATGAACCTCTAAAGGATTCAGGTCATGATTTGCCTTTCTGCACCTTCAGAATTACATCCTTCCCAAATCCTCCTTCCCCTTCTTTCCTAGACTAGTCTTCCCACCTAAATTCTGAATTTAAATAAGCAGTAAGAACATTTCTCAAGTGTAAAACAATCTACTTACACCTTTAGCCCAATCCCAGCTGTCCTTATTGGTTTGCAGACACCTGCGCAGCAAATGCCAAAGGGACTGGCTACCTCCTCAGTTCCTTTAACAGAGTGCAATTCTGAAAACATGAAAAATTATCTCTTTTCTGTCTTCTACAGTGCCTTTGAACTGGTGGTGGGAGGAGCAGAAAGTCTCCCTATCTTGCAATGTGAGAAAAAGCCCATCAGAAGTGACTCACCAACATTAATCATATATACACCAGACTGAAAGGCATTCAGAACATCAAGTCTGAATCCCAGCCTCAGTTAAGAAAATGAGAAGCAAATTGCTCAGTACCATCATATTCTTTTAACTGCTGTATCTGTACAGTTCTGCACAATGAAGCTGATGAATATAAATTTATTGTTTCTAGCACTGAACTTTTACAGAGAAGTGCTGCTGAATCTTTTGGAAGAACAAGCAGCTGAGTAGCATACAACTTCCTATGTCTTGAAATGAATAAGCACCAGTGTAAAGATTTTCACATGTAAAACATTCACATTTGCAACACTTACCACCTGATCTGTGCACTAAAATGACTATCCTTATAGCTTAACCAAGCAGATGAATATTAGAACCTTCAATAACCAAATTACACTGCAGCTTGAGGTATTTCATCTAGTGTTTGCTTCTCATGGGGAGTATTGTGAGTTTTTATTCACTAACACAAAATCCAAGTATAAAAATCCAGTGCGTACTATTTAGATTCAAGACTACAGCTAAATATTTGGGATGAGAATATTTGAAGAAAAAGAGAAGAATAGTAAGAAAAAGTCGTACTGTCTCCAAAAGGAAGCTTAGGAATGAGAGGATTTCTTTTCTTATTAAAAAAAAAAAAACCACAATAAAGCCATGTTTGGAAATATATACATGCTACTTGAATCTACAAAGCAGGGAATTTTCCCATTCCCACTCTGTATGCCATACTGCTGTACATTCTTGATAAACTGGACTCAGGCTCTTTGCCTTTGTGGTATTTTTAACTCTATGTAATACCAACTATCCAGCTCCCACAGCACTGTTCCCAAAATTACTTATTAAGAATATTCTATTAGCCATAAAAAACAACAGTATAATCACAAAAAGTAAACTACACTCCTCCTATTTTTCAGGGAAGTATTCCAATGCCCAGAACTAGATTATAGTCTGTCACAGTCCTGTAAATTCAGGATAAATCAAGTACTGCTCTAACATCACCTTGGCATAAAAGAAATCAAGACCTCACTGCAATATAGTGCTTGAGCTACTGCCAAGTTAACAATTTCTACTGGCATTTAATTACAGTGCATTTCCTGAAGCTAAGACACAGCTTTAGCATGAGTAAGGCTGCTCTGGGCAGGAAACTTGTTCTGTTCAGATCGACACTTACCTGACAAATAGGTTTAATATGTAGCAATGTATAACACACAAAACCAGGCAAGGATGTTAATTTAGCTCGTCACTGATTGCTAGAGAATATTCAACCCAAACATTATAACTAAACTGTAAATAATAACAATACTTACGTAAATCCTACCTATGTTTTGCAAACATAAGAACAAAATGGTCAGATTTTCTTCTGGGTAGATGTATTTAAAAGAGTCCTGGTTAAAATTTGGGTTCTGATAGATTTTGGACATTTATACTCCCCTAGAGAAAATGCTTGCATGACTTCAGAGCTTCAGTCTGTTCTAGTTCATCACACAACAGAAGAGCTTGCTGCTTTGGATAGATCATATCTTGCTTCAGGTATTCCCTCTCCCAAATCTTCTCAGGGAGCAAGACCCCCAGAATGAGCAAAGTGATAATCTCACTCTCTGTGACCTGGGAGTATGGCTTTTCGTATAAATATGCTGCTTCAGACTTAGGTCACAACCACTCACTTTGAGAAGCTCTCTGGGGTAGATTGATGCTGTGCTCTCATCCTTTGAAAAAAATCAGTGACTTGACTTTGTCATCCAAAACCTGAGGTACCCCAAAACACTACTCACTTCTGAGACACTTGGATCTGATTGTACAACAATCAGGAAAACAAAAATCCAGAAAGTAGAGTCCTACACTGGCCATGATGCCACATTTGAAGAGATCCCTAGTAATGCCAGTAAACTAAGTTAGCCAGTGAGAAAAGAGTTAAATGGGAGCCGGCAAGGTGGAATAGCTACAGAACCCCAGTACAGACCCAATACCATCTCTCTCTGTCGTGAATGCACAGGAAGACAACTTTGCCCTAAAGGAAGCTCGCATCAATCTTTCAGTAAATGTTAGCTGGAGCAGGACCACACTCATTTGTTCTGCTTTAACACCTTGTTTACCGAAGTTTTTCTAATGTCTTAACTGGCAGAAGTGCTGGACAGAAGGAAAGCCTTTCCACAAGGGCTAAAACAGAGCCGGGCTCAGGTTCACAACTTCTCACGAGGTTCTCGAAGGTTTTATCTTACAGATTCAGTCACAACTTTGTAAAGCGAGAAAGACAGAGATGTTTTAATTTTTGGTGACTGGGCTTTTCAACAGTATTTTGACATGTTTGAAAAAAAAAGCAGGCCATAGAAAGGGTTAGAGACATCCTAAGATGCACATGTCCCTGAAGAATAAATCCACATCCTCTTGGTAAAGATTTTACATAGTAAGTAAAAAGAAAGACTGGTGATAAAGTGATCCAAATTGCTACTGATCGTCCCAATGCCATGTTATTGTAGTTTGATGTGCAAAAGTGTGCAAGATCTTGAAAAATCATATGAATAACATACAAAAGTTCATTCTAAGGACTATCACTTCGGTTGTTACATAAGATCCTATGAAGAGAAAACCAGAAGAAGGTAAGCCTTTGTTTCCTGGTAGATTTTGAGAACAAAAAAAATGAGTGCTTGATTTTACTTGAAAATTGAACATCTCTGCTCTCTTTTGTGCAGTGTTAGAAATAAGTGGGAATAATACCTCACACCGTTTGAGAGTTGTGACTAGTAAGAACAGATCAACCATGATCAGCTTGCAAACTATGTTTATAACAACATACACAGCTTATTGAATCCAGAGCAGCAGAGAGGACCAATCCATATTCCTGCGAAGTATCCAGCTCAACAATCACTCCAATTTACATGTGAGAAAACCAAAACAAAAGGTTTGTGCCACATGCCTAACAGGGACTGTATATAGGTGTTTAAATTTAGACCAGGGAAACTGTGCAGGTTTCCACAGCCCTCCTGGCACGATCAGTAAAATGTCAGTCTGGTCTCCATACCTCAGCCCCTCCACACCACCCTAATGTCCACCCTGCAGTGACTGGAAAGGCAGAAGGTACAGGAGGTGGGCTCCCAGAGGTACATGTAAAAGGCCACATGCTTACAGAACAAAGAGATGACCACAGTTTTCATTTAAAAACACGGAAATAGGCTCTTCTGTAAAAAAAAAAAAAGAGCTTCATGGCCAGAACACTAAGCAGACATGGGAATATATTTCTGAAAAAAACCAAAGAACAAAAACAAACTAAGAAAAGGTTGAAGGGGGGAAAAAAAAAATCAAACCCTCAAATCAAACCCAAAAATCAGGCATGACCAACAGTGGGGAAAAAAACCCAAACAAACAAACAAATCAAACCAACGTAATCAACCATGGCAAACACAAACAAATAGATTCTAGGCTATTCTCTAACCTAGTGGCTTGTAGCTCTTCCAAGAAACTGGAGTTGGAACCTCCCGCCAGGCCACGCTGGAGAACAGTGAACCCACATCTTCTGGGTCCTGTGCAGCCCTGTCTGGCACGCTGGCGGGTCTGTGACATGGCACCTGCTTTGTCCTTTCTGTCGCACAGGGAGATAAGGCATGCACTCCAGGCTGTAGCTTCCCCTCCAGAGAAAGCCAAGCACTTCACAAGTCTGTTACAACTTTGCAGTTTGACACTTCCCTCCCTAAATTAATTTAGCCCTAAGGAAATTGTTTAAGGTCAGCAGAAAGCCGTTTGTAGAGGCAGGAATAGAAGCCCAGGGCCAGTCTCAGATGCGGACCACACCCTGCTACTCACTGCCCAAGTATGAGTGCATCGTTCAAGATGCAGGGCTTAATCCTTTCTCTTCTCCAGATGCTTTACAGCAACTGCTGTCAGACAGGCTGGAATGCAGTGTGAAGAGTGCTAAATTTCAAGTACATTTCTGTGCTCTTATGACTCTGATTCCTCTTTCTTGTCTGTTTAGAAACATACTGAAGTAACATACACCATAAATAAAACAAATGTCTTTGGAAAAGGCATCAGCAAGATGCTCACAAAGTCTTCTGCAGTTTGTGATTCAATCTGTTTCCTCTCCAGTTTAACCTGGCATGTTGGCTTGTTATTCATCTGTGTGATGCTTCAGATATTTTCAGTAAGTCTTACAGAGATAAAGTTTCCTCCCATTTAGATGAAATGTGAGTTTTCATCCATGTTATCTGAACTTTTTCATTGATCAGAGAACAAGTTCTAAACTGCCAATGCATTGATATGGGGAAAATAGAAAGGGGCTGGTCTGAATATGGAAAATCAGAAATTGAAAGGCTATCTAAATAGAGAACTCTCGTGAAATTTGAGTCTCCAAGGCAAGGGGAAGGTTCTCTCTTTTACACTTCTAATTAATTTCTAGCCCTGTTAAGTACACCAAAATACACACTTGCCTTTGTTTCTACCTAATGATGATACAAGAGTCTCAGAAAATTATGCTGGTAAATAGGAATACTGACCAGTCTTGATTGTGGTATAACAAGAAAGGAACAAAAGAAGGATCATGAAAAATTGTAGAAGTAAGCATTAAATACCCAAAGGGAACAATTCACAGGAAGTTAATGAGTAGCCAATATGGGACTGAGCAGGAAATCAACAGTGTCAGAAACCTATGGAAGAAAAGCAGCAAATGTAAACAAGGAGAACACAGAACGAGAAAGCTGCAAATGTAAACAAGGAGAACACAGAATGAAATAGGGTTTTGTCAACAGGCAAAGCAAAATTCAGGGCATTAGGAAATGAGGAGAATTGAAATGACCAGTCAGATGCAGGAAGGTGAGAATGAGAAAAAGGCCAAAAGAGTCACAAATAGTTTCAAAAAATAATGCACTATTGAAAAAAAATTATGTGATATACAAATTTTGGCAGCCTGTCAAATTTTAATTACCTTTTCAACTAATTATGTCTTCTCATTGACTGAATGAGAAAACAGACTTTCAAGAGTTTTAACGTAACCTTTTTTTCCACCTCTTATTATCTACTCATCACAGTGGAGAACCAAACCCCATCAACAACAAGCACGGGACATTTGCTACGAGATAAACTCTGTCCCTTAACACTACAAGAAACTCCAAGTAAATGTTTATCCTAAATGAAGAACAAGGCAGAAATTTCAGTTACATCAGTAGAATAGGATTTTATACGTCTTTGTGACGATAAACCTCTCTGAGAAAGCAACCTGTCTAAAATGGAAGTTATGGGGGTTTTTTTTAGTCTTAATTGGATAATGACTTCTCCAACCATATCAGCATCAAAGAGAACACAGCTGACGAGCATCAGCAGGCACACATGACACGCAGCAGTGGTACCTGAACACGAGCATACTAAGTTACACATATACCCATCCTAAGCATCTCCATTTCTTCCTAACCGTTCCCCAGACTGATTTCCTTTTAGTCAAATAAGAGACATAAAGACACCGTTGGGCCCAGAGCCAGTGTTATCACCTCCAGGTCACCTTTTATTCCTCCTCTTTGGGCAGCAGCACTGGGACACAGGGAGGGCAGGGAGCAAAGTCAGGCATTTCCTCTGCAGTCTTGAAAGGAATAGCAGTGCTTCGTGCAGGACAAAGCTGTCACGGTCAGTGCTGGAACTAATGCCTGGCCCAAAGTGCAAAGGTACCTGGAGCTCTGCTCCTGCTCCTTTAGGGATAGTACACAGAACATGTTGTTATTGACAGACTACAGAGAAAAAGCCAATTGCACTCTTTTCACTTATGATGGCTTTCAACTACATGTGTCAAATCTTAAAATTATATAAATATAGGTGCATTGGCCATGGGAACATTAACTCATTTTTGTACTACTGCTTTCCCTGAAATTACTTTAACAGACAATTTACTCATTTAAGATAGAGTTTTAAGTCTCTTTGCTCAAATTCAGTGGGAACACTTATGCAATTCACGTCACAATGAAATTAATGTGCATTAAAATCTGGCCTTTGATGAGATTCAATATATAGACAGTAATGCTTACTCTGGAGCAAGCTGGGAAAACATCCTTTATCTCATATTTTAGTTTTAGTATTTAAGACTCATTCTTTCAATAATTCTTAATGCTTAAAATAGAAAGATGACAGCAAGAGTAAGCTCTATTAGAGAATCCAATATAAACATAAATGCCATTTCAGAACATCTGTTGTTATAGATTAGGTATAATTAATATTATGTTGAAAATGGAAAAAACCATGAATTAAACTGATACTGCACATGTAGGGAACCCTGATAAAGTAAAAACTTTTCACAGCTCTATGCTCACAGCTCAAAGATTAATCACTACACTCTAAAATAAGCTAAGTCTGAAAGAGAACATGCATGGACCCCTGTGCTCATGGTCACTAAAATGCAAGGATAAGTTTTACAGATTTTACAGAACAAAACTGGGTTTGAATTTGTAGTAAAAGAAATGTTCAGAGTACCTCAAATTTTTCTGGAAATGCAAGAAAAGTTTAAAGGCAAACAAACTTCCATTTCTGCAGTGGAGAAGGCAGCAGTGAGAAAATTAATCTTGTGCATTAATCTTAGCATTCCTCACAAGTGACTCAGGCCTGCAGAAGAAAACATTCCCACTATCGGGTTAGAAAACGTCATGTTTCCCACACAGAAGGGAGGAAAAAAGCCTGAGCAGGGCTGGTTTTACTACTTTCATCCTGATTAATTTGCTTGTAGACCCTTCTGCTGGTCAGAGTTCCAAACTTTTAAGGAAAATAGTTGCCATTTACCAAAAAAAAATTGAACCAGTCCTCATGTGTAGAATAAGCTTGAGTCACAGCATTTCTAAACAATTATTTAACTATTTATAATTTATTATAATAGTCCTTGATAAAAGCATCTTAGAACCACAATCAGCAGCAAAACAGAAGATAGGCTAATAAACTCTGTGGCAATGTGTGTTTACACACTTAAGAGCTATAAATACATACTTTACACGGTGACAAGCATAAAGAAGAGCCCAATAAGCACTGAAGAGTAGGAATCACCCTTTGTGAGCTGGAGGAGTGAGAGAGGTCAGAAAGCCACGAGCAGCACCTGAACCCTCACCATTTCTTATGTCGAGCCAAATGCCTCTTTTCGAAAGCAAAATCCCAGTTCTGCGGGGAGCACTGACCCCACGCAGTTCTCATGTACCTCTGTAAAAGCCAGCGTTGTTACCGACTGGGGAAAAAATACACGTGCAAAAAAAAGGCCAGCTTGCTTGTGATGCTTCGCTCCTAAACCCTGCGCGCTTGCACGCAGAAACTCCCGCTGGGCAGCACGGGACAAAGGCGAGTTAGACCTGGCTGCTCCCACAGCCACGGGCGCGGGGCGAGCGGCTCCTGAAGCCGAGCCCCGGGGAGCAGCGGATCCGTCCCAGCTGCCAGCCCCAGGCAGCAGCCGGGAGAGCTCCGTGCCCAGCAGCGCCGGGGCCGCTCGCCCTTCCCGGGCCGGGAGTGCCCGCAGGGAGCCCGCAGCGCGCACGAGAGGGAGCAGCGGGCCGGGCACGGCCCCGCCGCGGGCTCGCACCCACCCTGCAGCGCTCAGGGGAGACTCCGCTGGGTCTGAGGAAAGGATTGGCAGGACACAGCTGAGCACGGAAAAGGAATTTACTGTCTTCATAAAAAATATGGGACAGCAAGGTAGGAGACTCAAAAATGCCTCCTGTAGAACCAGGTAAAAAAATCAAAACTTAACCACTTGCAAAACAAGAAAGAATCAATACGAAACAAGTAAACTACACAGAACACTGATACAGATTGCTATCTATTAATCTTAAAAGCATTTCCCATACAGTTACTCAGCTCAGCTTCTGATTTGTTTTGTATTAGTGTGACATGAAAGTTGAATTCTGAATTATTTTTCTGTATTCTTATTTATACACGTGAGAACCATTTACAATTCAAAAACAATTTTTTACTATGTCCCTGAAAGAAGATTATCAGTTTGGACTGAATAGTTTTTCTGTACCAGCTTAGGTCTTCCAGTAATTGCTTTTTCACAATAAAATATTTTAAAAAGAACTGAGATTATTGAAAACAATTGTATTGGCAAGGAAGGAAGGCAAATTTTTAAGGGCAAATATTTAAAGTTTTTAAAGCCAAGTCCCCCTATTATGAATTCTATTTCCAACTTTCTGCTACTTTATTTTATTATATTCTAACAGACAGAAATGTTGTAGAAATACATAAAACACACTTTAAATGTTTTCCCTCTATATATATATCTTGCATGTTAGGTCAGTTGCTCCAATTCACAGCTCAGCTGAAAATTCATAATAAAAACACAGAGGTAACATATACTTGAAAAATGCCACCATAAAATATGCACTTCTTTGCTCTTTCAAAGAAACTCAAGGAGTTTTTCCACTTGTCACACAGTGGTAGGTAATGTAAGACAAAAAGATGGAATGAAAGCTGTTAACAGATTGTTTCCATCTCTCTTCTGTATCTCACTGTAGTTTATAATATCCTTAGTCATGTTTGTGTTTTGTGTTGTTAGAGGGGTTTTCTTTTTGGTTGTTCTTGAGTTTGGCACAAAGAAAGTGTCTCCAAGCCATGACCTATTAGAAACTTCTATATGAAAAAATAAAATAAAGGTTTATTACTAGCTAGGTGTTCATTTTAATCTGTCAACAGGTTACAAAGAAAAGAAGATGAAAGTGGATAGCACAAAGAATTATAATATACCACCTACATTTGACTGGTAAGTTTGCAAGGTGATTTTAAAAATTCACATTTTCCTAAAACGTGTATACTGCACATGTTGTATTACATACGTGAAAATAAGACTATGACAGTTATTTCAAGAAGGAATACAACACAGAAAGATCGTACTTACGTTCTTATTAAAAAGTTATGAAATTCAAGAACTTCCTTACCCTCCTGTCACCAAGTGCTTAACAATTTCACCAGAAAGGAGCACCAAGTAGACATCCACACATAGCTCACTAATTATTGTAATCTGCATACATGCTAACATTCATATTTACTGACTTGTTAGAAGCACCTTTCATACATATACAGACATTGATGTGAAGTTGGGGAAGGACTATCAAAAAACTTCATAAAGAAATCTACTCATTTCATCCATGACTGACAGCTTCACTAAAAGACTTCACTGGAAAGATACAACCCAGCACTAGAATCTTAAACCTTGTTAACCTTAACCCAGCAGGGCAGAAACTGGAGATTTTTGTCTCATTTGGAGTGACTGCCATTCTAATGCTTCAGAGCATCTCAACCATATTAGAAAGGCATCTCTCACAGACAGCATCTACAAAAATAGTAATAAAGCCAGCTGTTGATCTCTAATAAATCAAGTAATAACAATGCCAGACATTCTCAGAATCAACAGAAAGACAGGGAAACTTAAACCACTGAGAAGTGAAATAACATCCCACAAGATAGTCAGTAAAAGAAAAGAACACCCAATTCTAGTGACATATTCGATTGGCCCCGGGATGAGCGATTCCACCTCAAAGAAGTCAAACATACCAGGTTAGGACAACTATAATTTAAGATTTGTCATAATGCCATTATTCTCTATAAGAAAATAAATTCTGAGATTTCTTGACCCAGATTTTACACAATGAATTGGAATGCCTAGAACTGTAAATGTTAAAGAAACAATCTTTATATAAGTCCAGATCTTAAAATGCAAACTTTTGAAGAGCTCCTCAGGTATTATTTCAAGCTGCCAGTTTGGTTAGTAGGATACCGAAAGCTTAAGAATAGAAACTGTCTGCTGAAGTCAGTGGGTCTACACACACTGAATTCAGTCATGCAGGATTTTTTTCTTTAATGCTAGTGCTCCAGAACTGCCCAGGAGACTGCTTTCATGGTAGATAAAGTTTAAAAATATAACCCAAGTCCTTTAGCACTGAAGTCAGCCATTATTAACTTCTTTCCTTCAGTAAAGATTGACTTCTTGATCTACAAAATCTGGTCACCTATCAAAACATGACCTATTTGCTCCATTGCTTATTATTATTAGGGATCATTTGACATGCCCCTCACTGATACTGCCCCTTTCCCTATAATATTTGTCTTCTAATCCATCTCATCTGCCTGGATGAGCTCTGCATTCTCCTTTCCCTATTTCCTCCTCCTAAGAGTTCTTGACTCTCCTCAGTGTGTCTTCCTCTTCACTTGTTTTCACGTCCATACTATATCCTAGAAATGCACTAAGAGAAAAGGACAATTACTTTGACAATAGCATGAATCCCACTACTATGCTGCTTCCCCTGCTTCTACTCTTCTTACTCAAACAATATTCATTAGCAGTTGTCTGATTTCTTCTTAGCATGGAACACAGGCAGATCAGGCAGCTGCTGCAGCACTGCCACTGGGTGAACTCTGTGGTAACATGACAGTGGAGAAGACGGTGCTCACATGGCAGCTCCACAATGAACGTGGACTCTGTCACCCTTTAGTGACAAAGGAACATGCCACTTTCCGTGTACCACTAAGAGTGATACATTTGTAATGCACAGAAACTTCTTAATATAGATATGCAACAAACTAACATTTATCTGATCTAAATTCCTTACATTTCCAAAAGGTAAATAATTCAGGAGAGCTGGTTAAATCTTGCTGTCGCATAAGGTACCTTCGCAGTATACATATTGTACCACTAGTAGCTGCTTTACAGAGCCAGAGAAATGTAAAGGAATGTTACTGCAAGTAACAACTGACCCTTTTACATTACATGTAAAGGAAAATGCATCTCCATATTATAAAACATAACATATCCATATGATAAAAAAAAAAAAAAATCTATCTGAGACAGGGTCCATCAAACCTCTCTAAAAAGCTTTGTTTCTGTTAATTATTTTAACCTTGCACAAACTTTGTGGGGTTTTCTAATGAAGGAGATTAGAAATTAAATATTCTTACTTCATAAATAATGCAGTAGAACTTCATTGTAGATATACTTTGGAGAAACTAAGAATGTTTAATAACTTTTTTCCCAGGATTCTCCCCTAACTTGACATTTCAAAAGTTGTAAAGTGCATCAGCAAAAATAATCCACTGATGGGAATATCCTGACAGAAGTAAAGAAATCTACCACTGCCACACTTAATTCTCTTTAAAGAAAAAAAAAAAAAAAAGGCAGCTACAAGTCCTAAAAGAACATTTAACTACAAAACTTTAATTTATTTTGTTATATGTCTTTTCATATGCGCTAACCCATTCCTGTCTCTTTCTGTTAAGAAAGTGTTAGACAACTTGGCAAACATATGTCAATAAAACAAACTTTAAAAGGTCTCCAGATGGTCAACCCTGGAAAGGTCTGAGCACCTGAAAGGTGAGAGGTTCCCCAGATGCTTAATGCTTAACAAGAAATTTCCATACCTCTTGAGACCAAGCCTAAAAGAGCTTTTTATTTCTTGGTGCCAACTCATTTAATATAAATCTATCTCCTTCATGATGTGTTTTCTGGGAAATGTGAGCAGTGTCCTGTCTTTGAATAAATCTTTACCTTTTCAAGCTTTGGAGTTCTTGGTAACATTTTAGCCATACACATCTACAGCTTACTTTGCATGAATTAATGTGACTTTCCCATAAAAGTTGGCTTTAACATCATAAATAACTGACAAGGGTTAAATAAACTCTTTGGAAAGCAAAGCTCAGGAAGAGATGAAGACTCCCTGCAGGCACCCCACCTGGCAGCAAGAAGACAGAGGCCACTGCAGCTGCTTGTCCCCACCACTCCAAAGCTAACTAGGACATTCCAAGGCAGTGGCTCTTGTAAATATTTTGAATGTCGTATTCACATGGAACATAACTGGGCAAACCAAGTGCACTACTGGGATGGAAGTTACTCTGAGAAGATGTAGCTTTTACAATAGCCAGTACTTTCTGCTTCCCTGCTCATGAAAAATCCTGGGCTAGCGTATAGCCAAATTTTCACAATATTTCAAATTTTCTCCCATTTCTCAAGTTACAGAGCAACACATCCTAAAAATCAGACAGAAAACAAAATATTTACAAGCACTTCTGACATTTGCCCTTACACACCATTGTGTGCCATTTTCCTTGACTTTCTACCTGTGCTTTCCACCCTAAATCCATTCACCAGCATGTCAGCTCTTTCACCTCCACTCATGTGTGGTGCCATCCTCCGGTGGTATCCATGTGGAAACTCACTGTGCCCTGGTTCCCTACAGACTTCCATTTCTACAACTCGGCAGAGGAGAGAAGGTAAGATCTGGGGCCTGAAGGGAACCATCTAGAACTGTTTTAGAAGATGATTGAGCAATACACATTTCCAGCATAGCTGCTCTGTGCATGCATACACCAGGTCCAGGGAGATAACACATCCAAGGAAGAGAGTCTCCTCTGGCTGAGGAGATTGTCTGGAGGAGGAATTGCAAGGCAAGGACAGGACTCCTCTTTGGCACTGGGCCTCTGCCAAGACGAGGCAATGGGATGAAAGGACTTGACCTCTGAAACTTGCCTGAGGATTAAATGAGCTTCTTCACATGGCGTACGAATGTAACTGTTTTGATTGTGGTTTGCCATGCTACTAGACTGTAATAAGAGGTTTTCTCTCAGCATAAACAAATTACATCAGCATCCCAATGCCCAGCATGCTGTCGTGGGACAGCATGCACACATTTCCTCCATGAGTACCTCCTCTGTGACACATTGCACCAACCCTTCATCTTAGCAGGGAGGAACAACCTTCCTCACCCACAGGCAGGGCAGGCCACCATCATGGTACTCAGTCAAGACAATATAAAAAGAGATATTACATGCAAAAATTTAGTATGACAAAGATCCTTTGATAACTTTTGTAAACGACCAAATCTCCTCATTCTCTACCCTGACGGTCACTAGTGACATCTTCTCAAAGTCTAATGTGAAGATGACAAAGGGCTGGGTTCCAGCACCGTTACCAAAGAAAATATAAATGCATGAGGAGAGTTTTTTGCAGCCTCTAAGAATATTTTAAGTAACAGAGTTAAAAACAGATACAAAAATACCAATTGACAGAAAACATCACGCTGCCTGAAGGACAAATAACAATTATCTTACTGATGTGGGCTTTACCCAAGGTGACACGGCACAAGCAGAGAGTATTTTCCCTTTTCAGCTCCCCATCTCAAAACTTAGTTACACTAACAAAAATTTATAGTGCCATCAAGCACTCAACAAGGGGCCTCTGTTATGCAAAGTTCCCACCTCAGAAACGTCTCAGCAAGAAGCTACTCCTCATTTGTACTGTGACAGGTGACATGCAAGTACAGCGGCATACACCCAGCTGTTTACCACACATAAAGCACATGCTGGCTGCTGCCCCTCAAAGGCCGCATGCTCTGCTTCTCAGTATTACCAGCAGAGGCAATTCCTAAAGCAGAATCTGATAAAAATCTGAAAGTAGCTTCTACCATCTGGATGATTGAACTTGTGTATGCTAGAACAGTCTTTCTTTCACGTAGTGATACACTGAGCCCGGTCCTGTTATAAATACATCCAGCATAAGAATAATCACATACACTGCCAGGGGTAAGAGGATTCTATGTACATGGCAATCAGCCTTGGTCACCCTGAGCGAAACACTCAGGGAACTGCACGGGAAAAAAGAAAAGATAAAGTCTATTGTAGAGATACAGTATTGCGTCATTTCTATTATTCATTTCATTCCACTGACGAAGAGTTTCTCTGATGAACTAGGGAACACAGCCATGAACTTCAGAGAGCAGCTTTCCAAAAGGAACAGATCTAGCAGCTTTATCATTTTAAATTCCAAGAGAACACTGGTACTGCAACAAGTCAATCTCCCTATGCTTCCAAATATCCAGTGTTTGTTCGTGTTTAACAATATAACAACACATTAATGCCTCCCAAATATTAACAGTGTGACACTGCTAGTTACTGGTAGTCAAACAGAAACTCACTCTTTCACAGCTAGAATATATGACTAAGTCCTAAGAACTGAAGAACAGATCAGGTTAATGCGTAGAAGGGATGATGTATGCGGAGTTCTCCCTCATGAACTGAAGACAGCTTCTTGCAAGACTTTCTGCAGGTCCAGTGAACACTAAGCAACAGAAGTGAGCTTAAGTGAGTACTTGAGCTTCTATGGCTGCTGCCTCAGTATGAAGAGCATTTCTTTACTCCACACTGAGGGGTCTTGCACGCAGCCAGAGTTGGCAAGAGCTACAAAGACAGGTGCTAGAGGGCTGTAAAAGTAAAGTGGAAAGTGAGGTAGTCAAAAACCTAGTATTTTAATAGTAAGGAGAAATTTGAAGCTTGCTTATCAGAAACAGCTGCCCTTCACATACAGCACAGCAACGGGGAAAACTATTCAATGAGAGCAGAAACCTTTAAAAGGGACCAGGAACGAAACTATTTTACTTCAACACATCCTTACCTCACTTCACATATCCATGTACTCATGATCAGGATTCACACACGTGTATTTAATTCAGTCCAGATCTTGTAGGGATTCCTCTGTGGAATTTTGAGAAGTATTAGCAATTCAGTCCAAAACTTTGTGCACATCACATAAGCTGAATACTGCCCAGCTTGAGTAGAAATAGCCACTGTTAGAAAAAGAGTCTCCTCAATCACTAATCATTTCTATGTCAGCACATACAGTCCAGGCACATTCCTTGTTTTGGTGCACCTCTGAGAGCATACATTTACAGTCCAGAGGAAGGCTCTGAGGAGACAACAAATCACCTCGCACTACAAAACAGAAATATTTGGCTAACTGACTGGTACTGAGGAGCATCCAAAACAACAGAAAAGTTGTTCCCTCTTTTCTGCTAAAAAGCTCAGCACTCTGCTCCTTCTTTCCCCTTTCCTTTCACTGAGTGAACGTGGTTGGTCCAGCTGGTTCTATCCCAGTAACTTGCCACAGCTGTGCTCTTTTTCACTACAGGTACACGTGGCTTATCACAAGAGTCTGTGCCTAGAAGACACTACCAGTCTTCCACTGGACCTTACAATCAATGCAAATACTTTTAACTCTCATTTCAAAGTCCATCTGGTTTTTCAACCAAACTGTTACTTTTCCAGAAGTTATTGAATATTTATAGTTGTTTGTATATAGATCCAGGCATTTATCTTTTTTATTTCTTACGTAGTTGCTACTCTGTAAGACTGCCTACTGAAGAACAGCCAAAGGCAAGTTTAATTCTTCATTGTTCTGGTGAATATTTGGAGCAAACCAAGCTTTCGAGTTTTCATCCTCCTAATTCAGGGCAACATGCATTTTTCAGGATGACACCACTATAAGCCTAAAAGTAGTAAATCCTTTTAAATGCTGTACGTCTTTGAGATATAAAATATCCATTGGCAGCAAGTCCAGAGGAGGGGGGAAATGTTTTATATAGGATTATCATATTCATTTGATTATTTCAGCTTCAAATACAGAGGTAATATTAAGTACTTTCATCACTGATACAAGGTTATACAATTAAAAAAGAAAGAAAGAATTGTTACTTTTACATCATACTTCCTCTTCAGACTGGGTTTCAAAGCCTTAGTACTTTTGAGTGTTCACCTAATAAAGCAATCATATCTTTCATGTATTGGCATTACACAGATATTAAGATTTCCTTACTTAAAGGAAGAAAATTGTTAACTGGAAAACCAGATTATCATTCTGACAGTCTTCTGCATTCAGAAAGATAGAATTGCATCCTTGCATCTGACAAAAGTATTTAATACCTTTATAAAAGCACTGTGGTGTAAAGTTATGATGTTACAGGTCTTTGATTTCCTTGCCTTTGGTTCAAAATATTATTCCTGTTTGATGAAGCTTTTGCAAGATGTCTACAGTCCACATGCTGGATTTCTTGGCCCTGAACCATGCATACAGCTTTCCAGCTTCCTTAATTTTTCATACACATTGAAAACATGAGGAAGGGTGAGCTGCAATCCAGCATAACTCAAATAGGAAGCTAAGAGTAGTGACAGGTACTATGTCTGCTGAATATTATAAAGTTTTGTTGGTTTACAAGCTTTTTCCTTAATGTCAGTGAAAGGTCCACACTAAAAAGAAAGAAGCCTTGCATCTACAAACCACTTGGGGAAAGTGGGTGTGTAAAAACCACAGAACTACACCGGCTTTACAGGACAAGACCATTTTGACATGAAGCTACCCACAACAGAGAAAGCTCAATGCGAAACCCAGCTCACGTATTCTTGTGCACACTGTGTGAACAAACAGAGCACATGGTATTGGTTCCACGCCTGGGACCATGCTCCCTAGCAGATCACTGCAGTCATGTCCAGCTCCCACCATAAGGCTCCCAAGCCAGGCGCAGATGTCAAATGCCGCGTGAGTTGATGGGCATGCAGATTGTCTCTGCTGCCTGTAGCACAGGGCAGGCATGCTGCACAAAGGTACACAAACCTAATGACAAGGTCACCTCTCAGGCCCACATCACATCTGACCTGCCAGACCTCTAGGGAGACCTGTGTGCAAAGCAAGAACTGCTCAGCGTATGAGCCAAATATAGCAGGGCCACCGGGCTGAAAACAACATTGTGGAAGAAGCCCTGGTTCTGAACTTGAGCCAACAACGTGCCCTCACAGCAAAGAAGGCAATCAGCTTCCTAAGCTGCATAAGCTGCATTAGACAAAGTGTCACCAGCAGGTCAAGGGAAAGGATCCTTCCCCTCTGCTCAACATGGCTGAGACACTTCTGGGCTCCCCAATACAAGAGAAACAAGAACTTACTGGAACAAGTTGTCCAGCAAAAGGCCCCAAAGATTATTAAGGAATGGGATCATCTCTCATACAAGGGGAGGCTGAGCGAGCTGGAGAAGAGATGCCTTAGAACAGTCTTACCAATCTGTAGAAATACCTGAAGGAGGAAGGAAGTACAGATTCTTCTCTTTGGTGCCCAGTCACAGGACAAGAGACAGTGGGCACAGGGTGAAATTCCACTTAAACGTAGCAAGAAACTTCTACAGTGAGGGTGGTCAAACACTGGCATGAATGCCCACACAGGCTGTGTAGCCTCTCTGAAGATGCCCAAAGTAAAACCAAACAGAGGCCTGAGCAACCTGCTGTAGCTGACCCTGATCTGATCAAGGTGTTGCACTAGATGATCTCCAGAGGAACCCTTCCAATCTTAACTGTTCTCTAATTCGGTAAAAAATAAAGTATAAGTCATATTAGCACTTGTAAAACTAGTAAGAACACATATAAAAAAAAATGGAGTTTTAAAGTTGAGTGTGTCAGTCATTGAAGTTTTATCAGTAAACATAAGCAAGTTACTACTTTCATTCTTCTCCCTCCATAGGGGAAGAAAAAACTGTTTTAACCCCATAAAATTTATTCTGTCAGATAAACAGAAACTGTCATCAACAGTAGTTTACCAACCAGCTGAGAAAATAAGTGGCAAAACAATACTTAAGAAAACCCACATTAGAATATTATGCTATTTTCCCCAAGCCTTCACTGCCAGTCTTGAATTTTTAAAGTTATTAACATGCTAATTAGTACATGTAGAAATAAAAAGTACCTGTTGTGATAAATAATTACACCCCGGAGAATACTGAAATGTTTATGAAAACAAATTTCTTCATAATTCAAAATGATAGCACACATTTTTTCACTATGCAGCCCATAGAAGTGTGCTGGCCCCACACTTATATTCCATCTGCATGTGGCCAGTGAAAGTCATTGCTAAAAGCAAGAGTTCTCCTTGAGAAAACAAACAAACAAACAAACAAAAGTAAGAAAGAACATAATAAAAACATTTGTCTGAGTAACTCATTACCAAATTAAAAGAAATTAATAAGCTAATAACCTTTTTCAAAGAAATCCATCTCACTTAGATTTTATTTTACTATTTCATGCCAATGATGAGACTGACTCAAATAATTTACATTCAAATGTGAATGTGAGGTTGCCCAAGACTGTGTGTCTAGGGAAGAAATCCAAGGAAACAGTCTGGTCTCTTACTGGAAACCAAAGAAAGCAATTCTCAAAATAAAAACTGACATTTTCTAAAGTCACAAAACAATAAAGTCAGACCATTTCTTCCTTTGAGAGGTTTTTGTTCGTCTCACTGCCTTGAAATTCCTCCATAGGGGAGTGGTATCTTCCATTTAGACTCAAGGCTGTTGATGGGCAGCTCCATTCAAAACCCACAAATCCTGGCATCCCTCTGATGCTGACACTCAGTGAGGAACAGCACTGCCCTGATCAAGTCTCCTGCCTTGCCTTCTTGACAGGATGCATTTTCACAAAAGCTCTGTCCCAACTCAGTGTCTCCTGAGCACATTTCCCCACAGAGAGGCACTCAATGCATGGAGACTAATGCATGCATAGCTAAATGCACACCCCATAACAAATGGGACATGGGAGTTTCACTGATGTCACAACAGCATCAGCTGTAGAAGTTGACTCAGTGTTAAGGAGAAGACAACATGAAAAGACAGCACAAGTCTTTATGCCTTCAACCAGCCTAGTGTTCCTTACTAACAGAGGTAAACGAACCTGTCGTGTTAACAAGCACTTACCCACAACTGGATTTAGCTGCATCCTGTACTGGCATGGCATGCTAATATTTATTGGAAGTAAAAATACTGAGGAGTACTATAAAGTAGGAAAGGTTGTTCTGCCCTCCATGTCATGACGATTACAAATGAAGACAATGCCCAGTTAAAGAGACACTATTCAAAGTTTGGTAATAAAGCCATTTCCAGAGGTAAAATAGACAGACGCTTGGGAATGCTTAAGCTGTGCTGGCGTGTCTGACATACCAGCAATATCTGGGGGTGAAGAAACAGTGAGAGAAGAAACAACTCCCATTCATGTTAAAGGGATTAGGATCAGAGTCTTGCAGACAGAGGTACTCCACAAGCCACACAGAAATCAAATATGTTTTAGAAGTTCTACATATAATAGAAGCAATGCCAAAAATTTTTTCAAGATAGACTTTACTGCACTACATTTATTTCTAGCCAGATCACACTCACAGCTTGTTGCCCATACTTGAGAGCAGCTTGGCTAAACCAAGGCCATTCCAGAGAGGTTTCACAGATCAGAAGATGCATTAAGGGATTTGATTTACAGGAATTATTTTAACGTTTTGCTAATCTAAGTGATACTACATTAAACCCATTCTAATACCCAAATTAATACAGTTTAGAATAGGAAAAAGAAAAGATTGCTATATCAGCTTGCAAAGCCAAGCACCTCATGACTATCAACCCAATATACATTTCATAATAAAACCACACACTGGAGAAGGCATTAAACTTTAAATGTAGTGAATATAAGTGTAGTGAAGCACAGTGCTTGGTGGGAGGAAAGTTAGGTGGAGTGTGCAACTTAATCACAACAGCTCCATGTGGGAAAAGCCAGAAATGTAAGGCACATAGGAAAGAACTAAATTGTCCCAAAGCTGCAATCCCATATCTCACTTTTTTTCAAAGGCTCACAGAATTTATCTTCTACATAATAACTGTAACCCAAGGAAGCATACTGAAAAAATGACAGGCAAATAGGTATTCCACAGCTCAGTTCCCATTAGCAAACCATATATGCTGAAATCCAAAAAGCCTCCTTCGCTGTAGTCTTCAGTAATTCATGGAAGCCAGTTACTGAGTGCTTGTAAAACACTCTTCAGATGCTTCTCTGATACCCTAGCTCATCTAGGTTTGTGCAACAGGCACAAACTACACATTCCCCAACCACTTGAAACAATTTGAAGGTAAAGAAGCCAAGATCCGCATCAAACCTCTAGCTAACTTCTATGGAGATTTGCATTTCTGCTGCTGTTTCTGGTTTCCACTTTATTCCAGTACTTCTCCTATTATTTAATGATTTCCATAGCACCTATATCCATAGCTATCAGCCATCCTTCCCATATAGCCTTAAAAGGACTTGTTTAGATTTGCAGGAGGAGGGGGAGGGGAGGAAAGGGGGTTCCTTCTGACTGCACTATGGCAAGGTTGTTGGAAGCCAGCAAATCCTGGCCTCCTGACCCATTTTTTAAATAGCAAATTATCAAAACAGTCCTCACGCTGTTTCTCACTAAAATCAGTTTTAAGATTCGCATTGTAGTGAGAGATAGAAATCTGCATTTTGGTGACAAACAGAATGTGAAGCATTCTATAATTTTCACTTTAAAAGGATGCAAGAATCGCTGGCTCCTTACAAACTTGACATACTCAGCACACACACACAAAAATTTAAACAAGTCCTTTTAAGGCTGCATAGCTTCTGTCTTTAAAAAA